>BLKR01000006.1:1467500-1948795 GCA_011170035.1 Teleogryllus occipitalis | reverse complement strand
AATTAGAAAAATTCAACTTTCCGTGCGGGAAATTTGAATTTGCATTAAAATAACTGTGTTTGGAGGTTGTTTTTGAGAAATGGCGCTATGAAATGATTGATTCGTTTTATTTGTTTGTTTGTGAACATTGTAATTAATAATTTACGTAAAAATTATACTGTTTGTAATAATTAGTTATAAATAATTTTTAAATATTAAAATATGACTATTCTTATAACTACAGCAGATGGGAAGAATACTTTTTTTCTATATTTTTTCAAAAAGGCACTTGCTTTCCGAGTACGCCTCGTTTATTCTTCAACGAGCGTTGAATGACAGCTATTATTCACGAGTTGATCTTTACGACACGAGCGACGTAGGAGCGAGTACGTAATTTCTACGAGTAATAGCCATTCTTCGACAGTAGGCGACTATACTTTCTCTATGACTTTGAAATATATGTTTTAAGAATACTAAATGGTAAAATACAAAACTCGCTTACTGTTTCGTGGTTCACCGGTCTTACGCCAACAATTGCCACCTGCCGCGGCAGAGCGCGCAGAGTTATTGCCCTCTGAAGGGGACTACAAGAACCCTCTGTCGTGTTTAATGAACTAAGACAAATACGATTGGTCGACAGCCGTGCGAGAATGATATTCTCGCACAGCTTGTGGAATCGTCTTCATTAGTCATTACTGTATCCGATTACGTGTAGAAATGCATACATTAGAGAGTTTTAGCACCACACGTAAGGTAGCGAGTTATGCACTAACGGACCTTGAAGTCTTATAGAACGATTTTCCTAAGGATGAGCCAAAGTGACAGCTAGTGCTGGCAACATAACTGAAGGTTCTGTGGTCATTGTGCCCTCGAGCCCATTAGACTCCCTTCCTGCGACCGTTCGTTTGTAGTTGGCTAACTTGTAAATGGCTTCGACGCTTCCGTTTGTGATGTCCTCGTCCGACGAAAATATATTGCGCTTTGAGAAATAATTGAAAAACGAAGTGCAATGTTATGTGCTCTTCTGTAAAAATTCTTTTTTTCTATTGACATTACATTGAATTTACTTTTTGTGTGATAAACATTATGTTTATTTTAAAACCGAATGCGTACTGATTAATGTGTTTCCGTCTATTGTGCTGTTGTGTAGCGAGCTGTGATTGAGAGCTTTCTATTTTCATTCGTGGCAGTTTTCTTTTACTGATTGTGAGAGCATGTTAAGAGATTTTCCACATACGTAATTAAATTTAAATATTTCCGGGACTCGCGTACATACCTCAGTGAAACTGAGTCATAACCTAACACTTTACGAAGAGGCGTGGCTGAACAGCGGTCGCGGCGAAGGGATACTTCTCTGAATGCATGTGATGTTCACTTGTTACGCGAACTGTCACTTTGGCTCATTCTTAGGAAAATCCTTCTATACCTTAGGCCTAAGGTACGGCCTTCATAAATAGTACACGCATATAGGAGTCTACGGTCACCTTACAAGCGGCAAAATGGCCGCCTAAAAACAGGAAACGGAGATTTTTCCATCACTGACAAACCGAATATTGTATGTGAGGCAGTTACAATTATTCCTTACTAACTCCACAACGCTAGTGAGAATTAACAGGAAATATTGGAGAAGTGATAGGAAAGAAATTCGAGAAAAAGAAGTTGAAATCATATCTTCGGGATAGGTTATGTCTTATTCTCATAATGAACGCTGTTTCAAAATATTTCCTACGTTCTCAAGAACAGTCAATTCAAAATTCCAGAGAGCATACTCATCGCAGAGGGCCACAAAAGCTAAAACTCCGAACACAATGTACATTTATTATACTCTTGCCTCATATCGTGATTTAAAACTCTCTACGCTAGCCTATACTCTCTGATATATTATGCAACTTCTTTGTTCAACGCTTGAAATGCTTCCTTTGTTGTAATGCATTACGCAATGTCGCAATTGCTAAAATTCTTCTGAATGTTGTTCATTATGACCGTATAAAGTCGTTAGTCACGTGATCAATAGAGTTTAAGGATGTGTTCTTACACCTGACGCTAAAACTCCCTATTCTGGAGTAGTCTTAGAGAAAAGAAGTATATAATGTATTGTGTATTACAAACTTCGACGATACTCTAATATAATAATATGAGTTTTACGTAAAACATTCAATTTTGAGTTCCTTCTTGTAACAGAGGAAAGAGCACAAAATGCGTTACGGTTCTGTTTCTAACACATCCATCGTGCACAACGAGCTTGAATTATATACAGAGGAATTGCGTGCAAATACAACGCTCCAGGTTGAAGCACTTCGCACATCTGGTCGTGCTTCCTGATGGCCAAAGAAATTAATGGTTGCCGCGGGTTCTTGTTTAAAAGTAGTACATGCTTTAGGTGTTTTTGTGTAGTGTTAGTAGACTTGCGACGTAAAAATGCCGTCCTCTTGTTCGGCGTTGATATAATGCATATCTAAGTAAGGGAGATTTAGTTTCATTTTGCGAATATAATAGGTATAATATTTAAATAATTAATTAATTACAGATTTGACTGTTGGTGAATTTCAATTAACTTGAGTTTAGCCCGTATTTTATTATTGTCATTTTGTAGACACTGGTTAAATACTTTGTATGATATTACATTCATTTCAATTGTTCTATCTCGTTGGTCATACATAATTTTGAAACGAATCTTCCTAAACCTTTGACAGCTAGGAGCTGGTTTTCAAGGTCCTACAGGTTATATCGTTTGGGGCTGCAACTCTGACAACAAATTGAAAAAAACAATTTTAATTTACGCCATTCATTGTAAAACAATTTATAATTGTTATTATTAACAGAACTCCTATGAATCTTTTTAGTAATACTTTCCACTTAATATACCAGTTATTAAACACGTAATGACTGTAATTCTACCAGCACTTACAACTTTAAACGCTTTTATCTCGAAACTTAATTGTACCGCTATTGCAACCCACGAACGATATTTTGTTGATCGTAATCTAATGAGACATTCCTGAACTTCGTGTTACAAGTTAGTTGAGTTTGGCCTTCTCCGTACTACGTATGGTCAGAATTTAGCGGAATTTTGAATTTAATGAATTAAATTCACCCGAGATGAAGTCTGTAAAAATTGTCTAGAAATATTAATATTTTTATTCATACACATAACTGGACCTAACTAATGTAACACATATTACCATTACCATGTACTGGACCAAGTGAGAAATGTTTGCAAGGGGCCATCTTGTAATTAGATTTATTTATATTGCTTTTTTGCCACATCTCTATATAATAATAAATTAACCGAAACACGAAAAGTACAAATTAAATATCTCAATGTATACATTATAATAAAAAATTGTGAAATAGTCTTGTGTATTTGTTTAATTAAATTTTGGTTAATTTAAGTAAAAGTGTTGTTTAATTCTTTATGTGTTCTCTAAATTAGTGAAACAATGGTGACACAAAGTACCCATTTTCTGTTTGTGGGATAATCGAGCAAAGGAACAGTCCTGGAAAAAAGTTACATGGGCGCCAAGGAAAAATATCACAAAAGGTACAGCAAATATCGTGAATCATGAAAATGTCTGGTCCCTTGCTGGAATCGGTCTCGCGACGTCTGCTATCCTTGAGCCGTAAGCATTGCCTTCTCACACGCCTCTAATGGCAGGGTGGCCAGATGCTTCGTACAAACATCCGCCGTTAGATGACTGTATATCAGCCCAATTCCGCCCAATTAGAAAAATTCAACTTTCCGTGCGGGAAATTTGAATTTGCATTAAAATAACTGTGTTTGGAGGTTGTTTTTGAGAAGTGGCGCTATGAAATGATCGATTCGTTTTATTTGTTTGTTTGTGAACATTGTAATTAATAATTTACGTAAAAATTATACTGTTTTTAATAATTAGTTATAAATAATTTTTAAATATTAAAATATGACTATTCTTATAACTACAGCAGATGGGAAGAATACTTTTTTTCTATACTTTTTCAAAAAGGTACTTGCTTTCTGTCAATTCCTTCAATCAACGAAAGAAAAGAAATCTGAAAATGTGGAGGGATGGAAAGCTGAGTTCAAGAATAAATAGCAACTGTTTTGTGAATATTTGGAATATGAAAGTACTATTAAATACTCAAATCAGCTTCCTTTCCCCGAGTGCGCGTTTGCTGGTGGAGCCCTGTGGGGCCTTGCGTGGTGGGCAGTTACAGTCAAAATATCTGTTAAAACTGAGACGCAAAAGAATCAAAATTACTCAAAAAAATGCTTATCTATTATATGACAATATGTATAGCATTGAATTCCTCTTTTTACGCTCGTCATGATATACTGAAAAAAATATGTATTGTTCCATTTGAAAAAACCAAATTACCTCAAATATCTCGAAAAATACAAGTTATAAAATACATATAAATACATTTATCTATTAATCCCATTCCCTCGTGCACGTTCGTGAAAACTGCATTGCAATAACTTGAACCGTTCAAGAGTTGCAGGAGGTACTAAGGTTACGTGACTCATCCTGTATAATGCTAAGATAGCAGAAAATCTGCCATGTAACCATTTATTACAAAACCTTCAATTTACGTCTTTATATTTTAAAATTCGAGGGAGGTTCCAAATGTATACAAAAACAGATTTTTCGCCATTTCCTAAATACCCCTCATTTTCTGAGGGCGCCGAAATTTTAAGTGGAAATAAATGTAAATTCCCATGTTTCAGTGTAGCTAATGGTGGACTTCTCAAACATATGCTAGCCACATCAGTAGATGTAGAGAGATCCTTCCCCACATTCAATCTGATTTTGTCTCCTAATCGTCGCAAATTGGATATTGCGATCCTTAAAACGTTACTGGTAATATATTGCTAAGCAAACTTATTAAAAACAAAATGTAGAATAGTTGTAAATATATAAATCTAGTTTTACATTACAACAAATATTTTTTGTGCATTTAAGTTTACAAAATAATCTAGACAAAAATTAAAAACAATTTTTCATTTTATTGTGTATGCAACTTAAGCCAGAACTTTTTTTATCCTTATTCTGTACATTTTCGGTGCCTTTTTAGGCGCGTCAAAGACGAGCTTTTAGTGCCCAAACATCCGATGCCTGCTCGTGATGTTTAGCTTCGGCGACGCGAATTGGGTGGGGCCCGTTGTACGTGGCGCCACGTTGCGGAATATCACAGAACTAACAGCGGACGCGGCCTCTGTTGTATCCAAATACCTGCCTCGTCATATCATTTCACACACTTCGATTTTGTCATTCCTTTACGTAAATTGAAGATTTATGGTGTTTTATAATAGCTATATCTCGAACGATTCATAAATTACTGATACATCTATAAGTCTCGAAGTCACTCTTAAAATGAAAAGAAGGGAAGATAAGCCAGGAATTTTCTACACATAAGGAACTTTTGATAACAAGTATCGTGTTTTTTATATTACTTCAGGAATTAAATTGTATATTTGAAAAATAGTGCTCAGTATCAAATGCTACATTAACTGAAGTCATTGACGGTGTATTTTCACCAAATGCACGTCATGGCATAACGAAATCCTAATACAATTTCAATAAAATTACGTAAATAATTATCTTCTAAGAGACTGAAAATTCCACAATATTATTCGTTTTCATTTTAATAAAATTATTATAAATATAAATAAATCGTTATAATATTAAACTAACTTAATTAGTGTTTTTTAATATTTGAAATACTAAAAATTATTTAATATTTGATTTTCGAATAACTTTTAGTTATGACCAATTGATAGTACATTCAAATTTCACAATTATCTGGTTCAATTCATAAAACCAGAAATATTAATCGACACCTTCGACCACTGCAATGACCATACTATATTAAAACTGCATACATATCGACCAAAAACCATTTATTTATTTATTTGTAAAAAATAATATAATTTTAGCTTAAATTTTTCAAACTCAAATACGGTTTTGAAAGAAACGTATGCAACATAATGGATTTGGATCTTTCTTATATTAGTACTACGAAAGAAAATATATTTACATCTTGCTTTAATTTTCTTGAGTGAAAACAACATTCCATCTTACACAATTAACATATTGTGTTTCATCTTGTATGTAAACGTAATTGGTGAGCTATCTTCAGATAAATAAATCAGGCTGTTTGAAGCATGTAACAATGAGAAATAAAATTTCTAGTTTATACAAGTATCTTAAAGTTATCTTTCTTTGTGAATCCATTTTTACTCTATCAATCGAGAATAAAAATAAAACATTAGATGATGCTGTTAATTAAAAATATGGAAATTTTAATGCTTTTTAAATACACTTGGATATTATTATTCCTTAGTTAAATGCAAATGTTAGAGCACATTAGAGGGAAGCGAACGCCCATTTGTCTCGACTTAGAGCTGGATATTTCCTTCGCTAACGCGGGGCACAAAATATTACCGAAGGGCTACCTCCCGTTAGGCCCTGGGTCGCCCTGGGCGAGTGCCGAGGAAGGCGACCCGGCTAATCGAGGAGCTGTAATTAGCCCTGTGCTGATCACAAAGTATCCGCCCGAACGCGAGCTCGTCGTGTGCGGAAGGAGAGCACCCCCCCTCCCAGCGCGAGGCAGCAGCTCGCGTTGGAGCCTCGCGACGCCCCCGCTCACTTTGACACTGGCGTCACGCCGCCTGCTTTGCGCTTGTCACCAACTTACCGCGCCGCGCAGGGCGCAACGCCAGGGACAGAGGCCACGCACTGACGTCGACCGCGCCCATCGTGCTAACGGAATCTCAACAACAACATTATGAAGATGAAGTCATGTGTCAGATTATTCTGAATGATATGGTAGAACACTGTGCCGTGGAGATTGTCCTAAATTTTTAAATAATCCAAAGACAAAAGTTTTTTTGCACATTCAAACCAAAATTAAAAACAGCTTGGGATACAATTGCCCATACGTTCTCCTAAAATTAATATCTGGCAAGTAATTTGCATATTTCATCGTACTAATATATAACCCACCATTACTCCACCTGTTAGAAAAAAACTTAACGTTCTTCAGTTTCCGGTTTAACTTTAACATTTTTAACACATGGACGTGTCGTTCTAGCTTTCTTCTTCTCCCGCGGTTCTGTCCAGCCATCACTAGCCTATCTTACCAGTTTTGCGAGATACAAGGGTTTTGATAGTAGAAACGCATTCTTTCATCTTCAAATAAGCCAGTAATTATGTTAAATTTGAGGAACATAATCTAAAAACAAAATATTATCTATTCACATTCGTAGGATAATGCTACCAGGACTAGGAGGTTACTATTAAAATAGTTAAATTTTTCCACCGAAAATCCGCCGTTTTTTCGCGCACATTACATAATTTTCTCTATACTACGTATATTACTCCGTATATACGTACGTATACGAGTAAGTACAAATAGTACTAACAATATTTAAGTTCTTATCAGTAATATTATAACACAGGTGGTAACGCAAGTTCTCACATTTCTTCCACCACACTTTCAATCTCTTGTTCTGTCCTCAAGTCAATATGAGCAGTAATTCAATCATTGCGAGTTTTTCAATTCACCTTTTACTAATACAAGGACAAGTAGGTCTTACTGGGACTAATATTGAGACAAGTAGTTATTAATATTACTTGCAACTTCTATTACTGAAAGAGCATTGCCATAGATCAGGAAAGTCCCATGAAGTCAACAGTAATTCCTTTACTTTCGTCCAGCATGCCCGATCCCGCCCAACGCTGCTTGGAGAGTATTATTATCAGCCTGCCAGGCCCTGCTCGTGCCCGAGCTCAGCTTTGCAACGCCCGAAGCTGCTCCTACCGTGCACGCTAGAAGACTGTCTATAAATTCTACCGCAAGGTGTCTTTGCCACCGCAAATGTCACTCGAGGAATCAAGCAGCACTTGAAAAAAAGTCACGATCATGCGACATCTCGAGATACGACACAAGATGACGAAAACGATCCTTACGGGACAGTGGGCAACCCATTCTTAACGAATACTACGGATAAGAGTGGGTTTTTGCGCCTGTTTGATTGCATTACTTCAATATAACGAAACAGTGTCACGTTAAAGACTATATTTTTTGGGGCACAAAATGATTCTTAAAAAATCGTATAATGTAACACTTTTTCCGACTACTCCGAAAACTATTCTTTGTGAATGTTAATCTTTAAAAATGTTCGTTTCATAGAGTTAATACTTAAGATATTGTACAAATTATTTATTTTTAATGTATGTATTGTACAATTTATTTAAATAATACGTATGCTTCTTATATTATATTTATGCTTAGGTAAAATTATTTGTTCTTAAAATCTTTAGCAGTCTAAACAAATGCTTCAATCATCTACGGTAAATTTCGCGTTTACCTTTGTCTCGCTCTCCCCTTCGTTCTCGCTCTCTCCTTCACTCTTTCTCGCTCGCTCTCTTTCGCTCTCGCTCTCCCTCTTTCGCTCTTGCTCTCCCTCTTTCGCTCTCGCTCTCCCTCTTTCGCTTTTGCTCTCTTTCTTCGTCTAAACAAATGCTTGAATCATCTACGGTATACTCCGCGGTTGCTTTTGTCTCGCTCTCTCCTTCGTTCTCGCTTTCTCCTTCACTCTTTTTCGCTTCCTCGCTCTCGCACTCTCTCTTCCTCTCTCTCTTCCTCTCTCTCTTCCTCTCTCTCTTCCTCTCTCTCTTCCTCTCTCTCACTTTCGCTCTCTTCCACTCTCACTCTCTCTTCCGCTCTCGCTCTCTTCCGCTCTCGCCCTCTCTTTCGCTCTCACTTTCTTTCTCTTTTTCGCTCTCGCTTTCTTTCTCTCTTTCGCTCTCGCTTTCTTTCTCTCTTTCGCTTTCTCGCTTTCATTATCTCTCTTTCGCTCTCGCGCTCTCTCTTTCGCTCTTGCTCTCTCCCATTCACTCTGGCTCTCTCTATTTCACTCTCTTTCGCTCTGTTTCACTCTCTCTCTCACTATCTCGCTCGCTCGCGCTTTCTTCTGACCTCTCTTTCGATCTCTCTTTCACTCTCGCTCTGTCTCTTTCGCTTTCTCTTTCGCTCTCGCTCTTTCTCTTTCGCTATCTCTCTTTCGCTCTTGCTCTCTCTTTCGCTCTCACTCCTCTCTCTCTCCCTCTCTCTCTCTCGACTCCCGAGACCCCCTTCGTGCTCTATCATGTCATGAAAAGCATCTGATGGCAACGACCGTGTTCGAGATTGGTATAAGCGTCCTCTCCTCTTTAACACGCTGTTACCTGACACAGCTTTGATGCTATAGCAGACGCAGACGGAGTGCACTTGCTTTTAACTTCAAGAGTGCTTCATGTTGCATTTACACTCACTACGATCTGTTGTGGAATTCATGTTAAAACTATTCTGCATTCCCATTCCTATGCAGAATAAAGCCACCCTGCGCTCCATTTGATTTTATGCAATGCATTCTCAACATTTAATTAAACGCAATGAACAATGGTGGTTCTAAACGAATAAATGTGGGTAATCTTCTTTGTATAATTTTTTGAAATTCGTTGACAAACAATTAATAAATGATGGCTGAGAAATGTGAGCTACAAAGTCTCGTAGAGGGTCATTTCATATCTTTACATGGCGTTGTGTAGCTTTAAATTATTTAATTCAATAATCAGGAAAACGGTTTGCATTATCAAATAAAAAGCAATACTGACTTTTCAAAAAAATAACCTGCTTTCTATTAAGAGTTGGCAAGTACTATATTTTCTGCATAATTTAGTGCTAAAACCTGCAAATAAAAATTCTTTATTTTTTATGAGACGTTCTAAGTATAGTTATAACAGATCAGATTAAAATTATTCGATGTTCTAACTGGAATATCAACTCTTGAGAAATAATTTTTAAAAAATGTGTCAACTTACGGCATAAATTGTCTTTTTATCAGTATATAAAACGTACATGTAGAATTAGATTTACTTCAAGTAACAATTACGAGAAAATATTATAATGAAGCTCGAGTTTTCGATTTTGCCCCAAGTCACGGATCTCGAGAAGTTAACGTTCACCCGACCTTTGCAGGCGGCGTTGCAAGCGTTGCAATTTGACGAAAGCATTTTTTGCAAAATTGAGAGGAAATGTTTAGATGCTTGCTACGCCGCGTGAGGGCGCGCTCAGCTGGTGTCATTCGTGGCTCCGAAACTACCGGCTGTCGCTATCGATCAGCGAAGTTTCAGGTTCCGTGTAGCGCACGTACGTAGGAAACACAATATGCAGTTAAACGTATCAAAGCTTGAAATAAAGACAAAAAATACAACAATTTCCGCTTAAAATATTTGACAGTGAAGAGCCTCTCACGTTTCCTAGGCTTGGTGACCAATGACAATAAAACTGATTCATCGAAAGCAAGTAGTTTCATGTTGTAGAATCTGAAGAATCATAGTAACCGGAGCAATTTTTGTCATTACATTTAAGAATATTGTCATGTTTGATCAGTTAATATGTTTCACTCTATTGACAAAACAAAAGTTAAAGAAAATATCCCTTTAATGAAATACAAGTATTTCTAAAGTGCTAGTGCTCTTGAATTTCGAAACAGCAACTTTCGATATTTGTTCATACTTCGCATCTAGCAAATCTTTAAAACATTGCCATATTTTAAAAATTGATGCACATTTAAACAAGAGAAATGTATAGAGATAAACACGTATCGATATGCCTCTGGCAATCTCTTGCGCATCATTGAGATCGGCTCTGTAAAGGTTTCTCTTGTTGAGGGCACACAGTAACCTTCAACTATTTCACTGCCGTGAATGTTCTAACGATCTCGAGCCGGGGTAGACACAAACGCGAACAGCTAAAAAAGCTATCCATTTTGTTTGCTGGAGAAAGCCGCGGGCAAGAAAAACCGTGGACATCGGCGAAGAGATAGTACATTAGGATATGCGACGATTGATGCAAATTGCCGAAGTTGCACCAAACGAATGTCTTTCACTCGAAATTCACGTAGTGGCAACGTTTTGTAGATACCACTCGAATAAAGTGTTCGGAAGCTAACAGAGAACTACCACTTCCACATGAGAGTTTTATGTTTGTAGAAATTACTGTTTCTTTCGAAACCTGATATCGGGTGAGTTTAGCTCAATGCCAGCCAATCTTTTCAGCAGCACTCTCCGGGAAGTCCTTAGTTCGAGTCTCGACGGTGGCAGATTTTCGTTACTATCTATCTAGATAGTAACTAGCTATCTAGTAGCTATCTAGCTAGGTCAAATTCAGTAGCTGTCTGGGGACAAATTGAAGTGGCTGGATAGTTTTCTAGGAATCTAGAGTTTGTTTGACCCCATGTTATATGTTTTACGATTTTCCAAGAGATGGACCGGTGCAAATGGCTCAGGGCATCAATTGATTTAACTAAAGTAGCTATAACTTGAAGGTTCCAGGGTTCGAATTCCGACGGTGGCAGGATTTTTGAAGCTAGTTATTTAGTTAGGGTAAATTCGGCCACTGTCTGGAGGAGAACTGAAGCGGCCGGCTGCTCTGATTGGTAGCTTTCCGTGCCAAAGACTGCGCGCAATCTTTTCTTCCTCTTCCTTGTCCTATACTAACCCCTCACACTTACAAGCACTAAACTTCAAGATATGTTGGGAGACCATTCGGGAGCTTAAAATTTGTTCCAGCTGGGGCAATGCTCCGCTCGTGGGAGATACCTGGTTGAGAAAAAACCCGCTAGTCGACGTGGGGGGTGACACCGGCTCTGGTCATACTGCCACTTCCCACGATAAAAACATGCACTACACGTGCACCATACCAATGACCTTAGTGTTGATGCGCCCGGAATCACTAATCAATTTATCCAAGAGATGGCGTTAAGTGGTAACTTTCTGTTTCCTGACTTTTGTAGTGTCGATTGCAATGCACACATCACATTTCTTTTAATTCATATGAGTATCATCCGTAAAGAAGTTCCGTCACCGTTGGAGTTCAAAGACCTCCATGGAAACATTCCCGAAACTCAGAGATTTCGTAGTTGGGATTTATATTTTGAAATACATTTCTAATTTTTAACTTTTGCAATATCATCGTTGATCTTTACTATATATATATTTACCTCTTCATTTATATGTTTATCTCACATTATATATTGCCTTATGTGTATTATCAATACACATTGAATTTTCATTGACCTAACGGTCATCTGACCGTCAAATCAAAAAGACAGAGTTCGCCAATTCGAATTAGGCGCGTGGAAGAGGCCGCAAATCGGTCTACGTGAGGAACGATTCCGAGAACGGCCAAGAACGAGTCACGGCCGGTGGGACGCGGCAGTGAGTTAGGGGAGGAGGTAACGAATGGCGGGCAAGGTGGACATGCTGTGAAACGCTGGTAAGGTGAGATGGTGAAATCGGGTAGCATCAAAGACTAGAGGTGTGTGGATGTACTAATGTGTGGTAAGTACTTGCCCAGGCATTTTTGAATCCCTTATTTGGGAACGGAGGTAAGTACGGTCACAATATATTTGCTTCATATTACTTTTTAATAAAGATACCTCATTGTCCTTGGTTACATTGCTGTATTTATGTACTGAATAAGCTCAATATACAGGTTTTTAAAATATCGCTGATTTAATTCTAACATCACGTAAAAGTATACCATCCTAATGTAAACTTACGTGGCATTAGAAAAAGTCCATCGATATTCTTTCGTTTTTATTTATATTTTCAAACCATTCAAAGTGTACAGTTCTTTAATTAATAGTAATAGTCTGGAACAGGATTTCAAAGTAGGTCGGAATGGACTTCTTGGATGTCGATGCAATTTTTGAGGGCAATGATCTTGAAAGGTCCTACTGAGCGTCAGTGGCAGAATAATAACACGTTATTCAATAGTATAATTAAAATCAAGATACAATTGATTCCAAGAATATTATTCTAATAAGAAATTTCTAATTTATTATTGTATGATATAAAACACAAAACAACAAATAAAATCCACAGTTTCGCTTCTCCTCTATCCATCAACATCATCATCTCTTCGATATTAATCGTTGGATGTTTAGATACCTTCAGAAATTATAACTACCAGAAATGGATTGAGAATCCCTGGTCTTGAATGCTGGAAGAAAGAAAGAAAGTTATGAAAATTAGGTAATTATTCCTTATCGTATCCTTCGGGGAGGAATCGACCGACTAGACCGAGAAAAAAAACATCTTCTAATCTAATGCCATCGCGTTGAACGCGAGTTGATGGTGTAAGTAACCAATTCACGCTTTGCTACGAAAGCACGTTGCCACCACGGCTGCCCTTCGGCTATCGCGATTAACGTAAAACAACACTGATCTACTACAACGGATAATTTCATTCCATTTCAGGATAAAACACTTTGTTCTCTGATCTCGAGGCGTACGGAGTAGATTTGTTTGTGGCGTTTGTCAAAAATAGTAAGAAATTCCAATTTCCCACTGTCACTTCGTATAGTACAAAACTTTGACGGCTAGCACCCTAACAAACTGGGGGTTGCAGCTTCATCGAATAACGAAAGTATAATTTCTAAATTCAGAACACTAATATACAATAAAACATAAGTAATTCATGCAAATTAATTAAAACTAATTTTATAAAGGATTATATTCAAACATTACTTGCAAAATTTTATGCATAGTGTAAAGACGATCATACGCCGCGTATTCTCTCTAGTTCTCGTAAGCGAGAAAGGCTGAACGAGAATTGGACTCACGAGAATCTCGTGGAGCGAGAATGAGTCTTCGAGAACGAGGCCAGTGGATGATCTCGTAGCCAAGGCCGTCACATTGGGGTGTATCGCGTGGCCTTCGCAGACATCAACACGAGGTCGTTCGAGACCTCGACGTAGACGTTACGTCCGGGCGGGAAGGTTGGTGAGTGTGAGAGACACTGATATAAATTATTTATTTATTTGTGGTTTACATCATTATCTTTCTGGGACAATTGAAAAGTCGTTATGTTTTGTTTCTTTAACATTTATATATTTATTTTTATATTAAATATTTACGAAATTTTATAAGCTCCCTTCATTTAATTTTAATTATAAAATGGTATGTGATAAAGCGATATGCGAAAATAATGGTACAATTTCAGCTCCCATAATACGATTTGGAATATTGCATAATCGATTTTTTACTTTTATCATTCGTAATGTAAACGCAACAAAATAGTGCCTCTTTTAATAACTAAAGTTGTATCAAAAATTGACATTGAACTCTGAAAAATCCTACTCATCGGATATTCTTATGGGAGGAATGAGAAGTGTAATCTTTACTTCAAAATTGATAACTGAAACATGTTTAATTTATTCACACGTTTTATTTTTCCTCATTACAATTTTTCTCAAAATTGTCAAGAGTTAATTGTACTGCCCTCGCTCCCCGCCACGGGCATATATACGGAGGGCGTTCAATAAGTTATCTACCTGAGCATGAAAATGCAATTTTATATTGAAACTCCCCTCATTACTTTTCAATGCAGTTTCCATTGACTTCAACACCCTTGTTCTTTTTTGCCTTCAATAATCTAATACCCTTAGGACGCGTTTTGACTGTCCACATTTTTTTCTTTCATTTATTTACATAGATGGTGGATACGTAGCTCAGTTTAAAACAACTCTACATATGTTTGATGGCTTAATAACTAACTTAAATTAAAACTTAAAATTAATACAAGGTCGAGGTTACGCTTGGGGCTCCTCTAGTTGGGATCTAATTTAGATAATTTTTCAGGAAAATGTGGAATGGAAACTTATTTTGTATTCAGTTTCTATATGATGGGTTTTTGGCGAGTCTGTGAACTGATAGTGAAGGGATTTAGGATGTTTGAGAGGAAGTTAATAGCTAGATAGTTGATGTGATGGTCTATAGTCTCTACGTCGAATCCATTATCTGTTTGTCGGTGACATACCAAAGAGCGTTTGAAATAATTCTGAGAAATTGATTTTAATTTATTATTTGAAGTTTCCTTTGATTGGTTTTTGCTGCTTTTAACCAGATTGGGCAGGCGCAAGGATCTTATTATTTTGTATATTTGTAATGCTTAATTGTATGATAATGGGCTGTATCTGTGTATTAACGGCTTTAACTATATTAATTTGATTCTGACTCGTGTGATTTTGACATCTATATGCTGTAAGAGAGAGACCCGAGATTTTGAAGGATGTATCATCAGCAAATTGTGTAATGTGGATGTCGTTTAGTTTGGGAATGTCTGCAACATACAAATTAAATAAAGGAGGTGATAGGGGTGATCCTCGTGGTAGTCCTGCTAAAATTGGTCTTGAGTTGGAATGGTGGTTGTTTACATTTACTGGAAAGGTTCTAATACTGATGAAACTTTGAATGATGGACTGGATATAATGCGGTGTGCCTTTTGTTTTTTTGTTTTGTATATGACACCTTCATACCAGGTCCGATCAAACACCTACGTTATGTCGATGAAAACTGCTATGTGATGTTTTTTTTAATGATGAATAAAGGTGTTTGGTAATGCGGAGGAGTTGGTGTAGTCTAGAAAGTTTTTCAGTGAATCCAAATTGTTCCTATGATATGGCTTTAGTTCCCTGTGTTCTTTTAGTCTTTTGAGAATGATTTTTTCAACAATTTTGGATAACGAGGGAAGTAAACTTATGGGTATGTAGCTACTTGTATCCGCGTGATTGTTGTTGGGTTTGGCCATGGGAATAACTATGGCATGCTTCCAAGATTGAGGAAAATATCCTATTTCGAGGCAGGAATTGTAAATGTTAGTTATATATGCTATTGCAGGGGGAGGTAGGTTTTTCACTAAAGGTATTGTTTATGTTGTCATCGCCGGGCGCTTTCCTAGAGGGTAATTTTTTAATTATTTTGTTAATTTCCTCTGGATTGGTGAAATGTGTGTTGTGATGTGAGCCGTAGTATGTCACTTTGTTGCTTTTGTGTATTGTTTTATGTTCAGGTGTGGTTTTGCGATGTTGCTTATAAACGTTGATGAAAAGTAGAATTTTTCCGATTTTTCAACGGATGTATATGTTTTACCTGTTGAAGTGTTAATTGGTGGTATCGTGCTTTTCTTTTTCAGTATTCTATTGCTGAATTGCCATGAAGAGTTGTTGTTTGCATGGAGTGAAGATAATAATGCTTGGTATTGTTGGTTGTTGTGATTGTTTATTAATTTTTTAACATCTTTTGTGATTAAAGTTAGTTCTGATTTTAAGTTCGGTGTTCCGATGTGATTCCATAATCTCTTTGTTTTATTTTTTCTTGAGATTGCAGTCAGTATATCAGATGGTAACTTTTTATATTTATTGCTATTTTATTAGGCGATATATTTAGTTGTGTTACGTGGATGGTAGTGTGGATTAGCGTATTGATGTCTGATGCAGCCCGATTGATTTTGGCGGGACTATTTAATATTTTAAATTGTGGGATTTTATTTCGTAGTATTTCTTGGAATTTCCTCCAGTTGATTATTAGGGTGTTTGATTTAGGTACTATTGTATGTTGTGGACTTAACTTTTGTGCTGAGATTAGTACGGGGATATGATGAGAATCTAGCTCGGACACAGTGGTGGTATGAAATTTTAAGTCTGTGTTTGTTATACCTATATCCAATGTATTTGGTTTACGTGTTCGATCGTGTGGGTAATAGGTTGGATCTATTGTTGTGACGATTTTTAAATTATTGTTTGTTATGGTATGGACAAGGATCTTCTCATCTTGTTTGTTGGTGTGGCAGCCCCAGCTAATATGCTTGGCATTAAGATCCACGAGTATTAATGTTTTTTCGTTCGAGTTAAATAGTGTAATTAGATTTGTGTCTTTGATTTTTGCTGAGGGAGATTTAAAAGCTGCTATTATTGTAATTGTTTGGCTATTTAGTGCTGTGCGTATTGTTACAGTTTCTATTCCTGGTGTTTGTGGAATGTCAACTTGGTAATGAATGATGTGAGATGATATTGCGATAAATACGCCGCCTCGTTTTGTTTCATTGCTATCATTTCTGTACATTATATAATTGGGGATGTAGAGTTTGCTTTTATTACACAGATGTGATTTGGTAATACATGCTATGTCAATCTCGTAATGATGCAAGAAATTAATAAATTCGTTTTTTTATATTTTGGATGGTTTGCATTCCAATTCATGATGATTAAACTTTTATTGGTTTGACCTGGCATGATTATTACTTAAATATTCTGGGACTGAATTTTGAATACTTGAATTTAAAGATGGTATTAGGGAGTTGATGAAATTTATTATACAGGAGGTGATTGAATTTATGATTATGTTGATTATATTGTTGCTGGAATTGTTTTTTAAGTAAGAAGATGATTGGATGCAATTGCGTGTTTGATTTTGTGAATTTGAAGGGAATGGGTTGGGATTCTTTGATGTGAAAAAATCGGGATAGTTTGAGTTGGTGGTAAATCTAGAAAGAAAGTGTGAGATAAGTTTGGAGGTGAGGATTTGGATTGATGTTGCATTTCATTATTATTGTTTTTAAAGTGGTCACTTTTTTTCCATTGATTTTTTTATATGAGCACGAGTCGTTTCTGGCTATGACTACCATTGCAGTTAGCACAAACCGGTTTATCATTTTTTTGCGGACACATCACTGAATAATGATTTCCAGAACAGTGTGCACAGTTGATGGCATGGTTGCAGTTGTTTTTCGTGTGTCCGTAGTCTAGGCATCGTTGTCATTGAATAGGTCCTTTAGGTTTCCGACGTCTTTCTGTGGTCACACAATGATTGCATATTTGGGTGATTTTGAGAATTGTTTCTATAGGTTCATTGCCACTAAACTCGGCCGCAACTACCGGAATTGGAATGTTAGTTTTGTGCAGTCTCGTAATTTGTAGTGGTGACGTAGTGATGGGTGACGTAGTTTGAATTCTGTTAAGATATCCGATTCTATTATAGATTAGTGCATATTTTTGAACACAACTGAAATTTTTTTATTTGAAGGGTCTTTGTAAGAATGGAAGCTTCTGTTTTCTCTGAGGTATTTAATTAGTTCACGCAAATCTGTTATGGAGTTTGCACTTATTTTTGTTTTATTGTTTTTGAAGTCTGCTACAATATTACAGGCCACAATATTTTTAAGTTCCTTGATGAAACTGTATGAATTGGAGATATTTGATACGAAAATTTGGGGTATTTTAGTCAGTAGATCTGTTTGTTCACTTGTATTTTCACCGAGGTATTGAAAATGAATGGTTTCTGGAGAAGTTGCACAATAGCGTAATACACCTAATCTGTTGTCAATTTTACAGTTATACTGACTGGAATCTAACGGTTCATTAGAACTGTTTTTTTTTCGGGACTTTTATTTTTATTTTCATGCGGATAATCAAAATAACTCTCTGAATTTTTTCATGTAGGGTTTCCTGACGACGACGATGATGGCGGCGACTGTTCGCGGTGCAACGAACCTGATGCGAAGCCCGCTTCTTGATGCCTTCGGCGGAGGTCGGGTTCTGTGTTACCTGACCACTCGTATCCATCGATTCACTGGTTGTTATATCTTGAGGAACATGATGCACTGCAATGCTGGTGAAATAATTGTTGTCCACATTGTGTATGGTTAATAGGGCCTGCAAAAGTACAAACCCCATGGATGGATCAGCTTCATTTTGTATTAACTATGCAAATAATGAAGAAAAACTACCACTTTTTTTAGTTAAAAGCTGACAGTTCTTAATAACGGCAAACAAGTTGCGTATTCCACGCCACCTAGCCTTGCTGCACGTTATCTCTAGAACATTATTCGCGGCAGCACTTAAAGGAGTTGGTAAAGAATCAACATTCTTCTTGCGGTCGGGAGTGAATATGAGGCCGTCGATTTACAAATTTATTCATTCGGCACGCCTCAATTCTTCCCGGCTGCTTAATCATTAACCCCAGCGGCCCAGGGATCAGCGCTCCTGCCGCCGCGGCTGCAAGCATGCTGACAACATGAACTCCCCCGCCTCCGAAACGATCGCCCGCGTCATCTCGGAGTGCCGCTCCCACTCCGCGATCTGGCGGCTGCGCCACAATAGAATACTGGAACACGTTAAAGCAGCCGCAGTCGCGAGTGGGTGGACGGTGCTTCTCGAAGACCAAGCCATCGGAGGGCGGAACCGTCCGGACCTGGTGCTGGTTAAGGACCATCAAGCGATCGTCGTCGACGCCTCGGTCTGCGTAGAATACCCGGGGCGCCTTGGTGAACGCTATGATGAGAAGGCGGCGAAATACGAACATATTCGCCCCTTCTTAGCAGCCAGGAACTTCCGGGACGTCAGCTTCCTTCCCATCGTGGTAGGAGCTCTGGGCGAGTGGTGTGAGTCAAGTGCAGCGCTGCTCCGTAAATTTACCGCTGGCGAAAAGATGCGCGTGCTACGTGAGCGCATTGTCGCCGAGGCTATAGCAGGGAGCGCTGCCTGCTATTTTCGCCACACTGCCCAAGATGACCTCATCCCAGTCGAGTATAGGCGAGCCTAAACAAAGACAATACCCCTGTGATCGATGAGAGAGGATGATTTGTGGATGACTCGTTCAAATGATGTTTATAAGCATATGTTTTTGTGTTATATGTGTATGTACTGCTTACTGTAAATAATGTAAATAATGTAAATAATGTTCGTTGTTAAATTAAGTCAGGATGTAAGAGAAAGTAGATTTAGATTAGTTTGTGAGTGTCTAGTTTATAAGCTAGGCCATACGTTAGCTATGTAAACAGAATTTAAGAATAAATATTAAAACACTAGCTGCGACGGCTTATCGCGCGGAGCGCTCTGCTGTGTTACCCCGGCAAGAGCTGAGTACGAACTAACTGTTCAGATACCGCATTATAGCATTCTTAATTGCTTCGTCGTCAGGAAATCGTCGCTCACGCATACCTTTTCCATGTTTCGAAACAGAAAGTAGTCAGTGGGAGCGATATCTGGGCTATATGGAGGATGATTAAGTTCTACGAAGCCACAAATTCTCTCATTTTGTTTTGTTGTTCAAAATCTCTAATTTTCTCACGATGTTCGAAATCTCTCCTTTTCTCTATTGACCCGCACAGCACTGCACTTGCCATCTTCTCACATCAAGAGCTCATGGCAGAATGAAGTCGAACCATACCAAGACATGTTCCAACTTGCATATGCACGCTCAGCTCCCCAACAGTGCCGTAAGATACCGAGGTAGATGACTTATTGAACGTCCCTCGTACGCCCCGGGGGCACCCCGTTTCCCGTGGCTCCTCCTGATCGCCTGCGCTGCTGAGTATTATCCGCCCTCGTTTCGCTAGTTGTGAGAGGAGTGCGGAGTTTGCTTATTTTGACAAAAGGAATATTATATCAAATTCGTGCCTAGTTTTCGATGCAAAATAGTTTGCATTTAACGGCAGTGAATATTTCCGATTATCAGATTTTGTCTATAACGCTCATTGCTATCATTTATTCTTAATTCAAATAATTTTAGTAAAGAAGTGGGTGCAGGTATTCTGGGGCTCAAGAAAATGTGCGTGGATAATACGCCGCCGGTGTCGGCATGGCGATGCTCTTTCCGACAAACGTCGCGTCCCATTGGCGTGTTCACTGAAGTGTTCACTGCGTGTTTCACGAACACACCGCAGAGCCCCCTGGTGCACGTTGCCTGCGGCTAGTGGGTGCAGCAACGGCCGCCTCACTGCGCTGCCGTCACTGTTGCCAGCGCGGGAGCTGGCCGCATATTACAAAATTCTTTAATGAACGGACACAATACAATCGTTTTTAATTACACGTATTTATTTTGAGGATTTCCATTCACAGCTCCGGAAAACTCGCCTGCACTAAGTGCTCTTGTAGCAAGTATTTACTTGTAATACGTGTGCAACAAACAGCGACGTGTGCCTTGTTATGCTGCTACAAATGCTTGGGGCATTGTGAGTTCCTCTCCATTTCCCTTATCCGCTCTTGAGCCAGCGGCAATGAGTCACAACTCGTGCGGGATACGAGAGAGAATGAACGCTAGTTTGAGCATCTTGAGTATAGTGTACGTCTCAGGCAGTCGCTGTTCTTGCTTTTCTTGATGAGGAAGACTGCAAATTCATTGCATTGCATTACATTACATTGCATTTAATTTATTTATTTATTTATTTATTTATTTAGTCAAAAACTGTATGTGACGTATGGAGGAGAAAATCATCTGCGCACGCTTTCTTGAGTTTCAGAATCACTTCCCAATAATTTAACTATTAATAGTTGAAAAATAATAATAATAATAATAATAATAATAATAATAATAATAATAATAATAATAATAACAAATTTGAAAAAGCGAGAGATTAACATTTCAAAAACAAGATATTTTCGTTGCCAAATTATAGAAAACTTATTTTTAACGTTAAAGCAACGAACAGATTCGATTTTTCTGTATTGTTAACAAAATAGATACTCACCCTAAGCTCTACTACCACTACAAGTAAAAGAAAAGTTCAACAAAACGTGCGCATAGTGAAGCTATATTTACGTCTAGAAGCAAATCAAGGGGCCAACTCAGCATTTGCTCAATGGTTCAGGGAAACTGGACAAAAACCTGATCGAGATGGGGGTCATTCACCCGGAAGTACATTATTTGTTACAGGCATATTGAGTCTTTTTTTTAATTATACAATGCAAATGTAAACTCATTCATTATACTATATCTTGGTTTTGTTAAAGTAAACATTATTTTTCGTTTTGACGATCAGAATAGTCTCTAATTGTATAGAAACAGTTTTGCAGCAGAAAAGATTTTACTTTGTAGTTAAATTTGTGCATCAATTTTAATTGTTTAATTTCATCTGGCAGAGCGTTGTAAAGTAACGTACATGTATTGTATGTGGATTTCTTGTAGTATTGCATTGTATTACATTGTAGACGTTGTATATCTGTACATAATCTTTTCCGATGTAAGCTTTAGGGAGTATCACTCTTATCGCTTTGGAAGAGCTAGTTAATTCTCAATACTACTCGCTGAGCTGCATAGTAATGGTATCTGGCGAGCACGTTCTTCTTCAGACCCTAGGTGCAACCCCTTGACGGTTGCCTGGCAGCAGCCTTCATTCGCCGGTATGCCTGAACTATGAATGCAGGACGTCACACATCCTCCTTTTGCACAGGCCGTATGGCAGAATGAAGTGGGAGCCTAACGCTTTTTTCCTTTCTGTCTAAAGCATCAAATCCATTACTACCGACCGTTATCGAACAAAGACAAAATTTGATATGATTGTAAACCAACTCAGAAATCAATTTTTAATAAATAAATAAATAAATACATTTACAGATATATTTTTAATTTTTTTTTGGGGGGGGTGACAATCTCTATAGAGGAGGCTCCACCTTATAGCATTTAATGATAAGCGGCAGCTGGTCTCAGGTAGGTTCACCTCCTGCGCAGACGATTCTGCCTTTGACTTCCAGTGAACACTCGAGGTTTGTATTAGTTCTGTATTGAGACAAATGCCGGTAAAAGAACGCATACCACAAAACAAAAATGAATCCGGTTTCCTGAAAATACGGAAGGCGCACACTGTTACATTTTCCAAACAATCACTATTGTTTGGACACGTTTCTACACAAGTTAATTTCTATAATCGTAGTTGTAGATGAGTGTAATGTTAACGATACAACCGTCGAGGTGGGGTTGGTCCTTTTGACGGGGTTGGTCCTGACGGGGGGATACAGAGAGGGCTCTCAAGTATTCCTTTCCTTCACAAGTCGCTTTTCTTCTCCCCATTGTACATTCTCATTCTTCTATACTATCCTGTCTCTTTTCTTCTCCCTCTTCTATTTCACTGGCCTCCTCTGTATGCTGAACGCCCACCCATGTGTTTGCCGTGCATGGCGACCCGTGTCGGAGGGAATGTATGTCCTGGCGGTTGAGGGGCCTGTCTGTTTCCCAATTACTCTCCTCGTGCTCCTTTTTTCTTGGCATCCAGGGATACATGATCTTACGTATTTTGGGGAACATTCCTTGTAGGTCTCAATACACTTGCTTTGGCTACGGACTCTTCTAGACGGGCGGTCGGGAGCTAACCCACTCCCGATCAACCGGCTTGGACTAGGTCTTGTACTGAACTCCAGGGTGAGTGGGGGGATCCACGGCGGTGCAGCGCTGTGGTAACCCCGCACTATATCCCCGTGGCAACCCTGGCACTCCGATGGAGAGTCCCCTTGTTGAGCTTCGTGGTGGATGAGGACCACGGGGATAAATCTGATATCCTCTTAATGGATAAAAAACCTTCCCCCCGCCCTCTTCCGTAAGGAAGAGATTTGTTGGTGAAACGTTAAATCTTGAGAGTTCTTTTAATGACTCTGATAGTCCTACTAAGCCCCGGTCTCTCGTCATGTCATGGTAAAGAGATAATGAAACAATGAAGAGTGTCAGTCCGATCAAACTTGCCAGAGAAATCGAAAGGTTTGGCAAATTTCAGTCGGTGGTTCGTCAAAGAAACGGCACAATACTTTTCGAATGTCGTTCTGACGAACAGATCAGCAAAATCACTGATCTAAAAGAAACAACCGGCCTCCAGGTGCATGTGTCCGCCCACGTGACCTTCAACCTCTGCAAGGGTGTGGTAAACCATGAAGACTTTTCAACCGAATCGGAAAAAAACTTGAAAACTTTCTTCGAACCATATGGTGTGTCCGAGATTTACAGGATTCAGCGGAGAGTAAATGGGTTACTCACTCCTACTTCAACTCTGATATTGACCTTTGACCGTCCATCTCTACCAGAAAAAATAACGTGTAGATTCTACTATCTCCGTGTCAGGCAGTATGTTCCAAACCCTCTGCGCTGTTTTAAATGCCAGAGGTTTGGCCATACACAACCTCGCTGCATGAGCGCCGCAGTCTGCGTGCACTGTGGAAGGGAGTCTTGTAATGACTCCAACTGCTCCGCAGAGGCAAAGTGCGTGAACTGTTGTGGAAAACACCCATCAAATTCTAACCAGTGCCCCATCTTCTTAAGAGAAAGGGAGATCCGGAAGATCAGGGTCTCTGAGAAAGTTTCCTTTCCGGAGGCACGACGCCGTTACCAGACGCGAAACCCCGTGGACATGGCTCGAAGTTTCGCTGACACCGTGGGTCAACAGAAGAAAGTAAATTCTGAAACCCAAACGCCTAAAGCCTCCTCTTTACGCGATGCTGCCTGTCAGGTGTCTTTTGATGGCATCGGCGAATATGCCTATTCCAAATCTCTTGTCCAGTCTGAAACAAAAATGGAAACCAAAAGCATAAATATTTCAACAAACACTCAAACGCATCCAGAGAAGCCGAGGCCGACAGGCCCTATTGCTAGATCTAGGTCGCCTGTCTCAAGGGACCGTGGTCTCCCAATACATGCGACTTTCTCTAGCAGTAGTCAAGATGACTGCAGGAAACGAGGAACTCCGCACGAACCAGCCTATTACTCTCCAACAGAGAAGGAAAAAGAAGAAAAGAAACACGATACATAATCCATCCCAGAATCTAAGAACCGGACGATATGGAAAGTAAAGGCCGAGTCCTGAAGAGCTTATATCTCATCACTCTCTTGCCGTACATCCCCAAAAAGTAGTATGGCGAAAGGTCCGGACACATCGGCGGAAGACTCCATTCGCCGTCTATTTCAGGGCTATATGGGTAAATGGCAATCTCCTTACCACTCCAGAAGATATTGCTGAAGAAAATGACTTCTCTTCCCCTGAAGTCCGTCTCCGTATGCTCTTACAGATGCTTCATATAAAACTACCCAACCCTGTGAACCCCCCTCTCCCCCCGAAAAATTGTTTCCCCTTGGAAACTACACCGGCCGATAATAGATCTTAGACTGTCTAACCTTCCTAAATCCTTAACTCCCCCCAGTACATTCTTATCGGAATTTGAGGCGATAAAATCTACGTATCGTGGCTATTACTTTATTTACACCGATGGCTCCTCTCAAAACGGCAAAGTCGGATGTGCCTTCTACTGCAGTAGAGCCACTCAAGGTTTTCGATTAGCCTCTTCGTGCAGCGTCTATATCGCAGAGAAGTATGCGCTCTTGGAGGCACTTAAATTTGCTGAATCGATGTCATTAAAGAAAGTAGTGATCTGCAGTGATTCCAAAAGCTCTCTTGAATCCATCTCCTCTTCGCCTTGTGACGCGCTGACAATGACCATCCAACACCAAATCCATCATCTATTGGTCCCCACCATATTTTTTGTCTCATTGTGTCCCTGGACACGTGGGCATAAGAGGAAATGAAATAGCTGAGCAGACAGCAACGTCTGCCACGAAGAAAAGAGAGTTAGACATCTTCACAGTCCCCACGGAAGACCCTAAGCTCTTTATCAAACGCTCTATCCGCAGTGAATGGCAAACAGAGTGGTATAATTCAGATTCTAAGCTCACGAGAATCAAGGATTCCATAAATCCTTGGTCTTCCTCATCTCGCTATGCTCGGCGCGAGGAGATCATTTTAACACGCCTTCGGATCGGTCACTGCCATTTCTCCCACGGATATCTCCTCCACGAGGGCCCACCCCCTATATGCGAATACTGAAAAATAGATCTTACCGTGGAGCATGTTCTCTTGCACTGTGTTAAGATAATAGATAGCCGTCGAAGGCATCACCTTGCTATCTCCCTAGCGGAGATTCTTAGAAATGACGAATCTTCTCTCTGCAAGCTTTTTAGCTTCTTACGAGAGACTAACGTCTACAGCCTTATCTGAGAGAAGATAATGCCAATTATTGGATTTTAGCCCGAGATTTTAAAGTAACTATCTGGCATTTTTCTGTCAAATCCTTTTATTAAGATGCGTTCTTTTTCAGGTTTACTTCCCTTTCCATTTAAAAATTTTAATTTTCCTTTGTTAGCTTGGCACTGCAATATTGTGCACTGGTCATCAAATAATTTGACACGGGCGCTAATGACCTTAGCTGTTAAAGCGCCCTTAAACTCAACCAATCAATCAACCTAAAATCTGTAGTCCCCCGTCTCCACAACTTCTATGGACTATCCTTGGCGACAATATGTAGATCCATTTCCCACAGGGTCATGATCGATATTCCCTTCTGAAATTGCTCCCCTCCTCTCCCCGTCGAGGTGGGCCAGTGGGAACACGGGGAGAGAATTAGAATAAGGAAAACTGCCCTTCGAATCATGTCGTTTTTCTCCATTTTAATAACGCCGTCCTTAATGCGGCCTCATCTGCCATCCCGAAGTCGTCGGGCCATGCACGACACCCCCTGTGCCATGGTGGAACGATGATTGTGCCACCGCGGTCCGGGATCGGAAGAGGGCATTGGCAAAACTTAGTAGGTCCCCAACCATGGAAAACCTAATAAACTATAAAAGATCCCGAGCCAGAGCTAGATTAACGATACGGGAAAGTAAGGCTGCGTCCTGGAGAGCCTACATCTCGTCACTCTCTTGCCGTTCATCCCCTAAACTTGTGTGGAGAAAGGTCCGACAGATCGGTGGAAGACTCCCTTCGCCGTCTATTTCCGGGCTTATGGTAAATGGCAATCTCCTAACCTCTCCACAAGAAATTGCTGAAGAAATGGCCTCTCATTACGAACAAATCTCCAGCTCCGTACACTATACTTCTGGCTTTCAAAACACGAAAAGAAAAATGGAAAACTGTAAATTAGACTTCTCGAGTCGCGTGGAGGAAGATTACAATGCCTTTTTCTCCATGGACGAACTCTCCTGTGCCCTCGCTTGTGCGAAAGATTCTGCTCCAGGACCAGACCAGATACATAACCAAATGTTGAAACACCTACCTGAAAACGCTCGTTCGTTTCTCCTCGGCATTTTCAACAAGATTTGGGCTGAACATGCTATACCAAGGATTTGGCGTGAAGCCATCGTTCTCCCAATCCCTAAAGAAGGAAAGGACAGAACAACCCCCTCAAGTTACCGCCCAATCTCGCTCACAAGCTGTGTGTGCAAGCTTTTAGAGCGAATGGTAAATACACGTCTGGTCTGGCTCCTGGAACAAAAGCACCTCTTTACACCTCTCCAATGTGGCTTCAGGAAGCACAGGTCAACCATGGACCACTTAGTCACCCTCGCTACGCAGATTTCCACTTCTTTCGTGCTACGTCAGCACCTGGTAGCAATTTTCTTCGATATAGAGAAAGCGTATGACACCACCTGGAGGTACGGTATTCTTCGCACCTTGCATACTTGGGGCCTTAGGGGACGGCTCCCTTTGTTTCTAGTAGGTTTTCTTTCATCAAGATCTTTCCGCGTCCGCCTTGGCGACGTGTTATCCTCTAGTCACCAGTTAGAAAACGGTGTTCCCCAGGGATCAATTTTGAGCGTCACTCTGTTTGCCATTGCTATCAATAGTATTGCATCAGTTATCCGGGAGCCTGTGAAAGCATCACTGTTCGTTGACGATTTTGCAATTTTTTGCTCCTCCAAGAGCGTGCACGTTATTGAGAGGCAACTACAACTTGTGCTCAACAAACTGCAGGAATGGAGCGAAGAAACAGGATTCAAGTTCTCTACCTCAAAAACCACTTGCATGCACTTTTGCAGAATCCGTCACCTCCATAATCACCCCGACCTTTTTCTTGGAGGACAGCAGCTTCCATTCGTTGAATCCGCAACCTTCCTTGGATTCACATTCGACAAGAGCCTAACCTGGCGAAAACACATCCGTAAACTACAGGGCCGATGTGTATCACCTATGACTCTCCTTCGCACTCTTACTGGTAGCTCTTGGGGCGCAGACCGTGTTTGTCTTCTGCGTTTGTATAGAACTCTCATCCACCCTATCTTGGATTACGGATGCATAGTGTATGGGTCAGCGTCTCCATCAACCCTCCGGCCATTAAATACCATACACAATGCTGGCATAAGGATTAGTACAGGCGCCTACCGCACGAGTCGCATCGAATGCCTCTTGGCCGAGGCTGGAGAACCATCCCTGAACCGAAGGCGGGATATTCTGATTGCCTCCTATGGCGCGAAATTATCCAATGTTGATACTCCCTCGCGTCAAGCAGTCCTCCATCCAACCCACCTGACTTCATATGCGCTTAGACCGTCATTACCCCATCCCCTGGGTGTCCGTCTCCGTATGCTCTTAAAGAAGCTTCATATAAAAGTACCCAACCCTGTGAACCCCCCCCGAAACCTTGTTTCCCCGTGGAAACTACACTGGCCGATAATAGATCTTAGACTGGCTAACCTTCCTAAATCCTTGACTCCCCCCAGTACATTCTTATCGGAATTTGAGGCGATAAAATCTACGTATCCTGGCCACTTCTTTATTTACACCGATGGCTCCTCCCAAAACGGCAAAGTCGGATGTGCCTTCTACTGCAGTAGATCCACGCAAGGTTTTCGACTAGACTCTTCGTGCAGTGTCTATACCGCAGAGAAGTATGCGATCTTGGAGGCACTTAAATATGCTGGATCGATGTCAATAAAGAAAGTAGTGATCTGCAGTGATTCAAAAAGCTCTCTTGAATCCATCTCCTCCTTCTCGTCTTGTGACCCACTGACAATGACCATCCAACAGCAAACCCACCATCTCTTGGTCCGTCACTATATTTTAGTCTTTTGTTGGGTCCCTGGACACGTGGGAATAAGAGGAAATGAAATAGCGGACCAGGCAGCAAAGTCCGCTTTGAAGAAAAGAGAATTAGACATCTTCACAGTCCCCACGGAAGACACTAAGCTGTTTATAAAACGCTCGCTATTTAGTCGTTAGTAGTTTATAAGAGCTTTAATTTCTGTCAGATATTTAGTAAGGCATTTTGAAAAACTGTCCCAGCACCCTTTCACAAACAAATTTTATATATATAATTGTATTGACGAAAGTTTACATTTTATATATTATATATAAAATTGTTTTATATTATATATATATATATATATATATATATATATATATATATAATTTTATTATTTGTAAATTATTCTGTTTGTTTACTGGCTACTGCCTCCGAACTGCTCGGAGCGTGTCAAGAAACCGCTCGGGAAATCGGCAACCTGAGCCCTCGGCTGCCCCTTTCTTATCAGTAGGAGGGGGGGTGAATCATGCAACGAACCCCCGCTGTGTGGATGCCGCCGGGTGCCTGCGGTTTCTTCGGCGTTGACACCCCTTAAGAGGACTGATGCGCCGACGACCGAGCGATTTAATACAGATCTCAACAGAACAGATTATACAGAATCTTGTAGTTTTCTCGGGCTATCGCCGGTAGCCTCGGCAACCCACAGTATACGCCTCTGGTCTGAAGTAAATGATTGGCAAGGTGAGATTTGCAGGTGTTGTGTTTCCAAGCGTGTATACGTTCTTTTATTCTTGTATTGAAAGTTCTGACTGTTTGACCAATATATTTTGCTTTCCAGTTATGGCAATGCTTAGTGCGCAGACTCCGCTTTTTTCTAGAAGACGTGTGATTTTTAGGGGACAGGATTTTTCTGAGAGAATTTTGTTTTCAATGAAACTGTGATACAGGCTTTATGTACACTATGGGCGACATTTTCAGAAAGTTTTCCAAAATATGGTAAGCAAGTGTACTTGTCTGGTGTGAGTGTTACATTAGACAGTGTTGGCTTGGGTGTTGTGAAGAGTTGTGGATGACAGTGTGTGTGTACGTCGGTTTTCTGAAAATATTGAATGCATGTTTGTTTTCAGATATGCTGATATTCAGGTCTAGGAAATTGATAGATTTGTCTTCGCTCTGTAGAGAATTTTATAGTAGGATGTATGTTGCTGAGGAAGTCAGTAAAGTTGTCAATTTGTCTAGTGGTACCGGTCTAGAGAACAAGGATGTCGCCTACGTGACGGTGCCAATATGTGATATATTTGAGAAATGGATGATTTGAAAAAAATATGGTCTGTTCGAAAGAGTCCATAAAAATATCTACAAGGAGAGGAGAGAGGGATGAGCCCATAGGAATTCCCGAAGTTGGTCTGTAAAATTTGTAGTCAAAAGTGAAGTAATTTTGGTCCATGCATAGGTTGAAGAGCATTCATGCATGAGGAGGAGTCCAAGTATGATGATTTGTCCAGTAAGTTACGTAGTAGTAATTTGCAATCTGAAGTCGGAGTACTAGGAAAGAGATTCTTTATGTCAAATGAAATAAGTTTTGCATAGGGTGGAACGGGAATCTGTTGGACCTTTTCTACTAGATTTAGACTGTTTTTTACAGAATATGAAGTTTTGAACTGGATGTGTTTATGGAAGAGGTTATTTAATTTCTGAGCGAGTTTGTGTGTTTTCCAAAACTTATAGTCATTTCTCTTCTTTTCGGCAATCGTTTTTATACCGTCCCACACACCCTTAAATTGCGTCTTTGTCCTGTGACATCTCCAGCATGCTGTATAATAAGCTTTTGAAATTTTGTCCCGTGTAAAACATATCGTTGTCTTTGATATGGCATCAGACGTTTTACATTCGACTACTTTTATATATTTTCCTACAAGGTGATCGAGCAAGTGCTTCTCATGTCCATCAAAATTCTTGTTTCTTTTCACAATCCCCGTGGCCATTGCATATAAATGAAAACAATATAAAGATAAACGAAATAAACATTTTGTATTTATTATTATTAATTGAATTTAGCAAAGAACAATAGATTATTATTTAAAATTAGGAATGTAGCATAAGAGAATATATTTAAATACAAATAGCCAATCTATATATATATATATATATATATATATATATATATATATATATATATATATATATATATATATATATATACACTAATATATAAAGACAGAAGTGCGTTGTCTTCCAGCGCGGTAATCTCTGAATCTACTGAACCAATGCCGATGAAACTTTTGTGCTAGCATCCTTTAAAGGTCTGGAGTACTATAGGCTATGATTTACAAACATAAACAGTAACATATTTTCAAAATAATTACTTTTCTGGACATTTTTCGCCTAGCCTTACATCACAGATTCAAGAGTGCATCAATGTCAATAGTTTAGCTGCGCGCCACCAGAGGATGACGTCTGAGATCTACTACTGATTTCATCAATGTCCAGAATTATTGCGAAATTCATTAGAGTTTGAATAAGGTTATGTAATGTCCCTGTGCGAAGATTTGAAAGGAAGCCGTAACTGAAGTGGTAAATAATGTCAATATTCATGTATTGCTCCTTGTCCGTGTTATTTACTAAGTGGCAAGAAATCATTGTGAGTTTGAAAGTGTTTAATAATTGAGGTAGGTTGAGAGAATAAAAAGTACAATAATATACGGTACAGAATATACAGTAATGTACAATGTACAATATACACATATTCGTATACAATCTAAACGTCTTCTTTTACAGAAATTTGTGACAACTGAATTGTTTGACTAAACGACTGTCACAATTGTCAAAACATATTACAAATGCCAAGAGATGGGCAGTCTACTAAAATTTTGAATCGGTTACTCAGAGGAAAGATCGACTTGCTGAAATACTCATTCGCCCCATTGAAAATAATACTGCAAGAAGGGGAGAAATGTGAATAATTCTCTAAGTAGTAGGGCAGCTGTTCATTAGGACTCTCAATTTGACTATTTACACAGTGCTTAGGTTCAAAATAGTAAAATGGAAAATGTGTACATGTTTTCAGTCCATTCACTAAATTTTTTCTTCAATATGCGAAGGCAGTTTGAACAGTGGTGTGTAATTTAGGAATGATTATTTACATATTAAGACTAATCCATACAGTTGTTTGTCATATTAATTGCAGTTGTACTTTTTTCTTCTACATGCGAAGACGTTTAGTGCAGTGGTTGGTAATTAAGCAATGGTCATTACAATATTAAGACTAATATGTGCAGTTGTTTTGCATGTCACTGGCTCCTACTGAATGAATGAATGAATTAATTCATATTTATTTTTCAATAAATAATTGGAAAAAATTAATGTATCTAAAAATATTTTGTCTAAGCAAATCTGGGAGTCCTTTGTTTCTATTTTTCAGTATTCATGTTCATATTGGTAAAATGGAAAATGTTTGTATGTTTTCAAAATTTTATATGTGAGTACAAGTATTTTATTTTGTAGTTTAGATTTGTTTATTGCTTTTAGTTATAAAGTGAATGTTTAGAAGCTGAAACTTCAAATAAGAAAAATGTCATTATTTGTGGAAAAGTGAGCGAGGTAATCTGGAAATTTCCAAATGGGGGTCAAGAGAAGACAGCTATCGTGGCGTGACGGGGCAGAGCATGGCAGGGAGTAGGGCGGAGAAGGGATAAAATGGAAGAGATAGAGGTAGGTCCCGCCGCAGGGCATGAAAAGATTGAATTCCTCTTCCTGTATAATAATTTACTGTAATAAATTCCCGAGCAACGCCGGGTACTTCAGCTAGTGACTAATATAAAGAATTAATTGTATTTAACATATAATAATTAAATAAAAAATAAACTAAAATTAAATGAAATAAAAAGAAATTGCTACAGAGCAAGTATTGAAAAACACCACCAAAAACACATCACCAGAGTACACCAAATCCCTCTGGATATTGAAGGATTTTCGTAAGAATGAGCCAAAGTGGCAGTTCGCTTAACATCGTAATTCGCATCACATGTAATTCAGAGAAGTATCCCTCCGCCGCGATAGCTCTTCAGCCACGCCCCTTCGTAAAGTGCTAATGGCTCCTGTGAAAACATCTCTATGCAGAAATATAAGAGTTTCGCTGAGGTATATGCACGTACGCGAGTCTGGGAAATATTTAAATTTAATTACGTATGTGGAAAATCCCTTAGCATGCTCTCACAATCAGTGAAAGAAAACTGCCCTGAATGTAAAAAGAAAGAACAATGATTTAAGCCGGAAACGGTACGCACCGGTACGCATCTCGCATTGAATTCTCGGTTTTAAAATAAACATAATATTTATTACATAAAAAGTAAATTTAATGTAATGTTTATAGAAAAAAGGATTTTTACAGAAGAACACATAACAATGCACTTCCTAATTTCAATTATTTCTTGTGGAGCACTATATTTTTGTCGGACGAGGACATCACAAAAGGAAGCGTACAAGTTAGCCAACTGCAAACGAACGAATGCAGGAAGGGAGTCTAATGGGCTCGAGGGCACAATGACCACCGAACCTTCAGTGACCCATGTTGCCAGCACTAGCTGTCAATTTGGCTCATCCTAAGGAAAAACGTTCTATACCTACTTACTAATGTAAGTTTTGACAGCACAATGTCTACAGGTCTGTAGATTTCGTGATAGAGAGGGACTTGCGGTAAAAACGTGCGAAACGAAACACACAGAGATTTAAATATCGATTGTGTCGCTTTCTATTTGTCTCATCTCGGAGTTCTCTAGAATATATAGTTATAGATTCCATCCATTTGCTTAGTGCAGGTTGCGTAATAGGCCACACTAGACTCGCAACATGGCAGCTAAAAGGATGATGCTATTTCGACAGAAATAGCATCATTCCAATCAACTCTTGCTTTTGTTTTGTTTGTTGTCATTCATTCCTCGCGCGATTGAATACTTCACAGTACAATTATGAAGTTCTCTCTTTTCGTTAGCCTGAATCAATATTTTCATCTATAAATGAATATTAACTAGATGAACTATTAAAATAAATAACAGTTACCATTATCAACAACTGCGAGCGTGAAAAATGTTAAAGTGCGTCAAGAGCGGATGAAAAACACAAAATTAAGTTAGCTGTGGTCTGTCTTATGTGTTAATAATGTTACGTTTCTAGGTGGTGAATTAAAAGTCCGGTATTATTTTAACAAAAACATTTATTTTGTTTCTTAACACAATCACTGAAAACACTTGATTATTTATTTACACTACACTTCTCTTTATTTATTTACACTACACTCTATTATTTATTTACACTACACTTCTCTTACACTGTCGCATAGTCCTAAGCACTGACCACAGTTCGATGCACTGACCACGGTTTACGTCACTGAGCACAATCACTGCACTGCTATTCACCGCGATGCACACACTTCACAGTTCAGCTTCCACTGCGGACTTAAGACTGACTCGCGGTCGCCGGCCACCGCGTATTTATACTCGGGGGGTGCCGTCGAGAACTTTCCGGACCCCGCGAACATTCTGGAATAATCTAGTGCAGGGGCCGCCAGCAGATGGTGCAATCACAGGCAGCTCGTGGTGGCGCCGGCAGATGACGCAATCCGCGCATATAGGTAGTTCATGATTGTGCCGACCGGTGACGCAATATTCGTTACAATAATGCTTCTGAGATGGCAGAATAATCAATTTATTCAAGTTTTCATGTGTTAATAATGATTTACATTGAAAATAATAAATCTCACCATTATTTAAAATTGTTATTTTATATACAATATGGTCATTTTTATGTGACCCGACGAATTTGTTTCTAACAATCCAGTGATATTAATATTAATGCAAATGCACCCATTTTATTGGGCTGTTTAATTCTTCATTACCTTTCAAAACTAAGTAATTCTTTTAAAATATAATGTAATGATTTACGATCATACAAGTCAATTATCATTTCCTTTAAATGAAAAAAAAGAAAAAACAATAGAATGATATAAATTATATTCGAAGAGACAAATGACGGCAGTGCCGCGCACGAACTTTCTTTTTAAATTAAATGAATGCGGAAACGTGACATGAACATTCGATTGAGCCCAATTTTTGAAATCGTTTTAAACAACAATCATCAAAATCGGACCAGGGGTTCGATTAATTTCGAGAATTTTAGTAATCGTGCATTTCGGCGGAATGAAAAAGAATATATAGACGCCATTGTTGCCGTGAAGAAAGTAATTACAAATAGTGTTTTTCGTAAATATTAAGAGAACGCCTGAAGGGATCGGATTAGAATTTGGCAGAATAAAAGAGAAGAAATAAAAGAGGTCCTCTTCGTCAACATATTATATGTTGACGAAGATGACCTCTTTTGTTTCTTCTCATAAGAACGTCAACAACACCACATCAGAATTCCCACAATTCAGAATAAAAGAGAAAAATTATCGAAATTTTTGAAAGTAGTCACGATTTTGGAGGACGCCTAGGAGGCGAGATAAAAATTAAGTGCTATATTTTCATTTAGAAAAATATACGAAACAAGAGACATTGCTGTGACGTCATGAGAAGATAGCAAGCGGTGATTTGATATATTTAATTAAATAAGGCATTAAGAGGCGAAACAGACGATACGGTAATTATCATAGGAAATTGGACACGTTGTAGAAGCAACCACGGGTCAGGAAAACGCTGATAAGTGAGAAGAATAAATATTTTTCATTATGCTGTTCGGCGCAATAAGCGGGTGATTCGCTTTTGTTCGCCGCGAAACCATATAAGCTGAAGGACAACAATGCCAGTCAGTCAGAGTGGGAGATGAAGTGTTGCTCGGAGCGTGAACGCGAGATCCGTGTTAGAGTTTGCATGAATTTTTTAATTATTGTTACGAGTTTATAACTTAAAAACATTTTATTTATTTGACGGCGCGCGAACTGTGTGCGCGCCTTAAATAGATAAACAATGGCGATATAAGAGAGTTTTGTTATTATCGCGATGTAAACAATATTTGTCGGACATTTTGCGTGTTGTGTTTAATAGCACACATGCCAACGCTATTCTGGCTTGACATTAAAAGGGGGAATGCGAGTAAAGTGTTATACGAAAATAACTTGGTGTATCGGCGCGTAGTGATTTTGAACATTCGGCGGAAGTTGTAACGTGGGATAAGCCGAAACAGTCATAAACTTGCGTGTGCTAAGGCGAATTCCGCGGGTGATGAAAGTTTCGCGCGATGGTGATGACCATGGAGATGACGGTGGCCGGATCATAGCGGTCATTGTGCGTTAATGGGGGCGAGTTGGCAGGTGGCGACGAACGTGACTGGCGCCACACACCGCGGTGCCGAACCAACAACCAGGAAAGTTCAATGACTAATTTGTTTTCGGTTATTACGAAGACGCATTCATGTAGAAGACCAAGTAATGTTAAACTTGTATAGATTAAGAGTCGATAAGGCAATAGTCCAGAATCGCATTCGGTATGAATGAAATTTTTGTAAGTTTGTGAATGTTTTTTCTTTTAATTTTTGTGTCAATTGAATTTTTTTCTTGTCATTGAAGGGTGTTTTGTTTTTTTGTTTACGTGCTTATTGTCATTGTTTAATGAAAGGAAAGAATCAGTTAGCAACAAAAGAGAAACGGATAGAATAAAGCACGATGAACACAGTTGTGTTTGTCAGTAAAACCTCTCAAAGACGTGTTGTGCTTTCTGGTAATTAGATGCTGACCCACGCGCGCGTTGCACGAGTATCACGTTTCGGTCCCTGTATAGGGGCCATCACAAGTTCACGCCCGCATAAATTTTTAGAATTATGAAAAGTTAGCTAGTAAACGGGCATATTAAAGTATATAATAGGGGGAGTTGCCGATTTTGTTACAATAAATTCATTATTAATATAAGTAATCTTCAGAAACCTGTCTGTTCTTACCGGTGACACACATACTCCTTATATCGATTTCTTCTCCATTAAATCGGAGTGTGATACATATTATATGAATATTTATGGGAACTAGTTGTGCAACAGAATGACAGAGACTTTCTGGTATTAGTTTTATTTCCTTGGTGTGGACCGGCTTTACGGCCTTTCCTGCCCTATCCTGTTGTCAGTTGCCATCTATCGCCACCAAAATTAAATTTTTCTGATATTTTGACAACTTTTTGGTTTTCTAATAGTAGAACCGCAATATTACCTCAAGAACATTAAAGAGTGAAACCTCGTCCTAAATAGAAATTTTCATTAAAAACTTTGAAGTCGTTTTTAAGAAAATGGCGATTAAGCATACTGTAAATGCGAAATTTAAAGATATTTTTCACAGGAATCTATTGTGATTTTGAAAATATTCATTTAAAGTCATTTGAAGCACTTCCACCCACAAATGCAATAATGTATTTTGACATACCAAAAATGACGGACATTTTATTTAGGCAAATAAAATGTTGTAGATATTGCAAAAGACGTGGGTTTCTATGGTGCAGATACGCAAATGACACCGTAGCAACGCGAAACAACGAGTTAGTTTGGAAGCAAGCGCACGAGACACCGTAGCAACGCGAAAAAAAATAGAGAGAAAAACACAGCGAGCTTTGAAGGATGGACCAGATTGGGAATTAGGGCATTCCAACTCGTGTCGTGGTGGTGACCGGATCGCTTGTGCGGTTTTTCTTGAAGTTAATTATCAAATTGGGACTTGTGATATTTCGTGACAACATTGAACTTGAACTTAGAATATTTCCGTATTAGCTGTACAACTGGCACTTGTAAAATTTACGTGTTGTACCATTGCAAACTCGGACTTGTAATATTTTCATGAGTGAACTGGAAAGTGAACGTAGAAAATTTTCGCGGTGAAGTTACAAGACTTGACTTAGAAATTTTACCAGTGAATAGTGAATTGCCAGGTTAGGTGATAGAAAATAATATTAGAAGGACTTGGAATTATTCCGACTTGGAAAAAGTAAACAGTTTGAAATAGGTGCCCACCTGAGGCGCAAGACGAAGAGTATAGGTAGTGCTTGTGAAGTGGTTGGAGAAAGTTTCAATTTGGTCGATGATCATCGTGGACTTCAACAAGAAGGAAGATTGGTCTACCCTACGAGGCGACATCGAACGACGTACGCGAAGAGGCAAGAAAGGATAAAAGGTTTTATAACGCTGTTATTGCAATAATGAGAAAAATGGTCATGACCTAACGATAAATTGTAATAATCAATGATAGTTAATAACTTTGGCATGCATAATAAATTATTATTCATAGTTTGAAAGATAGCTGATTCTCATTTGCCATTATGTGCAATCCTAGAGTAGACATTTTAGAATTATTTTCAGATTCCGCGCCACTCCGTATGTATGACAGATTGAGTAATTGGTTGCGGAGTAAGTAGCAACAATCATTTCATAAGAACCCGTCGAAGCTAGCGGAATTTACATTTATTTGTAATATATCCGAAGACAGTAATAAATAATCAGGAATTCAAGTGTAACTTTTCCTGATGCCCAAATTATTTACAAATTCGGAAATTGGTTACGATTAACATTTATTTAATCATTACGTTGCAGTATTCAAATCGATGAAAAGTGCATATTAACGGCGTAAGACATTTAAAAAATGTACATTTGTGTAATTTTTGAAAGAAATAAACGAATACATCAAAATAAACTTTACGTCTTATTAAACAATGTCATTACCACTATCCGTTGGAAACGTTTGAAGAAAAAATTCGGAGCCATTTTTGAGAAAATGGCGTTTGAGCGTTTCTGAAATTTGAGCTCATTTTAAAAGAAAACTGTTGAGTTTTCGAGAAACTTTATATGAAATTATTGAAAGCATATTTAATCATAAATATAATAATGTGAAGAAATTGTCTCTAATTTAATATTACCGACGAGAGAGATGAGTAAAAACAATACATTTTTTGAAATTTTTGAAAAACAAAACAATAGAGAAATATGACGTTTATATCAACCTATAGTGTATATTTGTCACTAACCCTACCAAAATCTTAAGAAAAAGTTTGAGCAATTTTTGAGAAAATCTTGTTTTTGTTATTTTTTAAAATTGCAAATATTGCCCGAACTATTGCACGAAAACTACTAAAATTTCCAAAAAATCTACATGACCTTAATGAAAGGACTATTTGCGGACTACAAATTTCATTTGAAGGAAAATTTTGTCTTTAATTTTATAGATGTACGAAGACACCGAAAAAATCAAACTTCTGCAATTTTCAAAAATTCAGAGTTAACTGTGAAAATCGGACCTATGCCACCTTTATAAAGAAAAATAAAGAAAAATTTGAAGCAGTTTTTGAGAAAATTTTGAAAATGTTCGGGGGGCTTCGTGTAAAGCACTCCCAAATTTTAAAGATTTTTTTTCAAAATTTCAAAGCTTCGACTCGAGCCAGATGGACAGGGGACTTTTATTTTCCTAGCATGTGACGTAAAGTACTGAGATGTTGTGGAAAATTTATTTGGGCCGTAAGTTCGGAAGTCCCTTCTATACTGAAAAAGAGAAAATCTATCATCATATGATTCATACACGAAATTGCCCCCTGTTTATCATACTTTTAAAGATAAACGTAAAAATCAATTCTTTTGACAACAGTCACCGCCAAACGTCGGAGTCATACATTTAACTCTGGTGAGATCTTTCTAGTGTCGTCGCCAATCAACATACTTCATAAAAACGAGCACACACACACACACACACACACACACACACACACACACATATATATATATATATATATATATATATATATATATATATATATATATATATAATGACCTAACGGTCATTTAGCCGTCAGTCAGAAAAACCGAGATCGCCAATTCAAATCGGGCGCGCAGAAGAGACCGCAATCGATAGTTCAAGGAAACGATTCCCTGAACGAGTCACGAACGGTAAGAGGAGACGCGGGTCGGAAGCAGAGTGTGACGAGAGCTGGCACATGGCGTGCACGGGCTGTGCGGCGTGCGTAAGACAAGGGAGTGCAATCGTAAAGCATCGAGAAGTAAATGTGTGTGGAATTATTGATGAGTGACGACGATTACTAAGAGCAGTGGAGAAAAGTATTAAATTAAAGGCATTGTGATCCGAACGTCTATAAACGATAAATACTCCAGTGAAGTGAAAGCATGTGGTGGACGGATACACGTGGGCCATCAGCCATCTACGTGTGGTGAAATGAACAGTTCTGAGACAATAAGAATAACGCCATAAGAATACCGCATTCAGGCACCGATCTCAGAAATGTATGGTTAAGTAGCGGAGTACTGGATTCGGCACGGCAGCCACGCGGACAACACGCCGGCGGCAGAGCGAGGATCTCAACTTCGCGGCGTCAAGGACACGAGCAGAGGCGGCTATATTTCTGCGTCAGGAACACGGGAATCATCAGATAAGTAGCGGAATTTGCAATATTCGTGGAAATCGGGTGGAACTATTACAGTCCTACGGACCAGAGGGTACAATGAGGGAGAGAGTATAATGATGAACCTTCACAAAGATACAAAGCAGGAAGAATAGATTATAACTGTGTAATGTTAGCTAATAAAAATAACACTGAATGTAGAATTAATGGGTAATAGAATATTGATATGTCATTATGTATTTGAGTGTGGGAGCTCCCAGATGGTTCAATATGTTCCAATAACATTGATGAGAAAAGATGTTAATTTATGTTAATACATTGCAATTCACTAATGAAGATTAATGTATTTGTTACAATAATATTTTCATTGTCTTTGTTTTTCTATGAATAAATTAATGATTATAAAGGGGTAAATTGGCGGTTAATGAATTGCATGAGAAAAATAGCAAAATACAATGCCAACATCTTCCTGATTAAGGCGCTCCCCCCTAGAATGATCCCTTGTCCTTTAATCATTTCTGACAACAGCATATCTTGCTTTCAAAATTTTAATATGTTGTCAGTACTTGCTCGACCAATTTGTATCCCTAATTTAGGGAAATGAGGTAAGTACAGTCACTATATATATATATATATATATATATATATATATATATATATATATATATATATATTGTAACGATACCGAATATTGTACTCCGGATAATCATAAGCAAAATGTTGCGCAATACACGTGCTGATGCCTTTTGCGTCTTTTCAGAGCCGCCGGACGGTTAATTCGTTCCGCCCAGCTGCATTCGCGACACCTTGGCGCCAGGCGAGCGGGGGGAGCCTGTTTACTTTCGCCAACGCCGGTCGCGGGGCTCTCCCCGGGGATCTAGTTGGGGAAGGGGGGCTGCGCAGTCCGGAGACTCCGGGATAGACCACCTGCGATTATTTACTAAAAGTGTGCAAGTGAGAGCGCATTATGGAAAATTCCACTTGACAGACCGGCAAGACGCAGGAGCTGATTGGACAAAAATTAGTTAAGACGTAGAAACTTTTCACCAATGGAAGCACGTTTTGGCAAAATTCTCCTGAAACTTCTAGAGCATTTGGAAAACTGGAGGGGGAAAAGGCTTGTGAGCGCTGGCATGCGCTGAGCACGCAGATCAGAAGCGCGGGACAAGGGCGGAGGAGAAGAGTGCGGACGTGCGCTGAACACGCAGATCAGAAGGGCGTACAGCAGGGTGGGAGAAGGGCAGTGTCCCGCTACCTTGAATTGCGGACGAGTAGCTCCTCCGGTTACTTACTTATCGAGTATAATTTTTTCATCTCTGCCGATCACGCCCGCGTAGCACGTCACAAGTTACGTGACGATCATTATCGCGCTGTCGGACTCCTAAGTCGTGAGCTGTCGTCACCATCATCGTCACCATCACCGTCACCACCGCTGCGGTCATCGTCGCCGCCGCCGTTGCCGTGGTCACACTGCGCCACCGCCGCCGCCACCGCCGCCGCCGCCGACGCGGGACACAAGGACTCCCCTGCACCCCCGGGACACGCCGTCTGGCGTGAGGTTCAGCGACCTGTGGAGGTTGCTCACCCCAGCGGGCCTGCATTGTAAACGGTGACTGTGCACTAATTTGTCGAGCTGCGGCAAAATCTGCATCACGCCCTTCAGGCACAACGTTTATATAAAAAAAACTTTTATCCAGGGTTATAGTTAACCTCCAGGAAGTGTTGGCCGCGCATTGGCGCCTTCCTCACAACATGTTTTCTCTAATGTACTAACTTTGTAGCGTAAAATTAGAAGTATTAGTTATTCCTGAGCTCAGACCTTGATTTTTGTCTTCTAAAATTTTAATTATTTTATTAAAGTTCACTTGTGTCCAAAATAACCTTTATTTAATTAATCACGTAGCTAAATTCGTCCACCATCCATATTTCTAGAATCTACATGCTTTCTGAGCTAGCCGGCCACACGAGCCCAGGTAAGCACAGGTAGGTTTGGGAGATCGGGTTCGGTGCAATATATATATATATATATATATATATATATATATATATATATATACACACAAACACTTCACAAGAAAGTAAAAATATTTACGCACATTCACACTTAAATATATTTCAAACCCCCATTCTTATGATGCGCAATGTTTTCTGAATGACCATGTTTTACTAAATTGAAATTTGTTTCCTCTCGTGAATAAAATTACAATTCTTAGCCTTCTTACATGAGTGTTGAATCCGAAAATTGGCAAATGAGAAGATTAAAACAGCCACTTTCCTTTCGGAGTCTTCCACTGCTTACTGCACTTCCCATTCGCCACTCCATTCCTTTCGAAAAACCATGTTTTCAGTTCATTCCATATTCATATTTGTATCTCTCGCAACATTTCAACGTCCGCCATTTGCACCTTTTAACACCATGTGCTTTACTACCTGTAACCTCGGCCAACTTTCAGCCCCCGTCTGCGTTTTCGCCACGACTAAGTTTTTAAATACAAAACGCCATCGTTCGCTTTTATTTGACGCGGACCTATTTCCCACAAAATTCGTTTTTTTAGTTCTTTCCCGTATTTAAGCGTTTACAGTTTGTAAATTATACTACGGACATTCTCTTAATTCTGCAACGTTCAATAACCTGTTTTACACTTTTTTCCACAAAAATTCAACAAAATTCCATTCGCACTTACCACAGCTGTCAATGTTCATTTGTTTTCTGAGGACGTAAATTGCAGTTTCATAAAGTTTTCTATCACAAACTTATTGTACACTCGTCTTGTTCATTCCTACTTGTTCTCTGCTATTTACGTTTACGAACTTGAGTGATTCCATAGAGTAGAGAATAATACCTCGTTAGCCTATGGTGATTCCAGAAGATTAAAATAAATAAAATGTTCGCCGCACGCGATCAGTCAATTGTTTATACAGGTCCATGCTTTCTTTGGTCATTTCATTTAAACAACATGCCACTGCATTTTCGGATGCCTCTAGACCGACACAGTTTATAAAGAGAAATAGTGCGTACATTTTTTGGTATTAAAGAATATTTTTCAAGTTTTTTGTGTGGAATTCAAATAAGCTACAAACTTACATACATTGGCATTTAAGCTACATACTTAAAATGTTATGTTTCACCTGATAGCTTTTTTGCATAATAAATCTACCCTCCCTTCAGTGGCGGATTACCCACTAGGCAACATAGACTGTAGCTAGGGCGGCATATTTTATTCTAGAAAGTCGTTTTTTAATGCTTTATAGTAACTTTTTATATGCATTTATTTAGGTTCTTCTCACATAACATATTTTTTTAGGATTCACCTTAAAGCCAGTTTACAAAAATCAGTGCAAGGGTTTGGCAACGCCGCATACCCCTTACACTAGCTGTCAAGTACTGCTCGCGCAAGTTTTCTTGATACACGAGCTCCCTAGTCCTCATCCAGCGCTTATTAGCACGGCCCGTTGAGGTACTTAGGTTTGACTCGGAACGGCACGTTCCAAATTACAATGCTGGCAACAAACTACCTCGTACTTTCAAAACATTCCTAATATTTCTGGTAGCACGCTTTAGCGCGTTAAGTTCATGCCCACAGTTGGTACGCCCTTTTAATCCGTGACGTAATCACAGCCTTCCTCTCCCCGCACACCCCGCTGTGGAATATCAAGAAAAATTGCGCGTGTAAGTACACAGGAGTATTAATCGGAGAATATTATGGTGGTTTCTATTTTAACTCTTTTTTCATAACCTTTAGTTATTAAATATAAAAATGGGTGACGTAAGAATTAGACACATATGGAATTGGTACTAAATAGCTTTTTGATTTTTATGCAAATATTGTGTTTCACAAGGGGTCAGGAAGGGCGGCATTTTGGCTTCAGCCTATAGACGGCAATCAAGTTAATCCACCACTGCCTCCCTTACACATATTTTAATGATATCAAAACTGTAATTTTACTTGAAAATGGAGATGCCCGTTGAAAATGTGAGTTGAAGCCTTTTAATTATGGTAATGCTAATAGAATGTTGTTAATATTAAATGATGAAATAATTGAAGTCATCTTTGTCAATTGAGATTTATTCAGAAAGCCGCCTGTCTGTTTTGCCGTCATCAGTGTAGAAATGTACAAATAAATAAAAAATCTTTTTAAAAAATAAACAAAAGATAATCCAAATAATACAATTTTAAAAATAATGAAATTAACATAAGTGTGTTTAAATATATTTATCCAATAGCAAGGGGAATAATACAAACAATGAATTTAAAATGGATACTTTTTCGAAAACGTGATATGAAACGTCATATGAAATTTCAACAAATAAAACAATAAATGGGGCCGCTTACCTCGCTATTGCGACCGCTGAATTAGCTGTACCTGTTCGGGCGCTAATTGAGCCTGCCGACTTCTCTGGGTTCGTAGGGGCGTCGCTGGAACCGCTGACCCCTTGGTCGCCACTTTGCAGCGATTTACCTGTTTGCGATCGCTTCTTGTCCGGATGGCCCCGTCAGCAGTGACAAGGACTTGTATGTGGTAAAGGAAACGTGAAAATTCTATTTGTGAATAATGTTAGCTTCTTTTGTTATATTTTCCAAGGATTGTAATAGAAATAAATTTTCACGGTTTCTGAGTAAGTGAGGCGTTCTCACAAGGGAAGTATCAGATCCTTCATGTCTTAACACCTCGAAATTTTGATGATATGCATGAATTGCCATCAGAAACACTTATGCAGAAAATTAGCCACCAGTTTCCATTGCAAGGTCACCAAATAAAGCATTGAAAAACAGATGTAAACACTGTGAAAAAGATAGGGGCTTCCACCGATCTGTTTGGGCAGCCCTCACTGCGGGCGAGCTGGCGCGAGGAACTCGAAGGTCACTAGTGAGACTCGGATCCGTCAGCGGCCCTGCAATAAACCCCAGTTCATCTTTCCCTGTTACGGAAGAACGTCCGCAATGGTCACAGTAAGTTGTTTTAAATCCCTTTAACATAGTCGAGTTCGTCTTGAATTACTTTTTTAACAAAGGTTTATCACCACCGGAAAGTGTATATGAAAAATAACACGAAATATGTCAATGGATTATTGAATTGATTGAAAATAATAGCTCACAAGTGGAGCGTTTCGAGGAATCAACCCTCAATGTACGTGCAGGATGTGACTGTGACTACGACAAACATACTTTTACCACAGCTAAAAAGTTTGGAAGTATTCATTCCGTGAGTGACTGGTTCGGGAGTGTACTTGTAATGCAGTGTCCGGTTACCCATCAGAAGTAGTTGCTGATGAACCACTTTACGAAGGCCGTCCTGTCCTTTTGTATATTCTGAGGATACTAGAGAGCTGCCTCCACTTATAATATGATCTATATCTTCTCTATATTCTCCACATAACCGATATTTGTCATCGATAACGTTAGTATCTTTGAGGATGTATTTACGGTAATTTTTAGACACTACTTGGTCCTGAACTATCGTCTCCTATATTATTTCAGTACTATACATACCTTTTGCGGCTCTAACACGTAACCGATCTTTATAAATGAGGTCTCTAAAGAAAGATAATTTCACAGAGACGTGACGAATTGCACTTTGACCATATGAAGTAAACGCATACAAATATTCATGTCAGATGCAACCCGCAACACACTGACAGTTTTATCGTTAAATAACTCCTAAACTAAGCGTTTTATGGACTTAAAACAAAAATTATAAGGCCAAAGGCCTCGAAGAAACGTTCCTTACACCATAATCTATGGGATGAGATATTCTTGGACATTCTATTAATTTTTGCCGGTTTGGTGCTTATCGATACAACCAAATACCACCTATACGTGGAGGAATACAGAATATATTTCTCCATGAACTATATTTCAGCCCTTGGTGCAGGTGGCCGTCTTTTTGACACGCTTAGAAGCTTAGTTTTGCTCTCGCAGCAACAACTAAAAGTACTATTAATAGTTGCTTGATACCGATGAAGATTGTTTCTTATGCGTGGAGTGCCACCTTCATTTAAGATTTTGCGGTGGTCTACAAGTGCTGCGTACCTAATTGTGAAAGGAACAACGATGGAAACGGACCACATGTTACAGTTTTACGATATTCTTTAGAACAATTAGGGTGGGGTTTAACATGAGAGAATTCTCGCTGAGGTATGCTAGTTGTTGTTGTTATTGTTATTATTAATATTATTTTTTAGTACTCTAGTAAGTTTTGTAGGCTCCAAAGTGAGTCTTTATTCTCCTATTTAAATAGAATGACTTCTCACATATAATCAGCCGGAGCACGGTTATGCAATAGAGAGCATCAAAACCAAAAATTAAGTAGCAATGAAGCTGTCGATTGGATAACCGCATCTAGCCAAGCAAAAGTTACAAGTTATTCTATTTAAACCGCAGTATAGTAGAATGGTGGTAAGAGTTATTATATACGATGGTATTGTAACGTATGGATTGCCATTGAACCTCGTGGGCAGGAAGGCCGGTGCCAGGCAGACGACGCCTGGCAGAAAGGCCGGTAGGAGAAAGTAGGGAGAGTTTGAATAGACGGTAGCTAGGGGGCCGAGGTACCCCTGGATATTTTGGGAACTTCCAGAAATTCATGAAAAGGGATGCCCACAATTCGTGGCGGCGAGGCAGTCACGTGGGGTGAATCGCCGCGCGAACGCAAGATGACGTGGCGTGTCACGTGGTTTGAAGCGAGAGCGCAAAGCGCGGGATTGGGTTTTGAGCTGAGTGAAAATCTCGTACGAATGCACAAAACTTTTGCCCAGGGCAGTGCGGAGACGAGCGATGCTCGTAGGGTAACCCATGTGTTGGGACGCCGTTGTGGGACATCTCTTCCACGAGCTCCGTGACTGCGGTCACGGAGCTCTACTCTGTGTGCGTAAGCTCGCGGAGGAGTGGCGAGGGCCACGAGTCAGACAGATCTTGAATCATTTAAGGATCGCTCCTGCGATCGAGGGATAGGGTCTATCAGAGCTTTAAATAATTGTTCAAACTATTTATTTGTAAATACTTAATTATTAATATATCTAAATATCTGAAGCTCGTGTCTGTGATTGCTGTTGTGGTCCCACGACGTCACAGTGTCCTCTTGTATTAAAGGAAATCAAACAATTCATATTTATAGCTATTAACATACCTAGAAATGTTATGAGTAATTACACTGTAACATTTCGTGGCATGTTCAGCATTTTATCGGTCACCATAAACTCTCACGAATTATACGGAAATTCACGACATTACTGCGATAGTAAACACATGAATTATGTTGCTGCGGCACGTTAGTACGATATGGTGACGTGTTGCTTACGATATATCTATATTAAAAATATTCATATACCGTGGTTAGAGAATGATAGATGCAAATAATTCACCTGAACCTAAAGATACTTAAAACGACGTTCGGTTAGGAAATTGGCGCGTTGCCTTCAAGTGGCGACACCGTCACATCGTCAGTAAATATGATTACCGGAGTAGAGTTTCATTGGTGGAATGTGAAGAAAATGAGGTTGATTTACCTGTACTTGGGTTTTTCTAACAAGGCAGTTGAGGGTAGTATTTCCAAGTTGGAATATGGCACGGCTTTTCGCGTTTTTCTCGGTCGTGTCGCTTGATCTGCGGCATAGCTTGATACAGTCGCGATCATGCGACATCTTGCGGCAAGACTGAGAAAGTCGCAAAAAGTCGTGCCTTATTCCATCTTGGAGATACTACCCACAGATGCCACGTTAAAAAATTATAATATATCCTTTTCTAATTGTACTATGAATAATGTTATGATTAAGAATAATTATCCCCCGAACCGATGAGAATTACTTCCGAGTTGTTTGAATCTGATTTGCTTTGTACATCGCCATGTTTTTTTCTTAAGAAACATGTGACTTGCGATCAATTGATGGTTGTTTACTTTGCTAAGGATGTTAAATTTCTTAACATACAAGAAGGTACAAGTGCACTTAACGAACCTGCAGGATTGCATGTTAACAGTGGGTAGAGATGCATGAGACCGATAATTTTTTTTTTTTTGCATCTTGCATAAAACGGATGGAAGACTAAAAATCTGAATCGACCAAGTAATAGTACACATCTAATACAAAAGGATACCATTGTATACAATAATATTAAATAAACAGACAATCATTTTGGCCTCTTTTTTAACATGATGCAAAGAGTAAGCTGCTTTGGCGCACACGATTTTTGCTCGTTCTGCGCAACGAACCACCTGATCACAACAGAGAGCACTGCGTTTGAAAAGCCAGGCCAGATGCAGCTGGTCGCCCCGCTGCATGGCAAGCGAGAAGTGTTGAGAAACGTTTTGAAAGTGGCCTAAAGAGACAATTTTCAACGATCAACTAAAAATAACACAATGAAGGTGTAGTTGAAATAAAAGATGGAATATTTAAAAAAAACTTCATATATCTGTTTCAATGACTTGTAACAAGGTGAGAATTTTTTGTATGTGGTTGGATTTAAAATTGCCGCAAATATTGTGACGCAAACTGTTGCATGAAGCTCAATGGCTGGAGCCGGATAGGTTGCGCAACAGCTCACCTATGTCTATGCATCATGGAATGGAAACCGCTGCCATCTGGCCGCCGCCGTGCCGTGCGAGTGGTGGTGTGACGTATGACATTGACATTTGTGCTGTTAGTGCCGGTGGGGCTCGTGGTCCTGGCTGGTCGTGGCAGGCCCGCGCCGTGGCCGCTGGTGCTGTGTTGGCAGGGTGTCAGTTGTATTTCTTTGATATTGGTATGCGTTTTTAAAACTTTTTTTCTTTTAGAAAATATTCTGTATCGAAAACGAACGAAAATGAAATTTTTGTTTACAGTATTCATTGAATATGATTTTAAGATCGCAAAATACACTATGTTAGTAAGGTTATGAATTTTTCTAATGTTAAGTTCATTGCCAGAATTGAAAAAATAAAACATGATACCCGAAGTTCAACCCAGAAATTTGTAAATGGTGAATTTTCGGGTAATTTGGTATTGTGCGTGGCGCATTGGATCAATTGCTAAGTAAGGATTTCTCAAATGAGGGTGTTCATCAAGATGCCAGGGCTTTCAAATTTATTTTATTTTTGGGGTCATTTTGTTTCTATAGAAATCTGAAAATTACATTCTAGTAAATGAAAATATTTTTTATTGTACCCTATTTAGTTATTTAGAATGGTATTTCAGTTTGTTACTATTGGTGTACTAATTTATGTTCATTTATTGTCAGTTTCAACAGGGGGCAGTGTCAGTAAAACTCATCCTTTCACATTTCCTGGTAGCTCTGCATTATAAGTTTTCAGCACTAAAACATAAGCTTTATTTGAAGTCTCAAAATCTGTATTATTGTGTTAAGTTTTATTTTTTTTTTTTTAATTCAGTTGCAAGTTGCTTAACAATGATATTGCTTTTATGAAAAAAATATGTGAATTGATGCACAAAGCATGCTATTATTTATTTTCTGTTGAAGTAAACAGTTAAAATAATTTTGAAACAGTTATTGTCAAATAAAATTGTTTACTTTTACTTAGTTTATTTTTATAATTGGGCTAAAAAAGTAAAATTAAAGGTGATTATTTTATGGTGAAAATACTCAACATTTTTTTCTCTTGCCGTTGTGAAAAAAAAAGTGTAGGGAGTATTTGATTAGATGATATTAGTGTATAAATGTTAATTACATGTAATTAAAAAAATAGTGTTTTTGTGATTATATATTCATATATTAGATGTTAAGCCAAACTGATATTTTAAAGAAGAGGGGTCTTTGATTGGTTGATTTATTTATTTCAATTCACTTTTCAACTACATGGTCATTAATGACCTCAGATACTACTCGTAATGACATGTATTTAATTGACAGATTTTAGCCATTTTTAATAATTTTCTCAAGGTGAGAGTGCCTTAATAGGCGGGTAATTTTAATACATTCCAATGGGGAGTTGATCATTATGCATATCATGATTAATTTGAAGATTGTTCCTACATTTAAGAGTTCCTGTATATATTGAACAATAATATGGGTTGTAGTAATAGGAGACCCACAAATTGGACATAGGCCAGGATCAGATTTTTTGAACAGATGTCAGTGGGGGAGGTGTAAGTTGTCGATAATAATACTAGCAAGTTAGGATATTTCTAAGTCTTGTATTTATGTTTATGTTTGGTAGAGCAGGTTCCAATATATTTTTGCTGACAAGAGGGACAAAAAAATAATTTTTCTACTTTCAGCCCCTGATTTTTAGGCAACCGTTTGTATACTTATGTTTGGCAGGTCATGTTTTAAGTAGAGATTTTATGTTCATGCCAAATGTGTGTTTGTGTATACAAAGTTGCCTAAAAACCTGGGACAAATGCCACATGTGTAAATGCTTATAATACTGGTATATGTAATTTCACGCTAAATGCTTATTGCAAAAAGTGAACAATTTCGACCTCTAGATGGCCTAAAAGTTTCTAACATTTATTCCAAGTCATCTGTATATAATGTTAATACTGCTTGTATGGAATTTTAATTATCAAAATGTTAGAAAGTAACATGCTTGTGCTTAATTCTTTTAAAAGCATATTGATGTATAATTGATTGTCACTGAAATAGCTGATATCTTTGAAAATGATACATTTTTATACTTTTCAACATTCTAAATAAGAACACTAGTTAGGTCTCCTCCCAGCAAAAAACAAAAGAATTTTTCGAAAATGTCAACGAATTTCAAATTTTCTGAAATAGTGAATTAATAGTTCTAAAGTATAAATATATTTAAAATAAAAATGTGATTTTTCTTTCAGGTATAGTTAAATACTTGTTTTGATTGTCAGTTGAGAAGTATTTTCAAGCATTAAAACAAACACAACATGTTACCATTTATAAAATAAAGGGAGAATGTTAGTCAGCTGTTAGATATGCAGAGTTCTAGTATCTTGTATCAATAATTGTAAACAATAAATTGTTTTACACTTTATTAAACATGAACATAATGTTTTTGTAATAAAGAAAATTTTCTTTAAACAGATGTGCTGAACTGTCAATATGGCTCCAAATCCAGCTGATATGGGAATAATCTACCCTACAGGAGACATTGCATTTAAGGTGCTACTTTCTGCTCGTTTTTGTGCTGCTATTTGGAGCCATATTACAGACTGTGATGAGACATTCAACTACTGGGAACCAGTGAGTAAAGATATTGAGAATAAATTTTCTGCTGTAGTCCTGTTCATGGTGTAGTGCATGTCCTGATAACGAAATATAAAAGCTCAATAGTAATAATAATGATGATTGAATTTCATTTTAATTTCTCTTTAATTAATTTGTGCTGTGACAGTGAAATACTGCATGTACTAATGATACCAATTTTTACTTTTCATTTGTAGACCCACTATCTACTCTTTGGGAAAGGATTTCAGACATGGGAGTACAGTCCAGATTATGCTTTGCGGTCTTATATGTACTTGCTGATTCATGTTATTCCTGCATGGGCGTATCACAAACTTCTGCAGCCGAATCGCCTGTTAATATTTTATTTTACACGATGCCTGCTGGGATTACTCTGTGCTGCTTGTGAAGTGTACTTCTACAAGTAAGTTTCATGTTAATTGAGATTTTACATTTTTATTTGATAATGTGGTTTATGTGAAAAAATATATTGATATGTAATTAAAATGAAGTTTTGTAAGTTTTAACACATTTAATTTCAGGTCTAACATGTGTGTTGTTCATGTTGTTACAGTTTTCTTAGCAAAGATTACAAAGTTGTCATTTTCACTAGGTTCATAGACATTTTTTTTTCAAAATATTATACTCTATGCTCACAAGACATCATTTACAACTGTCCCTTACATACATTGTATTAGATCAAGAGAGAATGTCTCATGTCCTCTTGGACTTTGTAATACCACAAGATGCTTAAAATTCTTCATTTTATTGAGTGTTTGAGACCTTCCTTTGAGCACAGCCATCTTGAAGTGATTTATCCATCTTCTAAAACGTAAAGTGTTTCTAGTTATACACAGAGAAGCATCACCTAAGGATTTACTCTGGTTACCAAACAATTGGCCTGCAACCACACAAAATTTTGTTTTCCAAAAAGTAGCATGCACACAGCTCAAAAACAACAAATAAAATACTCTTATAACACTGCAATAATGTAAAATTAAACAAAACCAATTTTCACAAATGCTGCGATAATATAGTGTAGCATATACATAGTACATGCAACAGTTCTTTACATACCAAGAATGTAAAAACGTTGCTGTTCCGTAATGCAAATGTGAATAGCAAATATTTAAAGGTGGACAGCCTCTTCCTTGAAGCCTTGCTATAGCATGACATCAGTTGTGTCATAAGCAATAATGCCCTGAGTATGAGAATTCAGTTGGTTTTTGCTGTGTCAAAATGAACTGAATAACATAATCAAATATTTGCATTTTTTTTGGGTCAAAATTGAAACAATTTCATTGTTTTTGGATTTTCCCAAGTGCCTGGATATCTAATGAAACATTGGATACCTCTCACATAGCTGGAGGATGCAACCTTTTCCATCAATTTATGCACAAGTTTGAAATTGGTAATATGGATTCTTTTGATGTCTGCAATTCTTGTTTGTTATCTTTTGTGATAGTTGATGATTGTTTTGTATTCTCTTGACTCCAGGTACGAGTAACTATGCTTTCACTGTAATTTTACCCCTTAGGATCTCCTGAAGATTGTTGCTTGTGACTTCTGAACCCTTGAAGGTTCTTTCTTTTGTTATAACTTGCTTAAAGATGTAGAATTTTGTTTGTTTTCTAGGAGAGTATACATTCACACTTATAAAATAGTGTTTAGTGTGTTGGACATTTAATCTACATTTGAGAGTTTAACTTCAGAAATAATTTGAAACCAATAATAATTTGGTAACATGATGTAATTTGGTAATGTGATGAAGATGCTCTAGTAATAATAATCAAATGGCGAGTTTGTTTATGCTGATGGAGGAGGATATTTTATTTTCGTTGTAATGTTATTGTTATGGATTGCTGTTGTAGCTGGTTAGGTTTCATTTGATTTGATTCGTAACTTTTTTCTTCTTCTTTTTCTTCTTCTTCTTCTTCTTCTTAAATAAGTTTTCATTGGTGAAGACAACTTGTATGATAGATTCAAACAAGGATATATATATAATAACATTTGAAAAGATTTACCTATTATGAGTTTGTATTAATTATCTATGAAAAAAAGGCTGACAATATGAAATTAACATGAGAACAAATACGGAGAAGAACATATTCTCTGCGAACGGGGTGTGTGTGCTGTATTTCAGTATAGAAAATTATAAGTTTTCCTTTATTTGAAATAATGAAAACATTTTAAAGGTTTTTATGTTATGTCAAGGGTTTTACTACACTTTTTGTTTTTTACAAATATCCAGGTGGGATTTTGGGTGCTGGAGAAAAGTTAGTCTATCCTGGGAGACACTCCACTGAGGTGCCTAAGGCAGGTCTAGGAATGGGGGAGGCCTGTTGTGTTGGTGTTCTGCATTAGTCCAAAGACTTTCTTTAGTGGGCATAAGAGGGGCAGTATAGAAGAGAACACAAAGCCAGTGAGCCCACTGGGACTTAAAAATTACCTTGTGATAGCAATAAGTGATGCATGAGAAACCATGACATACAAATGTAGTTCTTGCTCAGAAACCTTATGATTGTGAATACTTTGAATCGCACAGCAAAACTAGTTTAGTAATGGTGTCTATCTGGATTTAGTGTGTCAAGTGCACACACTTACTTGTGCAATAGGTGCATAAGCATCATGGGGGTTTGATAAACACTTGATGCCCTTGTGGCATGAAGACAAAACACGATACAAATGTCCTGTGATGGCTCACAAAGAACCCCTATCAGATTTCAATTTCCTGATTGTCAAGTGAAAATCTACATGATAGGACAGAACATGTACACATGCATCTTTTTATTATTATTTTAGCCAATATTATCACATTTTGCAAATTAATTTCCTACTATCTGAATTAGCTATTATATTTTTAATTATTTGCAAAGTCTTTTACTAGTATATATTATGTCAGTACATAAATCTGAACCTTAGAGATCAAACAATGTAAATGACATAATATAAATTTTGCAGGAGAGAAAAATAAGCTTCTGATAACATTACTTTTATCATTCATATAGGGTTGTTTCACTCACAGTAAATCAAGTTCCAGGAGCTCAATACTGCATTTTACTATTGGAAAATAAGCTGGTGGAAAATAATTCATTTCAGTTTAAAAAAAAACAAAAAAAAAAACACACACACACACACGCACACGCACACGCACAACAACAACAACAACAATAAAATAAAAAGAAAGCAATTTTGATAGATGACCTCTGAGATACAGAAAGGTACCAGTAGACAAATTTATCAGTATATGTTTACAAGTTATGAGAAAATTTGGAATTAAACAGATGGAGTTGCTCTGAATCATGTTTTCTTTCTCTTATAAAATGGAATGAGTGAAAAAGGTACCTTACCGAGAGTGCACATTTTTTGCATTACATATTCTTATTACTAAACGATGATATTAGAATGATATTATGATGAAATAAATTTTCCACGTGCCTGGGTTGTCCATCTCCGCGTATCTTTTAGCTCCTACACTATTCCTTAACTTCAAGACCACGTGTATTGTCTTTTATTTTCTTTGAAGCTTCTTCATTGTCACAAGAAATCTCTTCAAAGAATTCTTTCTGTAAATCATTATTTTTATTGTGTTGAAAAATGATTTCTGATCTGTTAGGTTTCTTTATTTGTAAAGACACATGTTCAATGAAGCATGTTGAATTTGGCATTTGCATAAGTGATAAATCAATGAAATTAAATGCAAAGGAAACTTTCTTGAAATTTGATCAAATAAATGAACATGCTGTAGACATCAAAACAATCATAATTATATTCCTTTTTTAGTAAAAAGGGTATTAATTCCAAAGTTTAATATAGCTGAAATAACAACCTAAAGATAGAAATAACAAATGGGATTGTTGCCATAAAGAACTTGCTTTTTGCAAAGATTATCCTCCTCCGTTTTAAGATTTCAACCAGATGATCATTACTGATATCATAACTTTTTGTTAATGTTATTATTTTTGTATAATTAAGTAACATCTGTAAATATAGCAATGTTGTAAAATAACTTTCCATTTTTCTGCAAGCTTATTTTGTTCTCGAGTTGTTCTTGCATTTGTGTTTCCTATGTGCATGTTGTGATGATGTTGGAGATTTCAATGCACTAGCATTTAGGGTTTACTATATTTTGTTTGCTTTGTTTTTGTACTTAATTGTATGCATTTTTGTGATTAAATTTGAGTTATTAATAATTACATACATAAAATTGTTTTGTTATTTTATTTGAAATAATTTTAAAATGTTAAAAGAGTTAGTGAGTTTTAGTGAGGTTAGTGAGTTTTTCAAGGGTTTTTGTGAGTGTGTGTTTATTTTATTTTTTTTAAAGGGTGGAATCAGCAAAAATTTACCCAACCCTGCTTTAATGGGAAAAGTTAAAGAGGGGGGGAAGCATAATTTATGATTTATGAGGACCTTTGACAGTTGCAGCAAAATGCCTGCAGGAGTAATAACAGTAATTAAAAGCGACTTAACTTTTTTGTAAGAATTTTGTGGCATGTTGATTTTTCAACAATTGAATGCAAATAACAAAATACCAAAAACCTTGAGAAATAAAAGCATTTTGGATTTTGGTTTAACATAAAAAGCACTAAAATAATTGCACTTAAATAGACAAGTGCTGTTGGCATGCATCTGCACAAAACTACACATAATAGTTTCCCAATTAGAAGGATGTTTACTGTTCAAGAACAACAAATGAAAAACTCTGGTAAAACATTTCAATAAATTAAATACTTGAACAAAAACAGTCCACACGAATACTGCAGTAATATAGTATAGTATATATACCGTTCATCAGACCTTTACATACCAAGAATTCAAAAAAGTTGCTGTTATATAATGCTACGTGTAAATAGAAAATTCATGGCTGGCAGTCAGCTTCTTCCTTTGTACCTTACTGTTGTATGATATCAAGTGTCATAAGGAGTGTGCATCGGGTATGAGAATAAGTAGAATAAACAATCAGATATTTGCATTTTTCAGTCAAAATCAAAACTGTTTCATTGTTTTGGGATTTTCCTGAGAATCTCATGAAACTGTAGTCGACTTTCAAAAGGCTGGAAGCTGCACAATTTTCTTTTGATTTCTGCCTGCAAGGCAAATTAGTAATGAAGGTAACTGCATAATTACCTCCTTTGTTTCAACCTCATGAGATTTACTTATTCTGTTTCCATTTTGGGAAACATCATGGCTGATTGATTTATGAATTTCCCTGTTAAATACAACAATTTTATGTACAATGTTTTCATTTATTTTAAAGTGATTATTGTATGTTTTTTTCTATCAACGTCTCATTTAAATCATTATTTCTAAATGATTTTGGAAGATTGTGCTCCTTGTTTGCGGTATTTTAGTGTTATTTATTTATACATAATTTAATGAACAATCTGCACTGGTAGTGTCTGTGAAAAGATTACATATATTTTTGTTTTGTAGACTTCTTTTATAACTATAATACACTATATCAAAGATCAATAATAATGAGATGTATAATATAATGAAAGCAGTATAATACAAAATACAATTGTATAGTCTGGTTATATAATGTTATAAAAAAGTTGGCCTCCAACTAAAATTATAAGTTACTAGCAGAACCTGCAGACATTGTCCTGCTTTCTCTCTTTCTCCTCTCTTTTTCCTTCTCTCTCTCTCTCCTCTCTTTTTCCTTTTCTCCCTCTCTCCTCTCTTTTTCCTTTTCTCCCTCTCTCCAACCTACGCTCCCTGCTCCTCCTGTCCTCGCTGACATTGCCCTGTGTTACACAGCAACACCCAGCAACAATGAGGCCCTGGTGCATTTAACTGAAGCACCATCTAATGGAATTACAACAGAATGTACAGCATAAAAATCTTCTTCATGGAGAAACTCACAGATGTGAAAATCTTCGTGGAGATCGGTCAAACAATGTTGGAGTTCATCAGTATTTATTCTCAAGTTTCATCTCTCTCTTTTCATTAATATCTTCTTCTTTTTTTTTCGGTAGCATGCATTAAAAATATATATACCCTTGAAATAGCTTCCTAAATAACAGTATAATTGTAATTGTTACACAAGAGAATAAAGTAGTACAAACCTATGTTACATGACATTCATCTTTTATTTATTGTATTTTATTATCTTGGAAAAAATGTATTAATTTTATGTATAGTATTGTTTAATATGTTTCTGTATTGTCAGAATGATTATAAAAAATAGTGAAGCCATTTAGAGATGAGCAGTTTATAGATATACTGCATACAGATAAATGTTAACTTGTTGACTGATTTCGTTGTGAGTGGTTCAGGGAAATCTGTTGCAAGGCCAGGTGAATACCTAAAGGGGCCATAAGTATGACACAGCGATGGAGTTATCCTAATATTATTGAAATTTTGAATACTCCAATTCAAAAAGCTTATGGTTTTAAAGTGTTTATGAAATAAAATAAAATTTTGTATAAAAAATGACAGGGAACCTCAAAGAAATGGGGCCTTAAGCATATATTTAGTGTTCTCTTCCATTAATTGGACCTCTTTAGGATCACTTTCAAAACTACACACCAACTGAGAATTAAGCAATTTCATTCCATTGAATTGCATGGAAATAAATTTATTGTATTTTTATTTTTAAGTGAAACTTACTTCCCTTTTTAGCACTTAGTATGAAGCTATTGGATCTTTTGAACTTGTTGAAACTTCCAATTGATAAAAAATCTTATTTTGTGACCCCTAATAAACTTTGGCTAAGATGTTACAAATATTATGAAGACTTAAAGCTCCATGATATAGGGAGAACAATCTTCTTTAAATTCAATATTTTCATTTTTTTCTCCAAAATATAATGAATACAATTTCAAAATTGATTCAAATTAAATATTGAAGTATTCGTTGATAAATACACCATACTTTCTGGAATAAATTAGTTTTAATATACAGTTTAATTAAATGAAATAGACATTAATTTTTAAGTAATTTCTGAGATAAAAATTTTCTCATAATGTGAATTTAATGGAAAAATGAAATAAATCCATGAATAAAGCTACACCCCCAAAATAAATGCATTAATACTTTAATGTTTGCAGATGATCAAATAATTATACAAAAAACAGAAAATTATCTGCAAAAATCTATATTGCGCTTAAACCAGATATGTGCTCACTATGATTTTAAAATATCTGTTAAGAAGACGAACATTATGGCTTTTGAGAGCATAGGCTTCCGTGGCCGGAATTAGAACTTACTTGGCTATCCGGGAGACGCCACATCCAGGGCACAGGTGCCCTGGACGCGGCGTCTCCTGGATAGCCAAGTAAGTTATTATGGCTTTTAAAGAGAAATGCCCTATACGTTCCAAAATTGTTATAAACAAGCAGATAATAGAACAGGTGTCACATTTTAATTTCTTGGGCTGTGACATCAGCAATGAAAGGGAAAATTATATGCAAAATAAGCAAAATAAATATCAAATGATGTGTGGAACTATTCATAGAACTGTAAAACATAAAATGATGAAAGAAACTAGAGTGAAATTTTATAAGGTAATGGCAGTACCAATGCTAACATACGGAAGCGAATCATAACAGCAAAAGAGGAACAACGAATATAAGCAGCAGAGATGAAATTCCTCAGGAGAGTGAAAGGTTGCTCAATTTTAGATCAAATAAGAAAGATTAGATCTGATCTAAACATATTTTCCATGAATGACCGTATTAAAGAAAATAAACAACGCTGGATACAACATATACATAGAATGGATAATACAAGAATAACAAAATCAGTATTATCTTATAAACATTTAGGAAGAAGAGAAATAGGACGTCCAAGGAAAAGATGGTTGGAGTGAAGACGGAACAGGCTATTAGCCTCACCCTTGATAGTGAAGGAGAAAGAAGTGAATTTAATTGTTGATTGTTAATGCTTGTTAATTTTGTATTTAATGTGAAAAGTACCAAACCCTACATCCATCCCTCAATTTTTTTACAACAAAATATTATTGTACTTTATAATTTATGAGAAAACTAAATCATTAAAAAATCAGGAAAACGTTCAAGCCTAATATAATTATTTGAAGGTTTCATGTTTCAACTTCTTGAAGCAAAATATTGAAAATTACCTAAAATGGGGACTCCATATTCCGTGATCTTATGATTTGAGGCTAATTAGTTTTCCAGACGCGTAAATTCATGCGCACTTAAAATGTGCACAGTCTTAGCGAAAATATGGGTGAATCCATAGTGGAAATAACATGTTATTTCCACCATGGGTGAATCTATTTTGTGTTGGTTGTTTTTTCCGTTGAGTAACATTTAAATTTGTTATACTTGCAAGGTGCAATATTCAAATTGCTTTTTCATTGGTTGATCAAACTTCGAGCTCGATTACTCGAAATTCTCACTGCTTACAATCGATATCGACTGTTAAGCGTCACGAAGCCATGAGCGAAGCGTTAGTGGGTTGTGAAACTTGTGGTTGGTTTTGAATTGATACTGAGTTCTGCCCGATTTCGTGCAAACTTTATGCTAAAAACAGTATTCGTCCGATAAGAGTGAAATGGTAATAGTATTAAGTGTTTAATGTTGTAGCACAAACAGTTTGGAGTAGTGGCAGTGTTGTTGTTTATGTTTTCTGTCTGGAGTGTGTTGTGAAGATGGCGTCAAGTGCGGGTTCGATAGATAGTTGGTCAGACAGTGAAATCCGAACGAAACTTGCAGAACTCGGGACACCTGTTGGCCCAGTGACAGAAACCACTCGTAAGATTTTAATTAAGAAATTGAAAAGGCTGTTGCAGTTGCAAAATAATAATGCTAGCAGTCCAGCCAAACAACGCCGGAGTCTTCTTCGCTACAGTTCCGAAGAGAGCCAAGGAGAAGATGTTGATATGCCGCCTCCTACAACTAAAGTTAAGAACTTGCGACGGAAAACAATTGGGCATACTGAGCTGTCTACTGCTGCGGACAACTCTGTGATTAATGTTTCTCGGCCAAGTGTTTCGGAGAGAACTACTCGTAACCGAAAAAGCGTAGGCAGTATAACCGTTCCGAAAGATTCTTTCGATACTGATTCTGATTCAGATCTTTCTTTAAGTGCCCTACGCCCGCGTTCACGAAAGTCGCTTAGTGTGGAGAAATCCATAATAAACACATCACGTTCTACGTTTAAAGATGTCAAAATAGATTCTCCAAAATCTATAAATTCCATAAGAACGAGTAGGTTTTCTCCCACAAGTAGCAGAATACCCGAGCCTAAAAAGTATGAAGAAGAAGAAGAAGAGGAGGAGGAGGAAGAGGATGAAGAACAGGAAGATACAGAGGAAGAAGAGAAAAACGTGAAACCTCCAGTATTTCAATCTGATTTTCTTACAAGGTTAAATGCTGGAAGACTTTCTGGAAGTTACAGGCCATCTTTGAGTCCTAAATCAGATTGGAAACCAAGCAGCTCTTCATATTCACAGAGCTTCGTGTCCCAAAGAAGTATTGGGTCGTACGATAACAAGTTTCCATCCAGCAGATACGACCACTTATTTTCTGCAAGACCTTCAACAACAGATGGACACACCAGTTTATTGCATCGCCCTATTAGTACTCACAGCAACATTACATCTAAAATTAGAGTGAACACTATATTTACTCGATATGAAAAAATAATAAAATGGGTATTAGGATGCATTGCTGTTGTGGGTTTCATAATTGCAGTATATTTTTTATTGCATACAAACTTTAGCACAATTCATTTGGCTGCTATTGACTCGGATGATAATAAATATCCTGTTTGTGGACAGGAAGGAGTGGAACCTCACATATGTGTCCCAGATAATCAGTTGAAGTCTGCTTTGGATGTATCAAAGGTTCTCATTCCGAGAATATTGGAACTGACAACTAAAGCTTATTGTGATCCACCTGATAAAAATCCAGTTGAGCTTCCAACAATGTCTGAAGAAGAGGCTTTGAAATATCTTGCAAAGAAAATGCCCTCTGTGACAAAACCTCACTTGGAGAAAGATTTGCGCAATTTTAAGATTCTAGTGATGGCAAATCCGCACTGGGAGGTGGAAGTAGTGGGCAAAGGCCTCACAGAAATAAATGCTCTCTTATTTAATGGTGATTTTGCTGCACGTCGTGTTGATTTGCCTACTGTTTGTTACTTGAGGCTTATGATGTATAAGTTGATAAAGGTATTAATTTTTTTTGGAATTCTCGTGGGCTCAGGTTTTGCTGTTTTGTTTGGTGCTCGTCTTTACAAGCGTGGGCAAGACAAACACAAACAAGAAGTATATAGCATGGTAAATAAAATATTAAATCTCTTATCAGCTCATCACGAACAAAATACATTGCCTGCCAATCTTGCAATCAACAACTGTAGGGATGAATTAATACCTCCTAGTGAACGGGATAGAAAAAAACGTGTTTGGGATGACGCTGTTGAATTTCTTGAAAAGCATGAATCACGTGTGCGCACAGAAATGCATAATATCAGGGGTGAGAATGTGAGAGTGTGGCGCTGGCTGCCAGCTGGAGGGCAAACTCTGAGTCCGAATACATCCTTCGATAGTCCCTCTGGGCCAGTTTTGGGCAGGCTTCTTTGAATTGACTCCTTTTCTACTCAAAAAGTGCTGCTCAACTATCAAGTTTCTAAACAATTATAAGATAATTTTATATACTTACACTAATGTTTGTTGTGAACCCTTTTCCTTTTTTAGCTTTTTAGTTTTATTGGAAGATGCCATTTGAAACTGATCATTATGTTCACCTTGATTGCATTTATCTGAAGAAAAAAAATTTGCCTTAAAACGTTGTTGGTGAAGCTTTCTAGTGGAAATACTTTAAATTGTTGGACACATCGAGTAGGAACTTTTTTCTTTTTATCATAACTCTGTTGTAATGTAATATATTTTTTAATTCATTAAAAATTTGTGTGTTTTTTCAGTTTAAATTTTGCCATTGTATCATTCTTTGCTGTTTTGTTGCTTAATTTCTCCCCATCTCAGAATTTGAAGTTGCCCTAAATATTTAACTTGATTTGCCATAAAATTCCCATTGATTGGGATTGTGTGAAAATGTAATCTAGTTGTAATGTGTGAAAAGGAAAAATATTAAATGTTTTGCATATTTATTTTATTTTTTAATTCTTCCTTTCCTAAGTTTTCTAAAGTTCTCAGGTTCCCTTTTCATTATTTTTCATATTGTAAAAATTATGATTATTATCAATATTATTTAATGAACGAGAAAGGAGTTCTTGGTGAAATTCAGGAATCAAACCTAATATTTCTGTGTTCGTTTTATGATAGGTTATAGTAGCTAGAAGTTTTTTCCTGAATTGAGTTAAAAGGAATTGCATTGGTCACAACTAAAGAAAATTTTTTTAATGATCTCCATTTGTGGATTTCTTATTTTCTGGTGAGAAATAGGATTGAGATTTTTGAAAGCAATTTCTTTCATCATAGTGAAAAAATTGAACTTAATCATGTGAAGTTTCGCATGACGGGTAAATAGCTATTATAACTAATTAATAAAATATTAATCGTGTAAGTACGTATCTTATGTACGATGTATTTATATTTGATAAATAAGATCATATTTAATGATGTTTAAAGACTAAATAGTTTAAATTCTTGGTGATATTGTTTATAAACAAAAATATTATTGAAAACAGCCATCAAGAATTTTGCTGCTTTGAAGAAATACGAAATGACCCCCTGTTTCGACTTTTCTTCTTGTGTAGTGACACAATTCATTTTTATTTTGTGTTCAAGACGTAATTGCTTATCAAAAGAATGGAAAAGTTTATTTAAAGTCTTAAAATTAAACTTGTTTTAAACAGTTCAGCTGAAGCAGGTAGTAATAGAGTAATTATTTAAATAGAAAAAATACATTAAAGTTCTGTGATGTTTCATTTGTAATTAGTTATGTAAATAAGCATTCTTTTCAGGAACGAGTATCCCAACACTGATAAGGGGTGTTAGTTAATTTTCTTTTTATGATTTGTGGAGAAAACATTGGGTGAAGAGTTCTGAAGAATAACCTCATTAGTTTTGTAGTCAAAGTACTTAGAAAGTTACAATGATGAGATCAATTTTTGAAAGTTCTTAAAAGTAAGGGTTGATATTTTGTGTAGAGTTGCCCAAGTTCTGATTAAGAGTTCTAAAGAATATCTTAATAAGTAAAGTAAAACTATTGTAAATCTATCCAGAACTATTAATTTTTGAGCAGTTCAACAATGACTGCCCAATTCATGCAAGTCATCTTATTTAGATGGGATTACAGAAACAGAATTGTCTTCATTTTTAGAGATTATGAAGTTCATAGTGAGCCTTCATTTTTGATTTGTCATGTGTAATTATTTTGATTGCAGAGGCATTGTGTGATAGAAGTGTTCATTAAAAGAGTTGAATGCTTGTTCAAATTCAACTCTTAAACTGCTATATCACAGTACTTCAATCCACCTTATGAATGACCAATGCAAACTTTTGCAATGTACCATCAAAAGGTTACTTTATTTTGTAGAATATGGAATTAGGAGAAAAACAACAAAAATCTTGGGCCATTACCTACTGATGGTGAGACAATGGGACAAGCAACCGAGAAATTAACAGGAACAGCCTCATGAATGAATGAACTTCAGCAGGTCTAATGAAGTTGCCTTTCTTTTTCAAATCAGTAAATCTGTGTGTTTCGTGCTTGTATCTGTTGGATTGGAAAATCGATTATTAAAGATTAATTCAAGGCTGAAGGCATGATATTTTATTCTCAATGTAGTACTTGCACTCTTTCAAGACGTACAACTAAGCAAAATTTAATTCCATTGCATAATTTGGCCACAAGCGATTTGAATGGAAGCATAGATTGTTACTGGCACTCTCCCTGGGAGAACTGTACCAAATTAATTCAATTTGAAACCCTCACTTCATTTTTGGTATAGTCCCATCCATGATCCAAATAACAAATTCCGTGTTGGTTGCAGAGATACTGTGGTCATTATAAATAATAATTTTTTGGGGGAACATGAATAATAGTAACTGTTTTTTACTAATTCGAGGTTGGTGATTTCAGATAAGAGCTGAAAAAACAGCCACCACATAAGGTTTCTTTGTTATCATAACATTTATTTTTTATCTTTTAATATGTGAATGCCATAATTTATATTGTCATAGACAAGGGATTTTTGTATTTAATATCTGCAAGTTAGGTAGTACAAAAATATATATGAAATTATAATCAAAATTAAATTTGTAATTAGCAATTTAAAGTAAATTAGTGGCGTTCAACAGCACATACTTTCTCGCATATTCTAATGGTTATGTAATACTATTTATACCTTAATTTCTCCTCGAATTAACAGTCTCATTTTTTGTAAAACCCATTACAAATGCTGGAACATTTGGTGCGAAAACTAAATATTTTCAAACAAATATCACCACAAATATGACAATTATAACTGCCTTTCACACAGTTAAATCATGTCAGCAATGAGTCGTAATTCACAGAAATTCGCGAGTCGCATCGCGGAATGTATTGTTGCATTCCAATCTGATACACCCTGAAGGCTTGCAATTTTTATTTCATATATTTCAATTAGATTTTAAATTATTTCTAAAAGTTTAATTTGTAAACGTATATCAGAAGATTGAATGTAAGAAACCAACAAAGAAATTTGAAATAATATACACATTCTAGATTACAAGGCATCCAACTGCCTGGAAACAAAGCGTTACGTTCACGAAGCGCAGGAATTCAGAGGGCGACTGTTTGACGCCAAATTACTAAAAAATACTCATGTTGTGGAAAACTTCCACATGACCTTATTTCAAGATGGTTTGATGAACACATTTCATTAAGAAGAAAAAAGAATGTATCCTCGCAATTGTAGTTGTAGGAAGACGCCGGAAAATGTTTGCAATTTTCGAAACATCTGGGTTTTTAACAAACATGGGACCTGCACCATTTTCTTAAGCATCTTTACGATACCTAAGGTCTAAATTTAATCAAAACATTTTGGGCCCTTTATTAAGAAAAAAAAAAAAGGTTTAAAGAAATAACTAGTGCTACAAAATGGCACAGACTTTCTCGTAGTCTAGTTTTCTGCTTTCCTTGGTGTGGACTGGTTTTACCGCCTTGCCAAATCCTCTTGGCAACTGTCATCTATTGCCGCCCAAAATACTTTTATTTTGAAATTTTCCCAACTTTTCGGTTTCGTAATAGTAGAACCTAAAGATTAATTTAGGAATATTAAAGAATAAAACTTCTTCCAAAATAGCAATTTTCATTGAAAAATTTAGAGCCGTTTTTAAGAAAATGGCGTTTAAACGTTAATGTAAATGCAGAATTTGAAACTTTTTTACGAGAATCTATTGAGTTTTCGAAAAACTTCTATTCAAAACACATGAAGAGCTTTCACTCACAAAAGCAATAATGTATACAAATCGATAAAAATGTGGAAGTTAACGGCGAGAGAGATATTTCAAAGAAATTAAATTTGTATAATGTTTGAGGAGAAAAACCAGGATACCTTAAAATAACTCTACGTTATATTAAACAGTGTAATTAGCGCTCTCAATTGGAAAAGTTTGAACAAACAATTTGGAGCCATTTTACAGAAAATGGCATTTGAGCGTTTCTGAAAATTTGACGTCATTTTAGCAGAAAATTGTTGAGTTTTCAAGAAACTTTATATCACATTATTTAAAGCACATGTACGTATAAATATAATAATGTGAAGAAATCGTCTCTACTGTAAATATTACCGACGAAAAATTTTTTTTTGGAAAAAACAAGACAATAGAGCAATATGGCGTTTATGCCATCGTATAGGCACATTTCACACTACCCCTACCAAAAATTTAAAGAAAAAATCGAATAGTTTTTGAGAAAATCTTGTTTTTGTTATTTTTTAAAATTGCAAATATTGCACGCACTATTACCCGAAAACTACTAAAATTCTCAAAACAATATACTTGACCTTATTAAAAGGAACTATTTATGGACAAGAAATTTCATTTGAAGGAAAAATCTGTCTTCAATTTTGCGGTTGTTGGAAGACACTGAAAAAAATTAAAACTTTTGCAATTATGGAAAATTTAGAGTCAACAGTGGAAAACAGACCTATGCAATCTTTATAGGTGTATTTCACTCTATTCTTACAAGAAATTGAAAGAAAAAATTTGGAGCTGTTTTTGAGAAAAATTTGAAACTGGCCCAGAGGCTTCATGTAAAGTACTCCCAAAAATTAATGAATGTTTTTCAAAATTGCAGAGCTTCGACTCAGGCTAGATCGAAAGGGTATTTATTCAGTTTGGAAAAAATCGTACGCATTGTTTAGACGCTAGTGTTGTTCACATGCACCGGACGGATGGACAGACGTGAAAAAACTAGAGGTGCCACTGAGTGGCAAAGACGTTCTCGTAAATTATTTCTGATTTCCTTGGTGTGGTCTGGCTTTAAAGTCTTGCTCCATTCTCTACCCAGCTGCCATCTATCGTCACCTAAAACAAATTTTTGATATTTTCTCAACTTTTTGCTTTCCTAATAGTACAACCAAAATAATACTTCAGGAATATTAAAGAAGAGTAAAACCTCGTCCTAAATAGAAAGTTTCACTGAAAATTTAAAGCCGTTTTTAAGAAAATTATACGAGACGTTTTTATCAAAATGAAAGCGTTACTGTAAATGCGAAATTTGAAGCTCTTTTTTACAGCAGTCTATTGAGGTTTCGATAAACTTCATTTGAACTCATTTGAAGAACTTCCACTCACAAATCTAATAATGTACGTAAATCGATGGATGTGTGCATATTAACGGCGTGAGAGATGTTAGAAAAATACATTAATGTAATTTTTGGAAAAGTTTGAAGAAAAAATCTGGAGCTATTTTTGAGAAAATGCCGTTTGAGCGTTTTTGAAAATGTGGAATTTTGAGCTCCTTTCCTCGAAAAACTACTGAGTTTTCGAGAAAATTTATTTGACATTATTTAAAGTATATGTACTCTTAATAAAATAGTGTGAAGTAATCACCTCTAATGTATTACCGACGCGAGACACAAGTAAAAAAAATTACAGTTTTGTAATTTTTGAAAAAGCAATAGAATAGAGAAATATGGTTTTATGTCATCGTATAGAGTTTGTTTGTCACTAATCATATCTACAATTTAATGAAAAAAATTGGAGCCGTTTTGAAGAAAATCTTGTTTTTGTTATTTTTTAAAATTGCAAATCTTGCACCCACTATTGCGCGAAAACTACTAAAAGTTTCAAAAAAATCTACATGACCTTAATGAAACAATTATTTATGGACAACAAATTTCATTTAAAGGAAATATCCCTGTCGTCAATTTTATAGTTGTAGGAAGACGCCGAAAAATATTCAAACTTTTGCAGTTTTCGAAAATTCAGAGTTAACCGTGACAATGTGACCTATGGCACCTTAGTAAGTGTATTTTACTATATTCTTACAAAAAATTAAAGAAAAAATTTGAGAAAATCTGGGAAATGTCTGGGGTGCTTCATGTAAAGTACCCCCAAATTTTAAAGAATGTTATTCAAAGCTTCAGCTAGATCCAGATAGACAGGGGATTCTTCAATTTGGAGAAGATCGTACGAATGGTTTAGGCGCTAGTATGTCCTCGTACGGACGGACGTTTTGCTTCCAATTGTTTTTTTCGGCATCAAGAACCCACAAAACAGGCATTCTGCATGCACCACGTATTAGAGGATTTTTTCTATTAATTTAGCAGCTGGTTGTATGAACGTTTTCGTCACCAGAGCCCGGGAATGATTTTTTTACGCCGAAAATTCGCCGTTTTTTCGCGCAGCATTACATAACTTTCTCTTTACTAGGTATATTACTCCTTATACGTACGTATACGAGAAAGTAAAAAACAACCACTTTTTCGGTATCAGGAGATCCCGAAACGTGCATTTCCGTTGAAACCTCGAAATCAATTTTCCGCAGCATTACATAACTTTCTCTACACTACGTATATTACTCAGTATATACGTACGTATACGAGAAAGTAACTAGAGGTGCTACTAAATCGCACACTTTCTCGTAGTAAATTTTTACTTTCTCGTATGCAGACGTATATACGGGAGTAATATTCGAAGAAGAGAGAAAGTTATGTAATGCTGCGGAAAATCGATTTCGAGATTTTAACGGAAATACACATTTTGGGGTCCCCTGATACCGAAAAAGTGGTTACTTTTTCAAAACGTCTGTCTGTCTGGCCGTCTGTGAACACTACTAGTGCCAAAACTATGCGTACAATCTATTCCAAATTGACGAAACCCTTGTTCATCTGACTCTAGTTGAAGCTTTGAAAAACGTTCCATGAAGACCCCCGGACATTTTCAAAATTTTCACAAAAAATATATACGTATATAAACGTATAAACTAGTATACGTAAAAAATATTTTCACACACACACACAAATATATATATATATATATATATATATATATATATATATATATGTAAACGAGAAAGTAAAAATTGCCTATGTTTGACACAAAATTTCCCAAAGAATACTTATGTTTTTGGAAAATTGAACATGACACATTTAGATGTTTTTCATGAACACATTTTATTAAGAAAAAAATGCTTATCTTCATAGTTGTAGGAATACGCTTAAACATTTTTGAATATTTTTCAATTTTCGAAAAATCAGGGGTTTCAACGAACATGAGCCTTGCGTCATTCTCTTAAACGTCCTTCTCGCAATCCAATAACAAAGTTTAATCAAAAACGTTGGAGCCATTTTTTGAAAATTTTGAAAATATCTCGGGGCTTTATGTGGAGTACCCCACAAAAATAAAACATCAGTTTCAAATTCATGGGGCCGCGACATCAGCCCGATTGATCGGTTAATATCAATTTTGGGAAAAAGCAGCATTGTTCACAGACGGACGGACGTTTTGACGTCAATCGATTTTCGGTATCAAGGACCCACAAAACATGGATTCCAGCTACACCATGGGTTAGGCCTCATTCACAATGCAAACTTAAACGTAACTGTAACGTAGCCGCAAAACCTAGAAATGGGTTATAAAGCGAGATCATTCACAATGCCTTGACGTAAACGTAGACGTAAGACGTAAACTTAAGAGCTCGCAAGCTCCAAGCTTCTACGTTTAAGTTTACGTCGAAATTCTACCGAAGACCAATCAGAGAGCAGCATGAAAAAAACAAATGCACAACAAAATCCGCGAGAAGGAAGGTCGACTCCAGATCGATTTTTGTTTATGCGTGTGTATTGGTGTGTATAGTCGAAAGGTAGAGCAGAGAAGTTTGTGGAGTTTGCGGTACACAATTTAAAGCTCACTGCTCGCATATAACCTCAATAGGTAGGGGCGCAACAGCTGCTCGCAAATGCAAAAGGCGAAATCGATAGGAGAGTCGAAAAAAATGCTAGCAACGAATCGATCAATATGTTGAGTTCTGATTGGTTCAGGCAAAACCTACGTTCCAGCTTACGTTTGCCATTGTGAATGCTCGTTTTTACGTGAAAAGTTTACTGCATAAGTTTACGTCTTACGTTACGTTTAAGTTTGCATTGTGAATGAGGCCTTAGAGGATTTTTTTCTCTAAATTTAGTATCTGGATTTATCGTCTGTTACGTTGCCAGGTTTTTTTTGCTAAAAATTCGCCGTTTTTTCGCGCAGCATTACATAATTTTCTCTCTACCGCAGTAGCGGTAGTGAAAATGTAACTAATGGTGCTACAGAATGTCACAGACTTTCTCGTACTAGTTTTCTAATCTGTTTCGTCTAGTTTTCGGTTTTGTTCCCATCTCTCCTCCCCGCTGGTTCCTATCGAAGTCAAAAATAATTTGTCGCAATTTATTAATTTTTCTGTTCCCTAGTTGCAGAATAGAACTTGTGGTGCTACAACAGAACATTTTTTGCGCTTAATTTATTACTCTTGTAATTTTCGAAAATTAGAGAGTTCAATGAAAATATACCATTTTTTAATTGCGCCTTGCTCAAAACGCTGGAAACTTTTCTCTTAAATATTTGAACCCATTTCCTTCTTTGATGATCGCTTTGACACTATTTTTCATTAGTCCAAGTTTGTTGTGAAGTGACTTTGTGGATTCACCAAAGATTTCATTTTGTGTTCCCGGGATGAATTCATTTGTTTGGGGGCACTCTGGTATTGTAGTGTTGCACTGCTATCCCACATGTAGTGAAAAGAGCAGTATTTAGCAAATCACCCTTGAAGAAAAAGTAACAATGGTATTTCTGTAAAATCTGTTCAAATGTGCCATTCTTGATTTTCGTACTCGATGTTTCTGAGTATTGACTTCTTTGATTTCGTATGATTCTATTAAACGACCGAGTGTGCTAAGGGAATAGATGTTTTTTTATTCCCTTTGTGTCATAGCACAGGTTTCAAACTGAACTTTCACCAATCTATAAAAAATCGCCTTTCATTTGGATTAGGTTATACGTTTATCCTTAGTCATTCATTAGAGCATTAATATCTTTGAAATAAGAGTACATTTTCCTTATTAAAATGAGAAGAAAGCTTTTAGTTTCTTTTGTTAAAAGTGGTCTATTTCATTTCTTCAGCCAGTTTGCCATTCTTGCAAACGTTACGCTAAAAGTTCATCCTTATATTTGGATAGTTGAAGTTCTCGAACTAGATCATTGAGTTCATTTTGCTAAATTCAATTTTTTTATTAATGCCATTGTGTTTATATGTCAAAACTGGTCTAAAAAACAACTATCAACTTTCCTTTGATATCTTAATTCTAAACTCCATATCAGCTACATTCAGTCCAATGACATCCGGTTGTTTCGTCCATTCGGTGTGTTCGGTTGTTTAAACTGGACACTATCTCGTGTAAAATGTTCTGCAATGATGACAACACTACACAAGTTCAAATGGTTTGGTCTTCTTCAATTTTTCGGAACAGGTGTTGGTTTTCCAGCAGTTGTAGAATTTCTTCATTTTCATGTAGGCTAAGCCTTTCTTCATGCTTCTTGGCGAACCTTTTAATTTCTTCATTAATTGTTGGTATTGCAAGATCCCTGTGGATATCAGCGTTTCTTGCGTACTGCGGTGAATTCACCATTTATCGCAGAACTTTGTTTTGGTAAGGCTGAATTATTTTGATGTTACTATCTTTCGCACATCCCCAAAGCTGAATTCCATATAGCCATACGGGCTTAAGTATCTGATTATATAATAGTGTTTGAGTAAATAAGCATAAGCTGGAGTATCTTCCTATTAGCCATTGATATTCACGAAATTTTATATTGAGTTCTCCTTTTTTTCTTGACATGTTCTTTCCATTTCAGTTTAGTGTCCAGTGTCATACCCAAGTATTTAGCTTTATTTTCGTAAGGAACTATCTTTCCGTTTATAATGAGTGGTGGTGGATTGTTTGATCTTCTATTCGTATAACTGACGAATGCCGATTTTTTTCATTTAGCTTTATTTTCCATTTTTTGGTCTAATCATGAACGGCATTACCAGCTTCTTGTAGCCGTCAGATAGAGCTAATCTCGCCTCGTGCTGTTGTTATCAAGGCTGTGTCGTTTGCGAAAGTGGCTAATTTTTCTTGTTCTGGATTTGGTATATCACTAGTGTATAATAAGTACAATCCAGGCCCAAAAACACTACCCTGTGGCACACCTGCTTGAATATTCTTCAAGTCAGAGTAAGCATCTTCTTACTTTGTTCTGAACATTCTCTCAGATATATGATGTGAAGATTTCAACGTATTGTTTGGGTAGCATTTTATTTAGTTTTTGCAGTAATCCTTCATGCCAAACGTTGTCGAAGGCTTGCGAAGCATCCAAGAAGGGTGGAATATTGGTCATTGTTCTGTATTCAGAACAGACTTATTTCCCTTCTGAGGCCCTTTCAATTGCATCTGTAATTCGGTGCACTTGGTCTATTGTCGAGTGTCTTTGTCTAAAGCAAAACTGATGGTATGGGATCAAATTCGCATTTTGTATAATTGGTTTTAACCTTTTAAGGAGGAGTTTTTTACGTAATTTTGAAATTACTGGGAATAGCGAAATCGGTTTATATGATTTCACTTTATGGGGTGATTTGCCTGTCTTGGGTATCATAATTTCAGTCACTTTCCAGCTCGCAGGAAAATATTTGCCTAAAAGCTGCATTATATAAGTAGGTAAGCATGGCTGTCCCTTTTTGTGGCAATTGCTTCAATATTTGTTCGGTAACCACATAAAATCCCGAGGCCTTCTTTGAACTTATATTGGTCATTATCTCATTAGCCACTTCTTTTAGAGTAGCTTCTTTATCGTTCCTGTTATAGTATTATTTATTTCTTCAAGAATGTTATTATTGCTCTGCATATCATTAGCCGTAAAAACGTCTACTAGATGTTCTGCAAATAGATATGCTTTTTGTTTATTATCTCTTGCCCATGTTCCTTGGCCCAGGTTCCACGGCCTTTCCTTATTGGAGGAACTGACGTGATAGGTCTTTTGATTCGTTTAGAGGTTTTCCATAGAGAGTAATCAATATCTTCATCAGCTGTTACATTTGTAAGGTATGCTTTGATACTTTCGTCTTTTAACTTACGAATTTCACTTTTCAGTTTGTGTGCCTTATTGTTGAGGACAGCCTTGTTACCTAGGTGTCGTGTTTGTTGCCACTTTCGTCTCACTGACCTTTTCTCTTTCTAGGTTTCTTATTTCAGCTGAATAATTAAATCCTTTTGTGGCACGTGATATTTCTCTGGTGGTGTTAAGTGCAGTTGTTTCTAGAAGTCTAGTAAATTTTTCTTCTTCTATATCTAATTGTTCATTTGTTTTTATACTGATATTCAAATTGATTTCGTTGTGTAAAGCAATTTTGAAATTTTCCCTGTCTGTAGTTTTATTTACAAGAGTAGGTCTCGCTTCTGTTTTAATTATTCTTTCACTCAGCGTTAAGATAACAGCCGAATGGTCAAAATTTAAATCATAACTTACGTGTATATCTAAACATTTGATGAAATTTCCTGCGAAATGAAGTTCAGTAAGTCTGATATTTTGTCTCTGTCAGTAGGCCAGTAGGTTGGCTTCCCTGTTGAATGCGTATTGCATCCTGTTTCTCTGATAGTTTTTTTAACTCGCTTCCTTTGTTAGTGATCAACCTTGCTCAGTGCGTTTAGCATTAATATCACTACCCATTATAAACCTTTCACCCACGTGTTGCAAAATTCCTTTGTAATATTGAAGTTTCAGTTGTGTCTTGGTGGGCTGTATATTGCACCAATTTTAAGATCTGGTAATATCTTATAGCGAAGTCGCTTGCCTTTAACCACTGAGGTCCGGGTTCGATTCCCGTCGAATCTCATGTGAAATTTGTTTCAACAAAACGAGTTTGGCTGCTTCGCAAGGGCTAGTCCAACCCCTGCGAAGTGTCCTGAACCTTACCCCTATCCTTATTCCTTTCTAATTCTGACCGCTGGGTAGTGACGCTTGAGCGAGTAGTAGGAGGCGCGTACGTGGAGATGCTACCTGGCGGTCCTCTTGACAACAGACTGCGACGTGACGTGACATGACTTGACAGAAAAAGGTAAAGGAAGATTATTCCCGCGCCAATTAATGGAGGATTACTCCCCAGCGCAAAGCGCACGACGCCCTTAAGGGGCTTGGAGACGCGTTGCGTCAATTTGTAGACGCAACAAATTAAAAAAAAGATCTTGTTTGGTAGATTTGATCATTACTATGGTAAGCTGTACCCCTTTACACTGTATTGGGTTATCTTCTTAATGATTTATACAATCTTTGATAATAATCGCGCTCCCTCTCTTCGCAAAGTCATATAATATTATACGTGTTGTGTATTTGAAAAACATTCTAGTTCATATTTTTGATTTTATGTGCCTATAGCATTCCATGTCTCTATTCTAAGATCTTTTTTACCCGTTATTTTCATCTTTCCCTGTTGATGGGTTTCTAAACGATCTAATCTCTCACCAAAATAGTTCATCATCTGTTGTAACAGCTGCTGTACTGATGTGTCGTTATTTGGTTTAGTAGTGTGTTAGTGGGTTTGTAGTGGATTTTTGTTGTGTTTCATTCCATTCCTTTGAACAGCAATATTGTAAGGGATTTCTTCGGTTGGCCTTTTGGATGTACAAGTTTTTGTTCTGTGCATCACTTGTTTCTGTTTTCTTTTTTTCTGCAGTTCTTTGGCAATGACGCAGCTTCTGTATTTTGCTGGATGTCTTCCAGCGCATGTGGCTGATGGTTTATTGATTTTGTGCAAGCAGATGTCTGGTGATATTCCGCGCTCTTGACGCATACTGGATTTCTCTGGCAAAAGTTTTGTCTATGGCTGTAGCTTTGGCATCTTTTACTTTGGATTAGTTTCCCAGTCATGTACATTTCTGTTATGATTTTTATATTAGCCAGATATCGTATTTCGTGGATTTTTTAAATCCACGAAACCTTGTCAAACCTTCAGCCTTGTCAAAAGTTATCATAAATAATAGGAGTTTAATGTTTTTTATTGATTATTCTCTTTTATTCTTTTTAATTTATTTTATACAAATTTAATTTTGAACCCTTTTTGTTCTAGTTCCGCTTCACTTTCTGCCGTGGCACAAGTTGGGTGCAGATTTCTGACCATGATTCTTATAGGCATCTCTGGTTTATTTTCATAGGTATGCCATTGTTGTTTGGCTTAATTATTTTTGTCAGTTCGCATTATTCGTTCAGTTTTGTCATTTTAACCTATTGTTCTACCTCTTGACATTTATTTTAATTTGGTTATTATTCATAAATGTAGCATTATACTGTACATTTTTGCTTTCAAGTTGGTTTTTAGTCTCCTGGTAGTTAGTGAGATTGGTGATTACTACTGGAGATGACTTTTTCTCTTAAAGTTTTTGATTTTTGTTCTATACCGTGTCTACTCTGGTGACGATGTGGCCTTTCTTTTCTTAGCCTCTCTTTTGGTATAATTCTTGGGCATTTCAAGCAGTTTCTCTGTTAACAATTTCCTCCCCTTCCTCCCAGCCGGTTGAGTTATAGAAATACTTAGTCTTGACTTGAAGACTTTCTGTTTTATTGCGTAAATAGTTGATCACCTCTTCCGCTTTTTTAGTTCTTCGTGAAGAATTTGTATGCCTTTTCTCATCTTGAATTGTTCCTGATTCTGTCTCATCCTCGCGATTATTTCCTGCACCTGTTGTTTGTGCATCTGCATTTAAGGGCGTTTCTACTAGCTTCAAGTATTCACTCGTGTTCTGAGTTAAAGACTCAGTGTTTTGTGCATTTTTTTTTAAATGTGATTTTTTAAAAGTTTTATTTTCAATTTTTGTTTTGTTTTCATCATCCATCTCTCTCACACGAGTAGCTAGGGATTAACTATCTACCTATTTAGAGACCCGCATGAATAGGAAGGGCTTATTACTATAAGTCGCCTGGCATCCTATAGGCTCCATTCGAGACGCAGATACCTCCTGCGCCACTTCTAGGTCTCAGCATCGGCCGCTTTACACCTTGGCTTGGAGATGAGTGAAAAAGAAAAAAGAAAATGAGAAAAACAACATTGGAGAGTAGAGAGGTAAGAAAATAGAGAAAAAGAATGCAAGAGGAAAGAGAAGAAGGAAAAACGAATGATTCCCTGGCCCTCGAAACCTAATAGCGTCGGGGTCGGAAAACACTAGGGGTCAAGACAGACCTACTAGAAAGATGAAAGAAGTGGGTCACAAAGTATGTGAGAGCCATGGCACACTAGTAAGGGAACCACCTATCAGTAAGTACCGCGGGTGGGTGTTGGGGAGGATTTGAGATTAAATGGGTTGTGAAAAAGAACAAATAGGTCGTTGTGAGAGCCTTTCGTCTGGCTCCTGCATCGAGACCTGTACAACATGGGTGACCCTACCGGCAACACAACTAGTCAGTTTGCCAACTGAATAGCAATGCTACCCCTGCAATGTCCTCGACATCATTGGAGCACACAAACCACCTCGTCCATACAGTTAGTGTCTACTTTAAGGCAGTGTCTCCTGGAGGAGGGCTCAATAAGAGGCATATTGTGGATACTACGATCATATGTTGTATCACACACTACAGATTCTGAATTTTCACTGCCTGAATTTTCATCGCCGGTTGAAATGTCTTTCCATGCACATGGTGGCTTAGGAATTGGTAAATTTTTGCCATGCTGAACCGGCCGACGAGCTGATGGCACATTTGGATATTCTATCTTACCCTCCTTTTTCAAAAAGTCTTCAAGTTTTGTTAGACAAAAATAAGTCTTGCAGGTGACTTCTAGGTTCTCTACAAACCATTGGGACACGAACTGTTTGTTTTTTCTTTCCTTTCAACCATTCAGTTAGGTTTACGTAGTACATGATACAAGCTACGTGCGGTGCCCACTTCTTGCCTTGATCTTCAACATGACAATAATAATAATAATAATAATAATAATAATAATAATAATAATAATAAATAATGAAGTTCGCACGAAAGTGCATAAGAAAAAAAATTAAAGTTCTTTGCTATATTCTGTCACTGTTTCAGTTCTTTTCTTGCATCTTTGACTATGATATCGTTCACACTGTTCACCACACAGGGAGCATACGCAGTCTTCTTTTACTTCGTGATGATGTGAGGTTGCGCAGATTTTGTGATGGAACCCATGAGTCGCCAGTCTTGTGATCACGTGTCTCAATTCCTGATTTGTTTCCGTCCATTTTCTTTCCATTATGGCATCTGTTGAGTAGAATTCTGGCCATATTCCTCTTCTCTTCTTTATTCTTTCTTCTAGCACTCGTGTGCTTTGCATGGTGGATGGTAGTAGTAATTGGTATCTTAAGTCCTCAATGTAGAATGGTTCTCAAGGTCAGTTCATTTACTAATCTTGATTGTGTGTTCGTTGGAAGACAGAAGACTCTCTTCAGGTATCTTGCCTTGGTTTTCTCTATGGACCTTAGAGAATTGAAAGTTTTTCCCATATTAATTGTATTCCGTATGTCATGATTGGGCTAATGACTGCATGAAATATTTTGATTGCTGATTCTAGTGACAGTTTGTGGATATTTTTTATTGAGTACATGGCTCTAATCGCCGTTGCTGCTTTTTCTCTAATATGAATTTTGAATTAGCTGCCTGTTGTCTGAAGTGTTATTCCTAAATATCGGTAATATTGAGCTATTTCGAGATGTTTGTTTTTGAATTTTATTTTCTCACTTGCTGCCGTTTTTCCTCCCTTTCGGAAGGTCATCTGCATTGTCTTGGTTTCATTGATTTGGAGTTAGTTTTCTTCCGCCCATGCTTCTAAATTATCTATAGCTTGTTGGAGGCTTGTCAAGCTGGTTGAGCCTAGCACCATGTCGTCTGCATACATGTGTAATAATGTTTCTCGATTGTGCTCTGTTATCCTTGTTATGTCTGCGGTTAGTATGTTAAATTGGGTCTCCCTGCATTACTATACTTGTTTGAACGATGTCTTTAGAGAAACACACTCCATCATATATGTTTACTGTGTTGTAGGCCAAAACATTATCTAGTATTCTTGTGATGTGCTTTTCTCCTATCATGTGTGCGAGCTTTTCCAATACCCTTTTTCTGTTCAGGAGGTCAAATGCCTTTGTGTGGTTAATGAAAACTGCGTAGTACTTTCCTTTTGGCTGTTTCAGGACTTCTTCTATTTCGTCTCATAAATTTCCGATCGCCTAGAGGGTATTTCCTGAATGTGTAATAATGTTTCTCGATTGTGCTCTGTTATCCTTGTTATGTCTGCGGTTAGTATGTTAAATTGGGTCTCCCTGCATTACTATACTTGTTTGAACGATGTCTTTAGAGAAACACACTCCATCATATATGTTTACTGTGTTGTAGGCCAAAACATTATCTAGTATTCTTGTGATGTTGTGCTTTTCTCCTATCATGTGTGCGAGCTTTTCCAATACCCTTTTTCTGTTCAGGAGGTCAAATGCCTTTGTGTGGTTAATGAAAACTGCGTAGTACTTTCCTTTTGGCTGTTTCAGGACTTCTTCTATTTCGTCTCATAAATTTCCGATCGCCTAGAGGGTATTTCCTGAATCCGTATTATTGTTCCGGAATTAGGTGGTCCGTCTCTTTTACAAGTCTCTCAGTGATTAATTTTGAGAATAGTTTGAAGTCATTATTGTCCAGTGCAATTCCTCTGTACGAGTTGGGGTCATCTGCGTCCCCTTTTCCTTTGTATAATAATTTTATGGTAGATTTTCTCCATGGTTCCGGTATTTCTCCGTTTCCCATGCATTTGTTGCACATCTCTGTCCACGTTTCTATTAACTGTTTTTCCGTAGCTTTGATGTGTTCATTGTATAATCCAACTGTTTCTAGGTTTGAGGTTTCGGCGTTTGAGGTTATGTGTTTAGCGTTTAGGATGTCTGAGAAGTGGTTTTCCCGTGTACTCGTTTGAATTGTTGAGCTTTGTTTATTTCGTTTGCAGGGCAGCGCATTGAATGGGTTTCTTGATGCATCCTCCGCTATTTGAATTGAATTGAATTGAATTGGCCTTATTTTACGTGGCGAGACTCAGGCCATGAAGCCTGCTCTTCCGTCTGACCACGCAAATTTCGTTACACTCCTTTCAACAAGAGAAAGAAGGTATTACTTGGGCGACGAAACAGGCGAATTGAATTTAGCTCAGAGGCATCATTTAGGCTTGAGGATCTTTTACATGCAGTAAATGTACTAACATGGGACAGCCGGCTTTACTTCCCCTCCGAAGGAAGGCGTACGAAGGATTTTTTCGCCCTTAAAAATCCACGGCTTCGGTCGGGTTTGAACCCACGAACTTGGGCATAGCAGTCCAATACGCTAACCGCTACACCATCGCCGCCGCACCATTGCATCGCTTCTTTTTCTATGTGGGCTTTCCTTTTTTCTTTTAGTAATTTCTTGTACTCTTTACTCTTTTTTGAGTAGATTTCCAGGTCTTCGAGTGAGTTACTATTTTTGGCCGTGCGTAAAGCCTTCAGGGTTATTTTACGTTGCTTGTAGCACTCTTTGTTAAACCAAGGTTGTGCTTTTCTCCTTGTAGGGTACGGCTGAGGACGTGATGGCTTCTTTCAGCGCGATGGCGGCTGCTTCCATGTTGTTATTTCTTATTTCTTTTTGAATTTGTATAGTTTTAAAGCTTAGCGTTTCCAGGGTTTCCGTGTTGATTTTCCTTGTAAATCTGTGATTTGTAGTGCATATGTGAGGTTGTAGTCCTGATCTTTTTAGCATGAATGTAGTTTTGATCGGTATGTGCTTTCTGAGAGGTGTGATTGTTGATGTCCATAGTGCCTCTTGAGTTTTGGGTATTAGGTCTCTTCCTTTGATGAGTACAAGATCTATTGCGCTGGAGCCATTATGAGCGAAATAAGTCTTGAAGACATTTCTGTTTACTAGTTTGAAGCCATTTTCCGCCATTACGTCTATTACTGTTTTGGTCTTGTGATCAGGTTTATCCAGTCTGCAGTTGAGATCTCCTGCGATAATAATGTTTTCTTCTTGCTCCACATAGTTAATTATTGTAGAAATTGTTTCCGTTACTTCTTCCAACGATGCTTGGGGTTGTATATATAGGCCAACTATGGTTACTTGCGTTGTTGAGATGATGACCATATTTTCTTGTGTGTGTGTGTGTGTGTGTGTGTGTGTATGTATGTATGTTTCACTTTGCCGATGCGGTGGTTGTATTGACATGATACTCCTCCATAGGGTCTTCCTCTTTCTTTTTGTTTTGCTAACGCATGTACGTTGTAAAATCCCTGAATGTCTAATGGTTCTGTGATGAACGTTTCTGTGAAAATTATTATATCATTTTCTAGTGTTTTTTCGTATTCATCTTTAAGATGCTGTTAAGTCATTCGACATTCCACAGGAGCAAGGAGACCTGACTGGTTAGGTTATTGTGGAGGTCTTTCTGACTGCTGATTGAGTTTGACCCCGTGCATCTGTGTTCTTTCTGACACTATTGTGGAAGCGAAATCGTCTCACTCGTATTCCTTGTGGCCAGAATTCCGGATTGTTTATTTCCGGAAGCTGCGTTAGCGGTACTCCTATCTTAAAAGCTTTGTGAATTCCTTTGGTCTGTAATTGTTCACATGATGTGTCTTTTACTCCTTGCGCGGCGATATAGGTTTCCACATCTTCCGCTGTGGTGCTTCGGTCCAGATGACCAATGTACAGCCCGTCGAGGTGGGTCGGTCCACGTCCTGACGGGGGGATGCAGGGAGGGCTCTCAAGTATTCCTTTCTTTCACAAGTCATTTTTCTTCTCCCCATTATTCATTCTCATTCTTTTATAACATCCTGTTTCCTTTCTTCACTGGCTCTCACTTCTTTTTCACTGGCTCTCTCTGTATGCTGAACGCCCACCCATGTGTTTGCCGTGCATGGCGACCCGTGTCGAAGGGAATGTGTGTCCTGGCGGTTGAGGGGTCTGTTTGTTTCCCCAGTACTCACCTTCTGCTACGTTTTGCTCTGCACTTAGGGATACGTTGTTACGTATTTTGGGGAACATTCCTTGTAGGCTTCAATACGTTTGCTTTGGCCTCGGACTCTTCTAGACGGGCGGTCGGGAGCTAACCCACTCCCGATCAATCGGCATGGACTAGGTCTTGTACTGAACTCCAGGGTGAGCGGGGGGATTCACGGTGGTGCAGCGCTGTTATTCCCCCACTATATCCTCGTGGCAACCCTGACACTCCGATGGAGTGTCCCCTTGTTGGGCTCCGTGGTGGGTGGGGACCATGGGGATGAATCTGATATCCATCTCATGGATACTAAACCTTCTCCCCCGCCCTTACCGCAAGGAAGAGGCGATGTCCGGAACGAACTATTGATCTGAATAGTTTCTTTTCGAAAGAAGAAGATAGGCCAAAGAAACCTAGATTCCTCCTCATGGAATGCGCTGAGGAAGGAAAATACTTTAAAATGGTAAGTGCTGTCCGTTTAGCGCGCGCAATTGAAGAAACTTATGGAAAACTACAAGCTGTGGTGCGACAAAGGAATGGTACCATTCTCTTTGAAGCACGTTCAGATGACCAAATAGATAAGATAATGAAAACCAAGCAGATTGCCGGCCTCCAAGTGAAAGTGACCACTCACCCAACACTTAACCTGTGTAAGGGAGTGGTCAACCATGAAGTCTTCTCTGCGGAGAGTGAAGAAGATTTAATAGCCTTTTTTAAGAGCCAGGGAGTGACGGAAGTATATAGGATCAAGAGGAGGGAGCATGGGCGAGAAATCCCCACTTCCACCCTTATTCTCACGTTTAATCTTCCAACTCGCCCTCAAAAGATCTCGTGCGGTTTCTATAATCTTCACGTACGGCAATATGTCCCAAACCCTTTGCGGTGTTTTAAGTGCCAGAGGTTCGGCCATACACAGCAGCGGTGCATGGCAGATAACCCAGTGTGCGGTAAGTGCGGGAAAACTATGCACGAACCTGAACCCTGTGCAACTACACCGCATTGTGTAAACTGCGAAGGTGACCACCCGGCCAATCACAAGCAATGTCCTACTTTCTTGAGGGAACGCGCCATACAGAAGATTCGAGCAGTTGAAAAAGTGTCCTTTCCTGAGGCCAAACGTCGGTACCAGGCGAGGAACCCTGTTGATCTCTCTCGCTCCTTCTCCGATGCCGTGAAAGTAAAGACCGAGGGTAGCAATGCTACCAAACGGAACGAGCTACTCCCCAAGTAGTGAGTTTCGCATGCCAGGTGTCTCCAGTGGACCTCCCAGTGGATGCCTCTCCCCTCCAAGGTGGGAGAGTGATCATCACGACAAAATATAAGATGGACAAAAAACTCAGCCGTTGCAGTCGACAAAACACATATCCAACCCCCCTTCCACAGAAAATGTTAAACGCAAATCCGCCTCAGACACGATCACGAAATGCTCATCAAAGCCACGTGTTACTCCTTCCGAAACCCACACCGAGCGAGCATCCAGCCCCCCTGGCAGTGCCCGGGAGTCTCGGCTTCGGAGGAGGCTCCCGTTGGGGAGGAGTCTCGCGCATCCGGATCCCAACGTCGGAGGAAAAAAGAAAGTTGAATTTATCATGGCTCTCATATGGAACATGAATGGTTTCTCCTCGCGACGGGACGATCTTAAACTTCTGTTATCCCGTCACAACCCTTTAATAATCTGCTTTCAAGAGACTCACGTCACCGCACCTCGACCCTTGTCTCTTCGTGGTTTTTCCCCTTACAGGTTTGATGTGGATGATGGTCTCCGTGCCCATGGCGGAGTTGCTTCACTGGTACATGATTCGCTGCTGTCTACAGAGGTGCCTGTTCAGACTGACCTTCAAGCAGTGTGTCTGCAGGTGCACCTCCCATCCCTCACACTCACTGTGTGCAATATTTACATCCCTCCAGGACTGACAGTATCTGCTCATGAACTTCTGATTTGATAAACGAACTGCCCTCTCCGTTCGTGGTTGTCGGGGATGTAAATGCCCATAGTCCTCTCTGGGGCTCTTCCCGCACCTGTCCGAGAGGCAGTGTATTAGAATCAGTCATAGACACTGCGAACTTGGTTATTCTAAATTCCGGTGAGCCAACTCATTTTGCCGTCGCCACAAATTCGAGCACGTGTATCGATCTAGTACTCTGCAGCCCTTCTCTTGCAACTGTCCTGCAATGGTCCATCCTAGACGACCTGTGCGGAAGCGACCATTACCCCGTTATCGTCCACATTTATGGACTTGCTCGTGGGTTGGCGCGCCCCCCTCAGTGGTGTGTTCGACGTGCTGACTGGCTGACATTTCAAGCGAACGTTAGTCTATCAGAGGGCGAGTTTGTCAGTGTGGAAGAAATGGCAGCACACTTTAACCGTGCTGTACTACAAGCTGCGGACATTGCAATTCCCACGTCGACCGGCAAATCGCGACACCCCTTCGTTCCGTGGTGGAACCTGGATTCCTCAAGGGCTGTTCGTGCTCGCAAGAAAGCGTTGGCGCGTCTTAAACATTATCCAACTGCGGATAACCTTATTGACTATAAGAGGTGTAGAGCGTAGGCGAGAAGAACCATTCTAGAAAGTAAAAATGCATCATGGAGAGCATACATCTCCTCTCTGAATTGCCATACGCCACCACGTCTGGTATGGAGGAAGGTGCGTCAAATTAAAGGATATCCTTCCCCAAACTTAGTGGCAGGTCTTCTCAAAAATGGTCAAATGATCACAGCTCCAGACGCTATTGTAGAGGAACTTGCCTCTCACTATGAAAGTATGGCGAGTTCGGCAAACTATGTTCCCAACTTCCTCTTGCTTAAAGAAAGAATGGAAAACCGCACTTTAGATTTTTCGACCCGAGCAAATGAGGATTACAATACTTCTTTCTCAATGTATGAAATGCGCTCTGCTCTGATGCTTGCGAAAAGTACCACACCAGGTCCAGACGAAATTCACAATTTAATGCTGCAGCATCTTCCCGAAACAGCCACGCAATTTCTTCTCCGGCTGTATAACTGGATCTGGGAAGAGCACACCATCCCTACCTTTTGGCGAGAAGCCATCATCGTGCCAATTCCCAAGGAAGGGAAAGATCGATCACTGCCATCAAGTTACCGACCTATTTCCCTCACAAGCTGTGTATGCAAGGTACTGGAACGCAGGGTGAATAAGCGGCTGGTGTGGACCTTGGAGTACAAAAATTTGTTGACGCCAATCCAAAGCGGGTTTAGAAAAAACCGTTCAACTTTGGACCACCTCATTTCGCTAGCAACAGCTGTTTCTACATCGTTCGTCTTGAGACATCTTGTGGCCATATTATTCGATATAGAAAAGGCCTACGATACCACTTGGAGGCACGGCATTCTGCAAACCCTGCACTCTTGGGGATTTAGGGGAAGCTCCCTCTATTCATCCAAAACTTCCTGTCGAACAGATCTTTCCGTGTTCGTGTGGGTGACAGGCTTTCCCGTAGTCATCCTCTTGAAAATGGTATTCCCCAAGGATCAGTCCTTAGTGTCACTCTGTTTGCCATCGCCATCAATGGTATAGCGTCGACTGTGCGTTGTCCTGTAAAGGCATCGTTGTTTGTGGATGATTTTGCCATCTTCTGTTCATCCATCAGCATCAGTGTGATCCAGAGGCATCTCCAAATAGTGCTGAACAAGCTCCACGAATGGAGCACGACAACAGGAATTAATTTTTCTACCACTAAATGTATGGGTTTGCATTTCTGTAGGATATATCATTTACACAGCAATCCAGTCGTTTACCTGGGAGGAAATCTGCTTCCATTTGCGGAATCTGCCAGATTCCTGGGGCTCACTTTTGACAAGTCACTCACATGGCGTGCTCATATCCGTGGACTACAAACCAGATGTGTCTCCCCCCTTAATCTTCTTCGAATGCTAAATGGCACATCATGGGGTGCCGACCGCACTACCCTATTGCGGTTATATAGATCACTCATCCGCTCAGTTTTGGATTACGGTAGTGAAGTGTATGGCTCGGCAGCTCCCTCCACTCTGCGACCCATCAATAGTATACACCACGCTGGTATCCGTCTATCAACAGGTGCGTACCGCACCAGCCGAATTGAGTGCCTTCTAGCCGAGGCTGGTGAATTTTCTTTAAAAAGAAGGCGGGATATTTTATTAGCATCTTACGGTGCTAAAGTATCAGGACTCCCTAATCATCCTTGTCGCCAAATAATTACCCATCCTAAGTATGAAACATCATATATTCTTCGAACATCTCTGCCTCAGCCTCCAGGTATCCGATTGCGTAATCTTTTGCGGGACCTTAATGTTGACCTTCCCACCTCTTTGAAACCCCCAAGTCACCCCATTCCCCCTTGGAAACTCCTCCGACCGAATATTGACCTCAGACTATCTAATCTTCCCAGACAAACGACTAGTCCTCTTGCTTACCAGATGCATTTTCAGGAAATGAGGGTAGCCTATCCAGATCATTTATTCCTATACACAGACGGTTCATCGTTCGACAGAGTGGCATGTAGCTTCTATTGTATCAGAGTGACCAAATGATATCGGCTACATTCTCAGTGCAGTACCTTCACTGCTGAAATGTATGCAATTCTTGAAGCTGTAAAATACATCGAGTCAGCGACCTTGCGCCGAGCAGTTCTCTGTTCCGATTCTCTCAGCTCACTACAAGCTATATCCCGTTCTTCCTCAGACTATCTGACGGAATCAATTCGAAACCTCATTCATCGCCTTCTGCTTCGCCACTATGATCTGGTACTGAGTTGGGTCCCAGGCCATGTGGGAATCATGGGGAACGAACTGGCTGACTGGGCGGCGAAATCGGCGACGGAGAATACTCATGTTAACATTCCTTTTGTACCATCGTCCTATGTTAATTCTTTTTTAAAACGATCCATCTTTAGAGCGTGGCAAATAGAGTGGCACAATACCACCTATAAACTAAGTGCAATAAAAGATTCTGTTAATTCCTGGCGTTCCTCATCCCGACCTTCCAGGCGTGAGGAGGTTATTTTAACCCGTCTTATTATCGGACACTGACACTTCTCTCACAGTTTTCTCATCCGAGGTGAATCTCCTCCTACCTGTGATCCATGCAGGGCGGTTCTTTCTGTGGAACACGTCCTCCTTCATTGTTTGAAATTTGTTGGCAGTCGAGGAAGACATGGTCTGGGCAACTCTCTTCGAGAGGTGCTCGGAGATGACGAGCCCGCGCTCTCAAAGCTTTTTTGTTTCTTGAGAGAATGCGGAATATATAATTTTATTTGACATATAAGGGCAATATAGTTTTTATGTTTTCCTGGCCTCAGCTTTACGTTTTGGAACTTTATTTTTATCTACTTATATCTTTTATGCGTAATTGTAGCTCTCCTTTTTAGGGTATGTATATGCTTTTAAATTAGCTGGTCAACTACATCAGCAACACTTCTAATATAACTTCATTTTATTTGTTTTATAAATACTTTGACATGGGCGCCAATGACCGTAGCAGTTGAAGCGCCCTATAAACCTAATCAATCAATCAACCTTCTGTCCCCAAGTGAGCCTTACATACCCCAAATATTGTCCTGGCTGAACTCACTTGTCCCCGCACAATTTGTGTACCTTCGGGACACGAAAGCCTGGTTTCAAGCGGTCTAGGAAGCAATTGTTTAGAGCTATTCGGGATGTGTTGCGAAAATTTCGGCGGCGGCGATGGTGTAACGGTTAGCGTATCGGACTGTTATACCCAAGTTTGCGGGTTCGAACCCGATCGAAGCCGTGGAATTTTAAGGGCGAAAAAATCCTTCATACGCCTTCCTTCGGAGGGGAAGTAAAGCCGGCTGTCCCATGTTAGTAGATTTACTGCATGTAAAAGATCCTCAAGCCTAAATGACGCCTCTGAGCTAAATTCAAATCGCCTGTTTCGTCGCCCAAGTAATACCTTCTTTCTCCCATGGTTGGTGAAAGGAGCGTAGCGGAATTTGCGTGGTCAGACGGAAGAGCAGGCCTCATGGCCTGAGTCTCGCCACGTAAAATAAGGCAAATTCAATTCAATTCAATTCAAAATTTTATAATGCACAATCTTATTTTTTATGAAAAGTAAATCCTGCATGAATGGCATACTGAGCAGTAATTCCCTATCCTACAAAAACACTCTTAGAGCGTCAACTCTTAGAGGGTCACTTAGATTGTCAAGGATTTCTTATAAATTTTCAAAATCATCCTAATTGTCCTTAGAGTATTATTTAAAGAGAGGATAGTGAAATGATTTCTAAGACGAATAATTTTGACATGCATTATACGGAGTTAAGTGCTAGAAAATCATATCAGGAAATTGGACTCATGCATACCTGTGTGACGTACTAGAATGAAAAACACAGACGACTGTTCTGATTGATATTTACAATATATTTACACTATATTTACAATTAATGTATAAAGATTATAATACAAAAATCTAACCCCTTGGCAACCTTTCAGTTCTCTTAGCCGCGAAACCCCGCGACCGTCCCTAGGCCTCGCCCAGAACCACTGCTTCGGAAGCAGCAAAAAGCAACGCGAGGTGCGAAGCTGTCGGACATAGAGTCCCGTAACTACACCAGTTACATGGCCTGTCGCCAAACCGATCTTCGACCTGAAGATCACGTGCAATGATAGCACTGGAGATACCTCTCGTCTTTCGACACCCTGCGTATCCCGCGAGGCGCCTGTCGGCGCGGCCTTAAGTATCCGTCGGCTCGCCCCCACCCTACAAGCAGCGGGCGTCATACGGCTCGCTGGCCAGCCTTTCCAGGGCTGCAACCGACATCTCTTAAACTCGCGTCCTTTTCAGGGATTTTCCAGCCGGGATTCCTACGGGGCTTTCCAGCCGGCGCGGCGTGGCGCCGCCGCCCTACACCCATTCTACATCCGGCTTAGGGCGGGTTTCCCCGAAGCGGCCCGACGCAGCGGCGCCGGACCACGCGACGCTACACCTGTTAACGTAGTGAAAACTATCGTCAGTCTCTTTAGTGTCTTGGAAGTTAGCAGGACCATTTCACCCAATCAGAAAACTGTATAGCTCATAATTTGACGCTTTTTGCCGTTCTTAATATGTGAAAACAAAAAAAATGCCTAGAATTATTTTCTCAAACAATCTGTGTTCATGCTAACTTCCATTAAAAAGTTAGCAGGACCACACATCTAAATCCGCTAATAATGCAAATAACTCATTTGTCCCCACTCAAGTATCAGACACCAAACTCTACTTCAAATTTCCAGCTTTTAACTACTCTTAATTTCCAGCTACATAAACGATTCGTCAGGAAATCATATTGATATCTATTCATTAAAAAAATATTCACACAAAAAAATAAAACCTCTTGCGAGCGCCGTCAGAGAAGAAACGAGACGCTCCCTGTAAGGAATTACACGTAACAATTCATACGTTAAGCCACAATTTGCCCTAAATAAGTGTTAAATGTAATTTGTAATAAAAAAATTTGCTGCGGACCGGTTAGTTTGAATTACATAGATTCGAATCCCAAAAGTGAGCCTCGGTCAAACGCTGTGCGCAAGGAAAAGAGACGTTCCTTCCAAACCAACAAATATAACAATCCATGCTGTAAACCATAATTTACCCCCAAACGCGTACTAATAATAATCGGCTATAAAAAAAATTGTCACGGACCGGTTAGTTTCAATTACCCAGGACCGAATTCCAGAAATGTACCTTCTGGGAGCCCTCACGCAAGGAAAAGACATGTTTCCTTCTAAACCATTAGCATTAACAATTCATACTCTACGCCAAAACTTGATATAAGCAAGTGCTAAATATAATCTGTAATACAAAAATTTGCCACGGACCGATTAGTTCGAATTACTTGGGTTCGCATCTGAGAAATGTTCCTCGAGTGAACGCTGTGTGCAAGGAAAAGAGACGTTCCTTCCAAAACATCGTATGCAACAATTCATACTCTAAACCATAATTAACCCAAAACGCTGACTGATAATCTGGGATAAAAATATTGTCACGGACCGATTAGTTTCAATTATCCAGGTTCGAATTCCAGAAATGTTCCTCCTGGGAGCCACCCGCGCAAGGAAAGGACATGCTTCCTCCCAAACCATTAGCAAATCATTAGCTATTCACACTCCACGCTAAAACGTGAACTAAACACATGCTAAATCTAATTGTAACAAAAAAATATGCCGTGGACGGGTTAGTTTAAATTACTCAGGTTCGAATTCCAAAAATGTTCCACCTGGGAACAACCTGCGCAAAGGAATGCCACGTTTCCTCCTAAACCATTAGCCCCAACAATTCATACTCAATGCCATAACTTGAACTAAGCAAATGCTAAATGTAATCTGTAACAAAAAAATATGCCGCAGACCGGTTAGTTTCAATTACACTGGTTCGAATTCCAGTAAAGTACCGTGACCCTTGTCAGTGAAGAAACGAGCGCCGTCAGAGAAGAAACGAGACGCACCCTGTAAGGAATTACACGTAACAATTCATACTCTACGCCAAAACTTGACATAAACAAGTGCTAAATGTATCTGTAATACAAAAAGTTGCCGCGGACCGATTAGTTTCAATTACCCAGGTTCTAATTCCATGTACCTCCTGGGAGCAAGGAAAAAAGTTTCCTCTTAAACCATTAACCTTAACAATTCATTTTCTACGACAAAATTTCACACAGACAAGTGCTAAATGTAATCTGTAATAAAAAGAAATGCCGCGGAACGGTTAGTTCCAATTACTTGGGTTCGATTCCCAGAAATGTCCCTCGTGCAAACGCTGTGCGCAAGGAAAAGAGACGTTCCTTCCAAACCATCGCATGTAACAATTCATACTCTACGCAACAATTTGCCCTATTCAAGTGCTAAATGTAATCTGTAATATAAAAATTTGCCGTGGACCCGTTTGTTTGAAATCATGGGTTCGAATCCCAAAAATGACCCTCAGTCGAACGCTGTGCGCAAGAAAAAGATATGTTCCTTCCAAACCATCGCTTGTAACAATTCATACTCTACACCATAATTTACCCAGTACGCGTACTACTAATAATTTGTAATAAAAAATATTGTCGAATTCGAGAAATGTACCTCCTGGGAGCCCCGTGCGCAAGGAAAAAACATGTTTCCTCTTTAACTATTAGCCTTAACAATTCATACTCTACGCCAAAACTTGCCCTAAACAAGTGCGCAATGTAATCTGTAATAGAAAAATTTGACGCAGACTGGTTAGTTCGTATTACGTGGGTTCGAATCCCCAAAATGTCCCAAGGGCGATCGCTTTGCGCAAGGAAAAAAGACGTTCGTTCCAAACTATTTCATGTAACAATTCGTACTGTATCCCATAATTTACCCAGTACGCGCAAGAATAGTCTGTAATAAAAAAAATCGCGGACCGTTTAGTTTCAATTACCCAGGTTTAAATTCCAGAAATCTAGCTCGTGCGAGTTCCCTGCGCAAGGGAAAGACACGCTACCTCTTAAACCATTTGCCTAACAATTCATACTCTACACCAAAACATGAACTATACAAATGCTAAATGTAATTTGTAATAAAAGAATTTGCCGCGGGGCGGTTAGTTTGAATTATTTAGGTTCGGATTCCAGAAATGTACCTTCTGCGAGCCTCCTGCGCAAGTGAAAGGCACGCTTCCTCGTAAACCAGTAGCCAAACAATTCCTACTCTACGTCAAAACTAGAACTAAGCAAACGCTAAAAGTAATTTATAATTTAAAAAATGCTGCGGACCGGTTAGATTAAGTTACTCAGGTTCAAATTCCAGATATGTATCTCCTTGGACCTATTTCATGTAACAATTTATACTATATCCCATAATTTACTCAAGGCGCGTACTAATAATAATCTGTAATAAAAAATATTTCGCGGACCGTTTAGTTTCAATTATTCAGGTTGTAATTCCAGAAATCTATCTCCTGGGAGTTTCCTGCGCATGGGGAAGACATACTTTCACCGAAACCACAACTTTAACAATTCATCCTCTACGCCAAAAATTGAACTAAACAAATGCTAAATGTAATCTGTAATAAAAGATTTTGCCCCGGGCCGGTTAGTTTAAATTACTCAGGTTCGAATTCCGGAAATGTACCTCCTGCGCAAAAGAAAGACACGCTTCCTCCTAAACCATTAGCATAACAATTCATACTCTACGCGAAAACTAGAACTCAACAAATGTTACATTTAATCTGTAAAAAAAAAAAAAAAAAATGCCGCGGACCGTTTAATTTCTATTGCCCCGTTTCCAATTCTATAGACCGTTCAATCATTTGATTGCAGTACAGAGAATTGCTCTCTCTTTCTATCCAATACAATTTTACATAAGACTCTCTTTCTATCGCAAGCTACGTTGCCAATTCGTGAAGGAGCTCGGAGTACGACTAGGTCATCATGTTTCTAACACAAATATTCAACATGACAAATGAGTTTTCTACCCGTTATTCCCAGAACTTCTATGAATGTGATGGTTATTTAGTAATTGAGTTTCATGGTTTAATTATGAAGAAATTAACTATAAATTATTGCCGTGTGTTTACTTGTACATTTTGACGTCCTTAAATTTTCACCATGCGACAAACTTTTTTATTATTGAAGAAAAGCACAAACATCCAGCGGATGAAATTACAAGGGAAGTCCAAATTTTGATATGAGACCAACCACATTTCTATATGAATCATGGTTCTTGAGTTAGACGATAATAAAAACAATATTCAGTGCGCTCAAAACGAACATCTCATAACCTTCGGTGATACGTCTTAGCGATTCTAAACTGGCGATGGGGAAAGGAAAAGTAGAGTATTTATTTTTGAATTTCACTAATTACAGTGAAATACAAATAAACATCTAAAACTAGTGGTACAGCACGTACTTTCTCGCCTTTAGTAATGGATATGTAATACTCGCTGCGCTCGTGGCACATAGCGAAGTCGCTAGCCTTTCACCACGGAGGTCCGCGTTCGATTCCCGTCGAATCTCATGTGAAATTTGTTCCAACAAAACGAGTTTGGCTGCTTCACCAAGGGCTAGTCCAACCCCTGTGAAGTGTCCTAAACCCTACCCCTATCCTAATTCCTTCCCAATTCTGGCCGCTGGGTAGTGACGCAGGAGCGCGTAGTAGGAGGTGCGTACGCGGAGATGCTACCTGGCGGTCCTCTTGACAACTGACTGCGACATGACAGGAAGTTATAATGGAGAATTACTCCACAAGCGCGTAATGTAATGGAGGATTACTCCACAGCGCAAAGCGCTCAACGCCCCTTAAGGGTCTTGGAGACGCGTTGCGTCAAAATGGTAGACGCAACAAATACTATTATACCACAATTTATATCTGAATTAACACATATCAGTCACCATTTTTTGTAAAACTCATTTGAAATCGTACAACATTTAGTGCGAAAATTAAATAGTCTCAAACAATACATTTTTGTTCAAAACTTTAAACGAAAATATATTTCTGGCATTGAATTCATGAGGTATACGATACTAATAGCAGTGACAAACAAATGTAAATAGGTCGAAAAATATTTAATAGTAATTATTTAACCCTATTATTTTCTAATATTCTCCAAATATATATATATATATATATATATATATATATATATATATATATATATATAAGTATTAGTTCACAGTAACGCAAGCGAAAGACAGCAATCGTCGCCGTTTGTTATCAGTGCGGCGTTACAACAATGTTACAAGTAACAATAACCTCTAATTCGTATAGAATACACATTTTGCCTGTTATCATTATTGATACCCCCAAGAAAATGAAAACGGATAGAAAAATATAATAATTAAAAATAGTATTTTTATATTCATCAAAGTTACTCCACTTTCACATGCATTACTCTCCATTCTCAGATCTTATTAAGCAAATCAATATTTTTTTAACAATTTACCATTCAACATATCCTTGTTTATTCAAGTTTTTTCGTTCAAGTGGTATGCAATTTATTCGTGGCAGCTGGACATTGAATGAGAGGGGCGTTAGCTGTCGGCGTAGATTTTGACCTTGGGGTCACTTTTCTTTCAGGGCGTAGGCCGTAGGGGAATTCCCTCTCTCCTGACTCTCTGAGCTTGGGAAGGTGTACGGGTATGGCTTCAATTCACATGTCTCACCTCACTGCCCCGTGCTGAAAATCATAACCCCTCGCCAAATACGCATTGCTCAAACACCATGCGAGTTACCAGAAAGTCATAGTACTGGGTTGTGGCGCATTGTGCGTTGAAAATCAGCGATCAGTCCGAATACAGTCAATAAGGTGTGTATTTTTCAATTCAGTAGCTGTCAGTGAAGTGATTAATATTTATTTAAAGGAGATTTCTGCCATAAATACGCTATATGTTAATGTATTTTGATAATTATAATAGTCATGCAGTTTACTACTCGTTACAAAATTGAAGCGTTTTTGGCAAGTGAAAAGTGGTCATTACTTGATGACAGTTATTTTACTGAAACTTTTATAACATTTGAAAGTGATTCAAAAGTACATTAGAATTCGACTATTCGTTATAGAAAACCATAAAGAATCTTACAATGTAAAGGATAGTTTCTAATTTTTAATTAAGGAATACCGTTTAAAAATGTCAAAAATGTTTTGAGACTTGTATGTTACAATAATTAATTGTATTCGGGTTATTCATAGATGTGTTCGACCTTATTATCAGCACAGGCAACGCGTGGTGACAAGCGCTTTGATAAACAGCACGTAATGAAACGTCTGAATTCTAGTTGTAAAAACACTATATGTAATGGTTCATATCACATTTAAATTTATTTTTATGGATTTTGAAAGGTGTTAAACACGCTGGTAAAATTCCATGTCAATCTGAGTATCAGCATGGCGAGTGTTGCGCGTAAGCGGTGTTAGAAGTGGCAACGCCTATGAGCGCTGTACTGCAATCAAATGCTTAAAAGCTCTGTAAAAATGTACCTCCTTGGATCCTCGTGCGCAGTGGAAAGACACGCTTCCTCAAACCATTAGTCTTAACCCTTCAAACTCTTCGCCACAGCTTGAACTAAACAAATGCTAAATGTAAGCTGTAATAAAAAAAATTGCCGCGGACAGGTTAGACTGAATTACCCAGGTTCGAATTCCAGAAATGTACTTCTTGGGAGCCCACTGGTTTGGTATGAAAATGCAGCTAGATTAGTACATGCTTTTAACTACTAACATGATACATTAGTACATGCTTTTAACTACTAATACTAACTTGTATATACATACTTTTAATTAAAAAGAATATTTAAATATTTTTAATTGTAAAAAATATAAAAATTAATAAGTATTGCTTTGAGAATAAATATTGTGTATTTGCTAATAAAATATATTGTACCGGTGTAAGAACGCCTGTATGATAATAAAATGTGAAGAATACACAGTTGAAATTTGTTAAATAATGTAATTTAAACAATTATCACGGCTTCCAAAATTTGCCCCTTTTGAATACTTCAGTCTGTTGCTCTTATTACCATATTCACTTGCTCTTATTATCGTATTCAGTCTGTCTCTCTTCTTTGAAGAATTTTATGTAAGTTAGCTGGTGACACCTCCGCCTCTTCCTCCGAAAACGACTCCTCCAACGACACATCAGAATTCATGGAAACTGCCTCAACCTTTGACAGAATCTGACTTAATGAAGAGCAATTTTACAAAGTCTTGTCATTTTAATTTTAAATGTATAATATCAAATCACAAAATGCTTCCTCAATAACAGAACTATATATCGTAAAAAAATTCCAATACTTTTACGCATATTTTTATAATCTTTTCTCTTCCGTTTACAAGTCCCAGTGGAAATGTCTACCTCCAGACAAACGAGATGAGCCTCCTGATAAACTCAAATTGTGAATAAAACCTCTCTTATGTAGTAAATTTGTAGAAAATGAAATCGAAATATCCGTAATCACAGTAAAGGAATCTCTCTCAAAATAAAGATTATGGAAGAAAAAAAAAACGATCAGATCACCTGCTGAAACATCCACATTCAAAACATATTTTTGTAGCACCCTGTTTAAAATAATAAAAACATAATCTTATTTACTCCAATAATGCAGCAAAAAATCTAAGGCTTCATCTAGACACTTCCCCCAACTGGAGAAGCCACGAAATGGACCCCAAGTGTAGCTAGGCAAAAACAAAATTTTACAAATGGAGCTGCTAATAAGTAAATTTACTAATATCTCATTAAATAACGTCATCATTATGAAATCCATTATCAGACCGGTCCCCCCTGCATTGTGCAAGCCTAGAATGGACAAATGATACCGAAAATAACAAAATTAATGTTATCTGATTGAAATTTGTCTGAATTGAAAAAGATATATCAGTGAGCACATGATTTATCTACAAGCAATTACGTCAACCCCAAATAGAGTATCTATCCATTTGTCTTCAAACATCTGAAAAATCGAAAGTGAATTCTCACTCTTATCAACAATTACAGAAGCCTATCAATACACAATGCATTAATAATAATAATAATAATAATAATAATAATAATAATAATAATAATAATAATAATAATAATAATAATAATAATATTTTTCCTTTATAAAGTTCTCAACAAGACATTTCTTCTTATAGACAGTCCAAATTACATTTATTAAAACAAATGATTATTACATTCAAAGTAGTATCTAGTACAAGAATAGCGTGGGAATGGTTCAAAGGTACAGTTGTGCCTCCATCATCAGACCTTTAATAAAGTGTCAGCTAAAATAGGAAATTAAATAATTAATATAAATAAAAATTAAAACAACTTATATTTAGATAAAATGGGTGTGCTTTACATTATAAAGAATTCACATGATATTTTACAAGATTTTAGATGAATACATACTTTATAAGGAATTGGATGAGAGAACATTATAATATTGACCTTAATTGTTGGTATCATGTTGAAACACATTTCCTATAAATTAACAATCACTATTAGAAATCTCGTTATAGCATATCCAACATTTTTAAACTTAAAATTTAGCATGTATGTTTGGATATTCGTGATCTAAACCTTAACTAATAATAATAATAATAATAATAATAATAATAATAATAATAATAATAATAATAATAATAATAATAATTTATGGTAACTACTAAATATTGAACAGGGGAAAATAAATTCATGAAGATAATAGTGAAATTTTGTTCATAACACACGAACTTCCTTTTATTCTGCAGCTTTGTTACAAAGATCATCAAATAAGATCCATTTATTTGAAACGTGCCTGCATATGGATCTGTAATGTTCGTAATGCTTCGTATTTGACTGACCCCTGATTTCTCGATCTCTACCTAGTAAGTACTCTTAATCCCGACCAGATTGTATTTGCTACTTCTGCTCGGGCATTCAAAATCTTTTGGAACAGAATTCAATATAATTATTTAATTTCCGAATATTTGTAGTACAACCATGTCGCGTATAACATACATATCATTAGAAAATGCAAAAGCAAACTATTTGAGCAATTTAATTCTAATATCAATGTATATCAAATATTTTAAAATGATAATATTTGAATTTGATAATATATTAAAATGATAATTTATTGTGGAAATAATACAAATTATAATATCAAATATGGGCAAATAAATGACTACCAGAAAATGTATTACACTCTTTTAAACTGAATATACAAATGTCGTTTAATTATGCAAATTGAAATTAATAAATCTTTTATTTACCTGTTTCAAATAATGACACTTTTGCCAATGATTTGCAATTATCTTTGATGCAAGGTACAATTTCTGTTAATATAAAATTATTGAAAATGGTATATTCAGCGCTACAAATGGGACTCGCCTGACCTCCGAGACGTGTGACAGCTCTTATCTCTCGTTTACTGAAGATGTGCTGAGAGACGGCGATTCCTACGTATTGGAGCCCCGGCCTACGCAAGGCGTTGATAGAGAAGGGTTCGCGAACTCTCGTGGGCCGTTGTGACATTCTGTGCGTTTACAGTGTGCGGCTTCAGAAGCAAATTAAGAGGATAATAAATCCATACATTTGCCTTGGAATGGTGCGCTAACACAAAAGAAGTCTGAGAAGAATGAGAAGAAATCTGAAAAGAATGACAACGGAAAGATGTTTCACACGTTGTTTGTGAAATCCCAAAGACTTTCTTCAGGTTTGAGAGGTAAATGAACATTTTTTCCCGCGGGAAAACAAGAAAACATTACATTTTCAGATGTTTTTGCAAACTTGACTTTTTATCGACGACACGTTAAAATACTGGAAAACGAGTTACGGCGAGAAGTAAAGAGGAATTCTGGGAAAAATGATAGTATTATTTTTATTATTGTATTATTCTCCATAAATATATTTAATTATTCTCCATAAATAAACTTAATATCGTTTGCAATCTGTAACGGAATAAATGTCTTGCACTGCTATTAACTTGCACAAACGTGCTGAATGAATTTTAATTTCATTCACAAACGTTTCTAAAAATCCGTTGGGGGTCAAGCACATTTCCCTATTTAAAAAAGACCCTACCGCTACGACAGCAGAAGGGAAAAAGCTATGTAACTAAAAGGTTAATATTCTTGGTAATTTTTTTACATGTTCTACAAAGTAATGAAATCAATGTTTTTTTAATCGTCAAATGTTATTCCTTAATTCAAAAGTTATGATTTTTTAAGACTTGGCCAACTGCACGTCATTTCTTATGCATGCTGCCAGTTTTCTTTAAACAAAAAAAAACTACCATTAACTTGAGAATCTTAAGCGCTATTTCACTGAAAAGTTAATAAAAATCTGGTTTGTTTAACACTACTTTATGTTTTTAGAGCAGACACGATTTAAAGTCATAAATATGAGAGACATTGAACTTTTATTTTTCATAAAATAGACCACAAGATTTTTAGCTGTCCATATTTTCTTACAATCTATTTTAAATGCGCTACACATATAAAAATAATTTAAGATGGAGAAACCAGTGGTTGACTTCTTTGAGGATGATACGAACATCCTTTGCAATAAAACCGTAAATAGTACAATATCAGATGTTTCAAATTGGTTTCGAAATAACAAATTAATAGTAAACGAAAAGAAACCGGTTTTAATGCAGTTTTCCATTTCAAATAAACAATTCTGTGCTCCATTAAAATGAACGGTGTACCATTCACTGATGTTGAGGCAACAAAATTTTTAGGTCTCTCAATTCAGTCAAACCTTAAATGGAACGTCCATTTAAATTAATTGAACTCAAAATTAAGTTCATTATGCTACGCGTTCAGAATTCTTTCAAATTCAGTCAGCCTTCATACTGCTCGTTGTGTATATTTCGCGAATGTTCATTCCCGCCTGAGATATGGCATAATATTCTGGGGAAATACATCTTATACCTCCCAGACTTTTAGATTACAAAAACGAATTGTACGAATAATAACCAAATCCCACCCACGTGATTCGTGTAAGCCTCTCTTCATTAATCTAGGAATTTTACCATTACCGTGTCTGTTTATTTACGAATCAGTGGTTTTTGTCAAAAATGACTTGCTTAGTGGCGGGAATATATTTTCAGAAAATGCCGATGTCTATTACTATAACACTCGACGTAGAAATCCCCGTCGAGGTGGGTTGGTCCACGTCCTGACGGGGGGATGCAGAGAGGGCTCTCAAGTATTCTTTTCTTTCACCAGACATTTTTTCTTCTCCCCATATATCATTCTCGTTCCTTTCTTACATCCTTTCTCTTTTCTTCTCCCTCTTCTATTTCACTGGCCCCCTCTGTATGCAGAACGCTCACCCATGTGTTTGCCGTGCATGGCGACCCGTGTCGGAGGGAATGTGTGTCCTGGCGGTTGAGGAGTCTGTTTGTTTCCCCACTACTTACCTTGTGCTACGTTCTGCTTTGCACTTAGGGATACGTTGACTACGTATTTTGGGGAACATTCCTTGTAGGCTTCAACACGCTTGCTTTGGCCTCGGACTCTTCCAGACGGGCGGTCGGGAGCTAACCCACTCCCGATCAATCGGCTTGGACTAGATCTTGTACTGAACTCCAGGGTGAGCGGGGGGATACACGGTGGTGCAGCGCTGTGCTATTCCCCCACTATATCTCCGTGGCAACCCTGGCACTCCAATGGAGTGTCCCCTTGTTGGGCACCGTGGTGGGTGGGGACCACGGGGATGAACTCAATATCCATCTTCATGGATACTAAACCTTCTCCCCCGCCCTCTTTCGCAAGGAAGAGGCGATGTCCAGAGAGAACTATTGATTTAAATAGTTTCTTTTTAAAAAGGGAGACCGACCGAAGAAGCCTAGATTCCTCTTCATGGCATGGGCCGAGGAAGGAAAAACATTCATATCTGTCAGTGCTGTTCGTTTGGCGCGCGCCATAGAGGAAACCTTTGGAAAGCGGCAAGCTGTAGTGCGATAAAGGAATGGTACCATTCTCTTTGAAGCACGTACAGATGACCACGTTGTGAAAATTATGAACACTAAGCAGATTGCCGGCCTCCAGGTGGATGTGACCACACACCCTACACTAAACCTCTGTAAGGGAGTGGTCAACCACGAAGACTTTTCAACGGAGAGTGAGGAAGAACTAGTTTCGTTTTTTAAAGACCAAGGCGTGACTGATGTGTATAGAATCAAGAGGAGGGAGCATGGGCGAGAAATCCCCACTTCCACTCTTATCTTGACCTTTAATCTTCCTACTCTCCCTGAGAAGATTTCGTGCGGTTTTTATAACCTCCACGTCCGACAGTACGTCCCTAACCCTTTGAGGTGCTTCAAGTGCCAGAGGTTTGGCCACACACAGCAGCGGTGCATGGCAGACACCCCCGTGTGTGCTGTGGGAGATCTACACACGAACCTGAACCCTGCGCCATTGCACCGCATTGTGTTAACTGCGAAGGTGACCATCCGGCCAATTACAAACAATGTCCAACCTTTTTGAGAGAGAGGGCAATCCAGAAGATCCGAGCTGCTGAGAAGGTATCATTTCCCGAGGCCAAACGTCGGTATCTATCAAGGAACCCCGTTGATCTGTCTCGCTCCTTCTCCGCCGCTGTCAAGGTTAGGACTGCGGGGGTAGCAGCGGGTTGTCAAACGGAACGAGCTATCCCCCAAGTTGTGAGTTTCGCTTGTCAGCGTCTCCACTGGACCTCCCTGTGGATACCTCACCCCTGCAGGGTGGGAGATTGATTATCCCGACAAAATACAAGAAAACTGAAAAAAGAGCTCAGCCATCGCAGAAGACCAAACCAAAAAGACAACTGAGCGAGAATGCAGCCCCTCTGGCATTGTCAAGGAGGTTTCGTCCTCGGATGAAACTCCCGTTTGGGCGGAATCCCGATCATCCGGCTCCCAACGCCGGAGGAAAAAAGAAACCTAATTATTCTCCACTGCTCTTATGTCATGGAACGTAAATGGTTACTCCTCGCGGCGGGACGATCTCAAGCTGTTGTTATCCCGTCACAATAGTCTTGTAATCTGTCTCCAAGAGACTCATCTTACTCCGAGCCGTCCCTTGTCTCTTCGTGGTTTTTCCCCTTTCAGGTTCGATGTGGATGATGGCCTCCGTGCTCATGGCGGAGTCGCTTCATTGGTTCATGATTCGCTGCTGTCTTCAGAGGTACCTCTTCAGACCGACTTCCAAGCAGTGTGTGTGCAGGTGCACCTTCCATCCCTCACACTCACTGTTTGCAATATCTACATCCCTCCAGGACTGAGTGTATCTGCTCACGAACTTTTGGGTTTGATCAACCAACTGCCCTCTCCGTTTGTGATAGTCGGGGATGTAAATGCCCACAGTCCTCTCTGGGGCTCTTCCCGCACTTGTCCGAGAGGTAGTGTATTAGAATCGGTTATAGACTCAGCGAACCTGGTTATTTTGAATTCCGGTGAACCAACTCACTTCGCCGTCGCCACAAACTCAAGCACGTGTATCGATCTAGAACTCTGCAGCCCTTCTCTTGCAGCCGTTCTGCAATCCTAGATGACCTGTACGGAAGCGACCATTACCCGATTATCGTCCACATTGATGGGCTAGCCCGTGGGTTGGCGCGCCCCCCTCAATGGTGTGTCGGACGTGCTGACTGGCTGACATTCCAAGCGAACGTCAGTGTATCGGAAGAGGAGTTTGTCAGTGTGGAAGAAATGGCAGCACATTTTAACAAAGCTGTATTACGAGCTGCGGACATTGCAATCCCCAAGTCGACTGGTGAATCGCGACATCCTTTCGTCCCGTGGTGGAACTCGGATTGCTCAAGGGCTGTTAGTGCTCGTAAGAAAGCTTTGGCGAGATTAAAACACTATCCAACCGCGGATCACTTAATCGAGTACAAAAGGTGCAGAGCAAAGGCGAGGAGAACCATTTTAAAAAGTAAAAATGCATCATGGAGGTCATACGTCTCCTCGTTGAATTGCCAAACGCCACCACGTCTGGTATGGAGGAAGGTGCGTCAAATGAAAGGATATCCTTCCTCAAACTCTGTGCCAGGTCTTCTAAAAACTGGTCAGGTTATCACAGCTCGAGACGCCATTGCAGAGGTTCTTGCCACTCATTATGAAAACATGTCGAGTTCGGCAAACTATGCTCCAAACTTCATTCTTCTCAAAGAAAGAATGGAAAACCGGGCTTTGGATTTTTCTAGCAGAGCACATGCGGATTATAATACCCATTTCTCCATGTTTGAAATGCGTTCTGCTCTAATGCTTGCGAAAAGAACCACACCAGGTCCAGACCAAATTCACAACTTAATGCTGCAACATCTTCCCGAAATGGCCATGCAATTTCTTCTCCGACTCTTTAACCGTATTTGTGAAGAGCACACCATCCCTACCTTTTGGCGAGAAGCCATCATCGTCCCAGTTCCCAAAGAAGGCAAAGATCGATCACTGCCATCAAGGTATCGACCTATCTCTCTCACAAGCTGCGTACGCAAAGTTCTGGAACGCAGGTGAATCAGCGTCTGGTCTGGACCTTGGAGTACAAAAATCTGTTGACGCCAATCCAAAGCGGGTTTAGAAGAAACCGTTCAACCTTGGACCACCTCGCTTCGTTGGCAACAGCTGTTTGTTCATCGTTCGTCTTGAGGCAACATCTTGTGGCCATATTATTCGACATAGAAAAGGTCTACGACACCACCTGGAGGCATGGCATTCTGCAAACTCTGCACTCTTGGGGATTTAGGGGGAAGCTTCCTCTATTTCTTCAAAGCTTCCTTTCAAACAGATCCTTCCGTGTCCGTGTGGGTGATAGGCTTTCTCGTAGTCACCCTCTTGAAAATGGTATCCCCCAAGGATCAGTCCTGAGTGTCACTCTGTTTGCCATCGCCATCAATGGTATAGCGTCGACCATGCGAGAACCTGTAAAGGCGTCGTTGTTTGTGGACGACTTTGCCATCTTCTGTTCATCCAGCAGCATCAGTGTGATACAGAGGCAACTCCAAATGGTGCTGAACAAGCTCCACGAATGGAGCACGTCAACGGGCTTTAATTTATCTGCTACTAAATGTACAGGTTTGCATTTTTGTAGGATATTCCATCTGCATAGCAACCCAGTTCTTTACTTGGGAGGAAAGCAGCTTCCATTCGCTGAATCTGCTAAGTTCCTGGGGCTTAGATTTGACAAGTCCCTAACGTGGCGTGCTCATATCCGTGGATTACAAACCAGATGTGTCTCTCCCCTTCATCTTCTTCGAATGCTGAATGGTACATCATGGGGTGCCGACCGCACTACCCTACTGCGGTTATATAGATCACTCATCCGCTCAGTTTTGGATTACGGTAGTGAAGGGTATGGCTTGGCAGCTCCCTCCACTCTGCGACCCATCAATAGTATACACCACGCTGATATCCGTCTGTCAACTGGTGCGTATCGCACCAGCCGAATTGAGTGCCTTCTAGCCGAGGCTGGTGAGCCCTCCTTAAAAAGAAGGCGGGATATCTTATTAGCATCTTACGGTGCTAAAGTATCAGGATTTCCTAATCATCCTTGTCGCCAAATAATTACCCATCCTAAGTATGAAACATCCTATATTCTTCGAACATCGCTGCCTCACCCTCCAGGTATTCGATTGCGAAATCTTTTGCGTGACCTTAATGTTGATCTTCCCACCCGTGTGAAACCCCCAAGTCACCCCATCCCGCCTTGGAAACTCCTCCGTCCGAATATTGATCTCAGACTATCCAAGCTTCCCAAACAAACGACTAGCCCTCTTGTTTACCAGATGCATTTTCAGGACATGAGGATTGCCTATCCAGATAATGTATTCTTATACACAGATGGTTCATCGTGCAATGGCACAGTGGCATGTAGTTTTTACTGTATCAGAGCCACCAAATCATATCGGCTACATTCTCCGTGCAGTATCTTCACTGCTGAAATGTATGCAATTATTGAAGCCCTAAAATACATAGTCAACGAGTTTGCGCCGAGTAGTTCTGTTCTGATTCTCTCAGCTCACTACAAGCTGTCTCCCGTTCTTCATCAGACTACCTGACGCAATCAGTTCAAAACCTCATCCATCGCCTTTTGTCTCACCACTATGACCTGGTACTAAGTTGGGTTCCAGGCCATGTGGGAATCGTGGGAAACGAGATGGCTGATCGGGCGGCGAAATCGGCGACGGAGAGTACTCGTGTTGACATTCCTTTTGTACCATCGTCTGATGTTAAAGCTTCTTTAAAACGATGCATCTAGAGCGTGGCAAACAGAGTGGCACAATACCACCTCTAAACTAAGTGCAATAAAGGATTCTGTCAATTCTTGGCGTTCCTCGTCCAGACCTTCTAGGCGCGAGGAAGTTATTTTAACCCGTCTTCGTATCGGACACTGCCACTTTTCTCACAGTTTCCTCCTTCGAGGTGAGTCTCCTCCTACCTGTGATAGATGCAGGGCGGATCTTTCCGTGGAACACGTCCTCCTGCAGTGTTTGAAATTTGTTGGCAGCCGACGAAGACATGGTCTGGGCAACTCTCTACGAGAGGTGCTCGGAGATGACGATTCCGCGCTCTCAAAGCTTTTTTGTTTTTTGAGAGAAAGCGGAATATATAATTTTATCTGACAAATAAGGGCAATAAATATTTTCTCTGCCCCAGATTTGTTTTTAAAATTTGTCTTGTTTACCTGTTTTTTTGCGTAATGGATGGTTTCCTTTTAGGGTTTATATGAGCTTTTAAATTAGCTGGAAAGTTGCACAAGCAACCTTTTTAATAAACATTTAATTGATCTTTTTTTAGAAATACTTTGACATGGGCGCCAATGACCTTGGTCGTTGAAGCGCCCTTTAAACCCAATCCACCAACCAACGTAGAAATCATATTCATCAGGTGACAGTATCAACAGCTCATTACAAAAAAGTCTCATACAATACATGTACTTTATTTTACAACACTTTGCCAGATAACATTAAACGATTAAATTCGATAGAAAAGTTTAAATCCCAAGTGAAATCGTTTCTGCGCATAACTGTTTCTATACAATTAGAGACTATACTGAGCATCACAAGAAAAGTAACATTAATTTTAACAATGATACATAATGCATTATTTACCATTTGGACTGTATAAATGTGTATAAACAACCTGTAACAACTATTGTACTACAGCCTCCGGGTTAATGACCCCCATCTCGATCAGGTTTTTCGTCCAGTTTACCTGATCCATTGAGCATATGCTGAGATGGCCCCTTGTTTTGCTTCTGGACATAAATGTAACTTCATTTGCTGTGCATTTTGTGTGTCTTGTAGAATTCAGTGGGAAATACAATTATCAAATTATCGTTTCCATGTTGTCGCGGCTGGAAGTATTATTCCGAAGGACATGGATAAGAGCCAAAATTTATTGCTTATTTATCCTTGAAAATAGATTTTATTATATGGGAGGTTTTTTTCTTTCTTTTAAAATTTAAGTAGTATATGACTTATTGTAGGAATCACAGAATTTTGAAAATGTGTACACAATTCACTTTTCCCCATAGCACGTCATACGCAGTTTTAACTGTTTTTTAACGTAAAATAAATAATAAAAAAATAATAATAATGATTTACAGAAATTTCTTCTGATTTACAGAAATTTATAGAAAGCAGAATTACATCACTAACATGGTCGTATAACAATACTAGAAGCAGTCATATTTTATTTTAATATTTGGTAGAAATTATTTTACCAAAAGTAAATCACATAATCGTGAATTAATATACAGTTTCTTCAGAATTCAGATATTTGCCTTGTTCGCGAACGCAAATTTTGGCTGACTTGTGCATAACATTGGCAAGACAAATGTAAAATGTCATTTAGAGGATTTTGTGGTAATGTAGAATGGATAAAAATATCTACCCGGACTCGAAATCGAGCCCGCCACCCTTCCAGTTCTGGAATAACACTTTGACACTGAGCTATACATTCGCTGTTCTAGCTCTTCTCCTTTAACACATTTTATATTTACTAAACTTTAAATCAACTTTACGTATACAAAAATTAATGTCACTTTAGTTTCATGGGCAGAAATCAAGAAAGTCTTTTTCCTCTGTACTACTACTATTAGCTCGCAATGGGCATTGTACTATTTTATACGCTTTCCAATCAAATAAATTTAATCTTCATAGTTCCGTCTGGAGAATGGTAGTTTTCAAAGTCATTTTTCGATAGGGTTGCCGGTAGGCAGGGATGTCCATCGCCATCAATCTTTCGGGCCAAGTCATTTTCGACGCGAAATCTAATGTTTCCCCGGGTGTACATTAGAAGTAAAATTTTATACATTTTAACCATATAAACACGTTTCCTTAACTTTCCCTCTTATAAGAAAATGGAAAGATAGGGAAGAAGATGGAAGAATTCTCGCATGGGTACGTTAGTAAATTATTTTTGTGGTTTGTATCAACAGCATTGTAAACCGCGCCTCATGATTCCTGTAGCACGTATTCCATAAATTGTTCGATGTCACCTTTTTTGAAAATGTACTGATGTTTTTGTATTTACCGAAGTAGACTTGGAAATCGTGTGATACGTTATGATGTTTAGAAATAAAGTAAAGCGTACGTTGTTTTTTACACGATATTCCAATAACTTGTGTAATCCAAGTATTGCTTTTCCGTGAAATGTTTAATTTTCTCCTTTTAAGAGAAAAGCATTTACTATAAGTTATGAACTGGAAAATAAATTAAATTGAGAAAATGCTTTTTTCGTGAGATGCTGCCAGAACATTAACCATAAAGTCTCAGCGAAAAAAAACAACCAAAAGAGCAATTAATTTTTTCCGAGTTCACTTTCTTGGAAAATGTAAAGTTAAGTAACCTATAGCACACAACTGCTTTCAAAATAATTTTCAACCAAAAAATATTAAGGACTATTGTAGATTAATATTATTATTATTATTATTATTATTATTATTATTATTATTATTATTATTAACGGTGGGGGTGGTGGTGGTACCTTTCTCAACAATGAAGAACATTACATAATACATCGGAATCCCGATTCGAGACGTATTACAAACCGTTGTTACAATGTTTTGCTTCATCGGAACACAAATGAAATTTAATTTACATATTGGAACACAAGTCAAATTAAATGTACGTACTTACATCAAATAAACCTTCCACTACCGTACTATTATTACCACCTCCACATCCACATGGCACTCACTGGTCCTGCACGCTTGGTTGAACTATAATTAAGTTGAGTTCAGTCAACGTCGTCTCCCAAGACCTTCCTCATAATATGGGAAGTGTCCACTATTATGGATTTCTAATTGAAGGATTTCTAAGCGTATTTAGAAATTAGTCCTGTAGCCGAAATGATGATGGATCTGACATAAACTTTCTTGACTTTCCACATTCTTGTGTTTGCTGATCTTGTTGCTATAACTATTGTCGAGATTGTGGAAGCGTGGAATGGCAATGTCAATCAGATGAACTTTTTGTCTAGCAAAGTGATGTCAGGTCCATTGTCTGGTATGGTGACGTCAGTCCTTATTTCTCTATCCCAATAGAGTTAGAAATAGCTGGTGACGGTTTATTTAAAACCCTTTTACTTCTTCGGCATTTTCCCCTTAGGAGCTTGCCGTTTTCACCCTCCACAACTCTCGATCCTCCCAATCTCGTGGTTTGAGGCCTCTATCCTTCATAGCTTCCTGGATGTATTTTTCCCACTCTAAAACTGGTCTTCCTGTTTTTCGCCTCTTAGGTGCTTGCCATTTTAAGATCTTGTGTGGCCATCTGTTTTCTGACATTCTCTGAACATATCCATACCACTGTAGTGCTCTATTTTCCAAGGTCTTCGTAATAGAACAAATTATATTCATCCTTCTCCATATTTCATTTCGCACTCTATACTTGCGAGTAAGTTGTAGGCATCGTCTCATGTAGTCCATTTCCACTGTCCTTATCTTATCTCTTATTTTTTGTCTTTGTGACCACATTTCCGCTCCATATAATACTATATTTTCTACTACACAATGGAATATACTTCTTTTGACATCTTGGCGGATATTGTTATTCCATAATATGCCGTGTAAAGCTTTGGTTGCTTTCTTCCCCATCCCGTCGAGGCGGGTTGGTCCACGTCCTGACGGGGGGATACAGAGAGGGCTCTCAAGTATTCCTTTCCTTCACAAGTCGCTTTTCTTCTCCCCATTGTACATTCTCATTCTTCTATACCATCCTGTCTCTTTTCTTCTCCCTCTTCTATTTCACTGGCCCCCTCTGTATGCTGAACGCCCACCCATGTGTTTGCCGTGCATGGCGACCCGTGTCGGAGGGAATGTATGTCCTGGCGGTTGAGGGGCCTGTCTGTTTCCCAATTACTCTCCTCGTGCTCCTTTTTTTCTTGGCACCCAGGGATACGTGCTCTTACGTATTTTGGGGAACATTCCTTGTAGGTCTCGATACACTTGCTTTGGCTACGGACTCTTCTAGACGGGCGGTCGAGAGCTAACCCACTCCCGATCAACCGGCTTGGACTAGGTCTTGTACTGAACTCCAGGGTGAGCGGGGGGATCCACGGCGGTGCAGCGCTGTGGTAACCCCCCACTATATCCCCGTGGCAACCCTGGCACTCCGATGGAGTGTCCCCTTGTTGGGCTCCGTGGTGGGTGGGGACCACGGGGATGAATCTGATATCCTCTAAATGGATAAAAAACCTACCCCCCTGCCCTCTTCCATAAGGAAGGGGAGATTTGTTGGTGAAACAGTAAATCTTGAGAGTTTTTTCTGTAACGAGTCAGACAGACCTACTAAGCCCCGCTTTCTCGTCATGTCAAGTAAAAGAGAAAATGAAACTATGAAGAGTGTCAGCCCAATTAAACTTGCCAGGGAAATTGAATTTTGGTATATTTCAGTCGGTGGTCCGTCAGAGAAACGGCACAATCCTTTTTGAATGTCGCTCTGATGAACAGCTCAGCAAGATCCTCGACCTCAAAGAAATAGCCGGCCTCCAGGTGCATGTGTCCGCCCACCCGACCCTAAACCTCTGCAAGGGTGTGATAAATCATGAAGACTTTTCTACAGAATCGGAAGAAAATTTGAAAGCCTTCTTTGAGCCATATGGTGTGTCAGAGATCTACAGGATTCAGCGGAGAGTAAATGGGGTACCCACTCCTACCTCAACTCTAATACTGACCTTCGACCGTTCATCGCTACCAGAGAAGATATGGTGTAGCTTCTACAATCTCCGTGTCAGGCAGTATGTTCCAAACCCTCTGCGCTGCTTTAAATGCCAGAAGTTTGGCCATACGCAACCTCGTTGCATGAGCGCCGCAGTCTGCGTGCACTGTGGAAGGGAGGTTTGTAATGACTCTAACTGCTCCGCCGAGGCAAAGTGCGCAAACTGTTGTGGAAAACATCCATCTAATTCCAACCAGTGCCCGATTTTCTTAAGAGAAAGAGAGATCCAGAAAATCAGGGTCTCTGAGAAAGTCTCCTTTCCGGAGGCACGACGCCTTTACCAGACGCGAAACCCCGTGGACATGGACCGAAGTTTCGCTGACACCGTGGGTCAACATATGAAAATCAATTCGGAAACCCAAACGCCTAAAGCCTCCACTTTGCGCGATGCTGCCTGCCAGGTGTCCTTTGAAGACTTCCGCGGAGATGCAAATCCCAAATCTCTTGTCCAGCCTGAAACAAAATCGGAAACAAAAACCATAAATATTTCAACCAACACCCAAACACATCAAGAGAAGCTGAGGCCGCCAGGCCCTATTGCTAGATCTAGGTCGCCTGTCTCAAGGGACCGTGGTGTTTCAATACATGCGACCCTCTCCAGCAGTACTCAAGATGACTCTGCTGGGAATGAGGAACCTCGCATGAACCAAGCCATTACTTTTCAACAAAGAAGGAAAAAGAAGAAAAAGAAACCTGATACATAACCTACCCTTGAACCAAAAACTTAACTAGAAACTATGGCTCTCCTTTCATGGAACATAAATGGCTTTCGAACCCGTTTGGATGAATTGAAGTTAATAATGTCTATACATAGACCCGTGGTTATCTGCCTGCAGGAAACACATCTCCTTTCTGAGCACTCCCTCTCTCTACGCGGTTTTTGTTGCTACAGGCAAGACGTAGACGATGGCCTCCGCGCCCATGGCGGAGTCGCCACGTTTATCACAAACTCTTTGGTATCGAAAGAAATAGACATACGAACCACTCTGCAGATATCTTGCGTTCGTGTAAAATTCCGAACTATTTCTTTTACCATTTGCAACATTTATATCCCGTCTGGACAAGTCGTGTCACAAAAAGCACTGGAAGATGTGCTCTCTCAGGTGCCTACCTTTTCTCATTGTGGGGGACTTCAACGCTCACAACCCTGCCTGGGGTGGCACAAGGTCGTGCACGAGAGGCAGGTTACTTGAAAATATCATAGATAACCAAAACTTAATTCTCCTATATTCTGGCGAAAACGCACACTTTTCCGTAGCTTCTAACACATTCTCGTCCGTGGACCTAGCTCTCTGTAGTCCCTCCGTTTGTACAATCTTCGAGTGGACTGTCCTTGGCGACCTGCATGGCAGTGACCATTTTCCCATTCGGGTCAACCTCGATATTCCCGATCTGAACGTTGCTCGCTCTCCTCGGTGGCTAATCCACCGAGCTGAGTGGGAAACATTCAAGAAAGAATTACGAATATCGGAAAACTGCCCAAACGACATCGATGCTATGGTTGCCCATTTTAATAACGCCGTCCTTCATGCGGCCTTATTTGCCATTCCGAAGTCGTCGGGCCATGCACGACACCCCCTGTGCCATGGTGGAACGATGATTGTGCCACCGCGGTCCTGGGTCGGAAGAGGGCATTAGCAAAACTTAGTAGGTTCCCAACCATGGAAAACCTAATAAACTATAAAAGATCCCGAGCCCGAGCTAGATTAACGATACGGGAAAGTAAGACCGCGTCCTGGAGGGCTTACATCTCGTCACTCTCTTGCCGTTCATCCCCTAAAGTAGTGTGGAGAAAGGTCCGACAGATCGGTGGAAGACTCCCTTCGCCGTCTATTTCAGGGCTTATGGTAAATGGCAATCTCCTAACCTCTCCACAAGAAATTGGTGAAGAAATGGCCTCTCATTACGAACAAATCTCCAGCTCCGTACACTATACTTCTGGCTTTCAAAAACACGAAAAGAAAAATGGAAAACTGTAAATTAGACTTCACGAGTCGCGTGGAGGAAGATTACAATGCCTTTTTCTCCATGGACGAACTCTCCTGTGCCCTCGCTTGTGCGAAAGATTCTGCTCCAGGACCAGACCAGATACATAACCAAACGTTGAAACACGTACCTGAAAACGCTCGTTCGTTTCTCCTCGGCATTTTCAACAAGATTTGGGCTGAACATGCTATACCAAGGATTTGGCGTGAAGCCATCGTCCTCCCAATCCCTAAAGAAGGAAAGGACAGAACAACTTCCTCAAGTTACCGCCCAATCTCACTCACAAGCTGTGTGTGCAAGCTTTTAGAGCGAATGGTAAATACACGTCTGGTCTGGCTCCTGGAACAAAAGCACCTATTTACACCTCTCCAATGTGGCTTCAGGAAGCACAGGTCAACCATGGACCACTTAGTCACCCTCGCTTCGCAGATTTCCACTTCTTTCGTGCTACGTCCACCTGGTAGCAATTTTCGTCGATATAGAGAAAGCGTATGACACCACCTGGAGGTACTGTATTCTTCGCACCTTGCATACTTGGTGCCTTAGTGGACGGCTCCCTTTGTTTCTAGTAGGTTTTCTTTCATCAAGATCTTTCCGCGTCCCCCTTGGCGACGTGTTATCCTCTAGTCACCAGTTAGAAAACGGTGTTCCCCAGGGAAATATTTTGAGCGTCACTCTGTTTGCCATTGCTATCAATAGTATTGCATCAGTTATCCGGGAGCCTGTGAAAGCATCACTGTTCGTTGACGATTTTGCAATTTTTTGCTCCTCCAAAAGCGTGCACGTTATTGAGAGGCAACTACAACTTGTGCTCAACAAACTGCAGGAATGGAGCGAAGAAACAGGATTCGAGTTCTCTACCTCAAAAACCACTTGCATGCACTTTTGCAGAATCCGTCACCTCCATAATCACCCCGACCTTTTTCTTGGAGGACAGCAGCTTCCATTTGTTGAATCCGCAACCTTCCTTGGACTCACATTCGACAAGAGCCTAACCTGGCGAAAACACATCCGTAAACTACAGGGCCGATGTGTATCACCTATGAATCTCCTTCGCACTCTTACTGGTATCTCTTGGGGCGCAGACCGTGTTTGTCTTCTGCGTTTGTATAGAACTCTCATCCGCCCTATCTTGGATTACGGATGCATAGTGTATGGGTCAGCGTCTCCATCAACCCTCCGGCAACCCAACTAAATACCATACGCAATGCTGGCATAAGGATTAGTACAGGCGCCTACCGCACGAGTCGCATCGAATGCCTCTTGGCCGAGGCTGGAGAACCATCCCTGAGCCGAAGGCGGGATACTCTGATTGCCTCCTATGGCGCGAAATTATCCAATGCTGATACTCCCTCGCGTCAAGCAGTCCTCCATCCAACCCACCTGACTTCATATGCGCTTAGACCGTCATTACCCCATCCCCTGGGTGTCCGTCTCCGTATGCTCTTAAAGAAGCTTCATATAAAACTACCCAACCCTGTGAAACCCCCCCGAAACCTTGTTTCCCCTTGGAAACTACACCGGCCGATAATAGATCTTGGACTCGATAACCTTCCTAAATCCTTGACTCCCCCCAGTACATTCTTATCGGAATTTGAGGCGATAAAATCTACGTATCCTGGCCACTTCTTTATTTACACCGATGGCTCCTCCCAAAACGGCAAAGGCGGATGTGCCTTCTACGGCAGTAGATCCACGCAAGATTTTCGACTAGATTCTTCGTGCAGCGTCTATACCGAGGAGAAGTATGCGCTCTTGGAGGCACTTAAATATGCTGGATCGATGTCACTAAAGAAAGTAGTGATCTGCAGTGATTCAAAAAGCTCTTTTGAATCCATCTCCTCCTTCTCGTCTTGTGACCCACTGACAATGACCATCCATCAGCAAATCCACCATCTCTTGGTCCGCCACTATATTATAGTCTTTTGTTGGGTCCCTGGTCACGTGGGAATAAGAGGAAATGAAATATCTGACCAGGCAGCAAAGTCCGCTTTGAAGAAAAGAGAATTAGACATCTTCACAGTCCCCACGGAAGACACTAAGCTGTTTATAAAACGCTCTATCCGCAGTGAATGGCAGACAGAGTGGCATAACTCAGATTATAAGCTCACGAGAATCAAGGATTCCATAAATCCTTGGTCTTCCTCATCTCGTGATGCTCGGCGAGAGGAGATCATTTTAACACGCCTCCGAATCGGTCACTGCCATTTGTCCCACGGTTATCTCCTCCACGGGGACCCACCCCCTATATGTGAATACTGCAAAATAGATCTTACCGTGGAGCATGTTCTCTTACACTGTGTTAAGATAAGAGAGAGCCGTCGAAAGCATGACCTTGCTAGCTCCCTTGCGGAGATTCTTAGTAATGACGAATCTTCTCTCTGCAAGCTTTTTGGCTTTTTGTGAGAGACTGGCTTGTACAGCCTTATCTGAGAGAAGATGATAATGCCAATTATTGGCTTTTAGCCCGAAATTTTAAACAAAAAAAACTATCTGGCAATTTTTTGCTAAACCCTCTTATTAGGATATGTCCCTTCTCAGTTTTACTTTGCTTTCTATTGAAGATTTTAATTTTCTTTATTAACTTGGAACTGCAATATTATGATAATTATAATAATGATATTAATATAATGATATTATGTAAAATAATTATATAATAATGTAAATAATGTAATAATTATGTAAAATAAAATAATTATAATAATGATATTAATATAATGATATTATGTAAAATAATTTGACACGGGCGCAAATAACCTTAGCCTTTGAAGCGCCTTTAAACCCAACCAATCAATCAATCAATCATTCTTCCCCATAATTATTCTCGAGTTTATATGTGCAGCACATGTACCCGAGTTGTTTATTAATGATCAAAAAAAACTTTTTTTAAAGCTGAAAAAACTACGGGTTATTTATTCTACTTATTTCCGTCAAAAACAATTAAAAACTATGTGACGTGCTACGGTGAGAAATGAATTCTGTGCACGATTTCATAATTCTGTGGTCCCTATCTTAAGCCATGTATACTTGAATTTTCTATTCGGAAAGAAAAGGCGTTCTTTGCAAGAATTGTTAATAAATACTCGCTCCGATGTAATAAAATCTATTTTCAAGGGTAAATCAGCTATAAATTTGGGCACTTATCCTCGATCATGTCCTTCGTGAAGGAATAATTATTTTTTAATAGGTAAATATTACATACAAATAAGAAAACTTGATGCTAAGTGGCTAGGCCGAAGGCCTTCAAGCCATTACAATACCTACATTCTACCGCGTTCTAACCTTTCGTATTCTGGTATTCACCCCAAATGGTCTCTCTATCGCATCAATGCCACGGAAAAGAGACCACAAGGTACGGCTGAGGAAAAAAACCCTGAAGGGGGAAAAACCTTCCGTCAGAAGCCAAGTACATGCTCCGATTTTTGTTTTTAAACTATTTATTTATTTATTTATTTGGCGCCGGCGTCAAGCATTCTCCTTCCAGTGTTTGGCGTCCTCAGCACCTGCAAACAAACAGCACCACAGAAGATCGTCCGCACCAACGCCTCTGCCCTTACATTTCCGAATCCCACTTCCTTTCGCCCCCTAATGTGCTTATTACTTAACCGTTTCCTTTTATTTTATATTTATTTTATTTTAATTTATTTAATTTATTTTAATTTATTTTTATTGACTTATTTATGTACTTGTACTTAACAATTGACTAGGACTTATGACCTTTTTTTACTGTTTACTAACTTAACATAACTTACTGGTTAACTTAATTATTGTTAGTGTTATGTTCAGAAAAAACACTCACTTTCCAAACAAGTTTATTTACACAGAAACGGAAATATTTACATAGAAACGGAAATATTTACAATAGCGGCCAGAAAATCATTTTGTCTAATGCACACTCTACCAAAACCACTGTTTCTCCAATCTACGTCTCCCGCTCAGTCTGCTCCGTCTCTGGCGGCGCTCCCTTATCAAGCAGCCGGCGCCGTAGCCTCGCTTCACGGCCACAGCTCGCCGGCTAGCTGACTATTTCTCATTAGCCGGGCGTCTTTGCCGGTCTGATGCCCAGCCGCCACCCGCCGCCGCTGCCGCCTCGCGCCGCTTTAGGCGCGCTCTTCAACTTTGTCACACAGCCGCAACACCTCCCCCCTCGAAGTCGTCGTCCCGTCGAGGTGGGTTGGTCCACGTCCTGACGGGGGGATACAGAGAGGGCTCTCAAGTATTCCTTTCCTTCACAAGTCGCTTTTCTTCTCCCCATTGTACATTCTCATTCTTCTATACTATACTGTCTCTTTTCTTCTCCCTCTTCTATTTCACTGGCCCCCTCTGTATGCTGAACGCCCACCCATGTGCTTGCCGTGCATGGCGACCCGTGTCGGAGGGAATGTATGTTCTGGCGGTTGAGGGGCCTGTCTGTTTCCCAATTACTCTCCTCGTGCTCCTTTTTTTCTTGGCACCCAGGGATACGTGCTCTTACGTATTTTGGGGAACATTCCTTGTAGGTCTCGATACACTTGCTTTGGCTACGGACTCTTCTAGACGGGCGGTCGGGAGCTAACCCACTCCCAATCAACCGGCTTGGACTAGGTCTTGTACTGAACTCCAGGGTGAGCGGGGGGATCCACGGCGGTGCAGCGCTGTGGTAACCCCCCACTATATCCCCGTGGCAACCCTGGCACTCCGATGGAGTGTCCCCTTGTTGGGCTCCGTGGTGGGTGGGGACCACGGGGATGAATCTGATATCCTCTTAATGGATAAAAAACCTACCCCCCGCCCTTTTCCATAAGGAATAGGAGATTTGTTGGTGAAACAGTAAATCTTGAGTTTTTTTGTAATGAGTCAGACACACCTACTAAGCCCCGCTTTCTCGTCATGTCAAGTAAAAGAGAAAATGAAACTATGAAGAGTGTCAGCCCAATTAAACTTGCCAGGGAAATTGAAGTTTGGTATATTTCAGTCGGTGGTCCGTCAGAGAAACGGCACAATCCTTTTTGAATGTCGCTCTGACGAACAGATCAGCAAGATCCTCGACCTCAAAGAAATAGCCGGCCTCCAGGTGCATGTGTCCGCCCACCCAACCCTAAACCTCTGCAAGGGTGTGATAAATCATGAAGACTTTTCTACAGAATCGGAAGAAAATTTGAAAGCCTTCTTTGAGCCATATGGTGTGTCAGAGATCTACAGGATTCAGCGGAGAGTAAATGGGGTACCCACTCCTACCTCAACTCTAATACTGACCTTCGACCGTTCATCGCTCCCAGAGAAGATATCGTGTAGCTTCTACAATCTCCGTGTCAGGCAGTATGTTCCAAACCCTCTGCGCTGCTTTAAATGCCAGAAGTTTGGCCATACGCAACCTCGTTGCATGAGCGCCGCAGTCTGCGTGCACTGTGGAAGGGAGGTTTGTAATGACTCTAACTGCTCCGCCGAGGCAAAGTGCGCAAACTGTTGTGGAAAACATCCATCTAATTCCAACCAGTGCCCGATTTTCTTAAGAGAAAGAGAGATCCAGAAGATCAGGGTCTCTGAGAAAGTTTCCTTCTCGGAGGCACGACGCCGTTACCAGACGCGAAACCCCGTGGACATGGCCGGAAGTTTCGCTGACACCGTGGGTCAACATAAGACAATTCGGAAACCCAAACGCCTAAAGCCTCCACTTTGTGCGATGCTGCCTGCCAGGTGTCTTTTGATGACATCGGCGGAGATGCAAATCCCAAATATCTTGTCCAACCTGAAACAAAATCGGAAACAAAAACCATAAATATTTCAACCAACACCCAAACACATCAAGAGAAGCTGAGGCCGACAGGCCCTATTGCTAGATCTAGGTCGCCTGTCTCAAGGGACCGTGGTGTTTCAATACATGCGACCCTCTCCAGCAGTACTCAAGATGACTCTGCTGGGAATGAGGAACTCCGCATGAACCAAGCCATTACTTTTCAACAAAGAAGGAAAAAGAAGAAAAAGAAACCTGATACATAACCTACCCTTGAACCAAAAACTTAACTAGAAACTATGGCTCTCCTTTCATGGAACATAAATGGCTTTCGAACCCGTTTGGATGAATTGAAGTTAATAATGTCTATACATAGACCCGTGGTTATCTGCCTGCAGGAAACACATCTCCTTTCTGAGCACTCCCTCTCTCTACGCGGTTTTTGTTGCTACAGGCAAGACGTAGACGATGGCCTCCGCGCCCATGGCGGAGTCGCCACGTTTATCACAAACTCTTTGGTATCGAAAGAAATAGACATACGAACCACTCTGCAGATATCTTGCGTTCGTGTAAAATTCCGAACTATTTCTTTTACCATTTGCAACATTTATATCCCGTCTGGACAAGTCGTGTCACAAAAAGCACTGGAAGATGTGCTCTCTCAGGTGCCTACCTTTTCTCATTGTGGGGGACTTCAACGCTCACAACCCTGCCTGGGGTGGCACAAGGTCGTGCACGAGAGGCAGGTTACTTGAAAATATCATAGATAACCAAAACTTAATTCTCCTATATTCTGGCGAAAACGCACACTTTTCCGTAGCTTCTAACACATTCTCGTCCGTGGACCTAGCTCTCTGTAGTCCCTCCGTTTGTACAATCTTCGAGTGGACTGTCCTTGGCGACCTGCATGGCAGTGACCGTTTTCCCATTCGGGTCAACCTCGATTTTCCTGATCTGAACGTTGCTCGCCCTCCTCGGTGGCTAATCCACCGAGCTGAGTGGGAAACATTCAAGAAAGAATTACGAATATCGGAAAACTGCCCAAACGACGTCGATGCTATGGTTGCCCATTTTAATAACGCCGTCCTTCATGCGGCCTCATCTGCCATCCCGAAGTCGTCGGGCCATGCACGACACCCCCCTGTGCCATGGTGGAACGATGATTGTGCCACCGCGGTCCTGGGTCGGAAGAGGGCATTGGCAAAACTTAGGAGGTTCCCAACCATGGAAAACCTAATAAACTATAAAAGATCCCGAGCCCGAGCTAGATTAACGATACGGGAAAGTAAGACCGCGTCCTGGAGGGCTTACATCTCGTAACTCTTGCCGTTCATCCCCTAAAGTAGTGTGGAGAAAGGTCCGACAGATCGGTGGAAGACTCCCTTCGCCGTCTATTTCAGGGCTTATGGTAAATGGCAATCTCCTAACCTCTCCTCAAGAAATTGCTGAAGAAATGGCCTCTCATTACGAACAAATCTCCAGCTCCGTACACTATACTTCTGGCTTTCAAAACACGAAAAGAAAAATGGAAAATTGTAAATTAGGCTTCTCGATTCGCGTGGAGGAAGATTACAATGCCTTTTTCTCCATGGACGAACTCTCCGGTGCCCTCGCTTGTGCGAAAAATTCTGCTCCAGGGTCAGACCAGATACATAACCAAATGTTGAAGCACCTACCTGAAAACGCTCGTTCGTTTCTCCTCGGTATTTTCAACAAGATGTGGGCTGAACATGCTATACTAAGGATTTGGCGTGAGGTCATCGTCCTCCCAATCCCTAAAGAAGGAAAGGACAGAACAACCCCCTTCAATGTTGATACTCTCTTGCGTCAAGCAGTCCTCCATCCAACCCACCTGACTTCATGTGCGCTTAGACCGTCATTACTTCATCCCCTGGGTGTCCGTCTCCGTATGCTCTTAAAGAAGCTTCATATAAAACTACCCAACCCTGTGAAACCCCCTCGAAACCTTGTTTCCCCTTAGAAACTACACCGGCCGATAATAGATCTTAGACTGGCTAACCTTCCTAAATCCTTAACTCCCCCCAGTACAGTCTTATGGCAATTTGAGGCGATAAAATCTACGTATCCTGGCCATTTCTTTATTTAGACCGATGGCTCCTCCCAAAACGGCAAAGTCGGATGTGCCTACTACTGCAGTAGATCCACGCAAGGTGTTCGACTAGACTCTTCGTGCAGCGTCTATACCGCAGAGAAGTATGCGCTCTTGGAGGGACTTAAATATGCTGGATCGATGTCACTAAAGAAAGTAGTGATCTGCAGTGATTCAAAAAGCTCTCTTGAATCCATCTCCTCCTTCTCGTCTTGTGACACACTGACGATGACCATCCAACAGCAAATCCACCATCTCTTGGTCCGCCACTATATTTTAGTCTTTTGCTGGCTCCCTGGACACGCGGGAATAAGAGGAAATGAAATAGCTGACCAGGCAGCAAAGTCTGCCTCGAAGAAAAGAGAATTAGACATCTTCATAGTCCCCACGGAAGACACTAAGCTGTTTATAAAACGCTCTATCCGCAGTGAATGGCAAACAGAGTGGCATAACTCAGATTATAAGCTCACGAGAATCAAGGATTCCATAAATCCTTGGTCTTCCTCATCTCGTGATGCTCGGCGAGAGGAGATCATTTTAACACGCCTCCGAATCGGTCACTGCCATTTGTCCCACGGTTATCTCCTCCACGGGGACCCACCCCCTGTGTGCCAATACTGCAAAATAGATTTTACCGTGGAGCATGTTCTCTTACACTGTGCTAAGATAAGAGAGAGCCGCCGAAGGCATGACCTTGCTAGCTCCCTTGCGGAGATTCTTAGTAATGACGAATCTTCTCTCTGCAAGCTTTTTGGCTTTTTGCGAGAGACTGGCTTGTACAGTCTTATCTGAGAGAAGATGATAATGCCAATTATTGGCTTTTAGCCCGAGATTGTAAACAAAAAAAACTATTTGGCAATTTTCTGCCAAACCCTTTTATTAGGATACGTCCCTTCTCAGTTTCACTTTGCTTTCTATTAAAGATTTTAATTTTCTTTGTTAACTTGGAACTGCAATATTATGCACTGGTCTTAAAAAACATTGACACGGGCGCAAATGACCTTAGCCGTTGAAGCGCCCTTAAACTCAATCAATCCAATCTACGTCTCCCGCTCTGTCTGCTCCGGCTCTGGCGGCGCTCCCTTATCAAGCAGCCGGCGCCGTAGCCTCGCTTCACGGCCACCGGCTCGCCGGCTAGCTGACTATTTCTCATTAGCCGGGCGTCTTTGCCGGTCTGATGCCCAGCCGCCACCCGCCGCCGCTGCCGCCTCGCGCCGCTTTAGGCGCGCTCTTCAACTTTGTCACACAGCCGCAACAGTTAGTTTATTCACTTATTTATTTCTCTCCAGTCTAGGCTCCGCTCGTACTAACCAGTGCTGTTTTCCCACTCCCTAATTTTAGTTTCCGTAATGGCCCGAACCTTTCCTAGAAATGTTCCTAATTCTTTCATGAATTTAGATGAAGGAATAATACTACTTGCCGTGACAACATGCAGAATGATAATTTGAATAATTATAGTTTCCCACTGAATTCTAGAAGACGTGCACAGATAATGAAATTTCATTTATGTTCAGAAACTAACCAAAGGGCCATCTCAGCATTTGTTCAAGGATCAGGGGAACTGGACGAAAAACCTGATGGGGGTCATTGACCCAGAAGTTGCGGTACAATACTTGTTACAAGTTGTTTAGAATTATACAGTCCAAATGGTAAAGAATTCATTAAACATTACTGTTAAAATGAAAGGGGTAGGTACACCTTTAAAGTTCAAAAAAGTTCATTTATGAATTTATTTTTTCTGTGTTCTATTGTTTCTCGCGGTATTGTGATGTCATGCGGTGGCAATGAACACAGAGAGAGTGGGTTTAAATTATTGCTGGTTTATTAATTACTAAGATTCGCCACCGCAATAAACCTTATTTAGAATATTTAAATTAACGAACTAAATCGATCTCGCTACGAGGAGTAATAATTCTCTGCGTCTACCACACCCACTACATTCGATTATCAAATAAATTCGATGGCGTGAAGCGCCGCATCCTGATTACGTGACTCGTCACTTGAATCTCCCTGCCTTACGGCAAATATATTGCCGGCCCTATCAGCCACGCTCGCGACCTGCACCCACCCAGGCTTCTGGCAACCGGCTCCTCCGCCGATCCGCACCGCTGGAAAGCTAGCAAAAAAAGGGGCGAAGGAGCGTCGCGGAGGGCCCGGGTAGCCTCCGCGCCCCTCCACGCTACCCCCTCGGACTTTCATCTACGTCAAATCCTGCTTCCACCTTAACTAAGGCTGGCACGAGGACAGCCTATACGTCTCGCCTACGTCACGCAGTCGCCGTGTTGAAAAATCTCGGTGCGCACGACGCTGCAGTATGTCTGTCCCATGCAACTCATCAATATTGGAAGAGTCACCCGTTCTCTTGGTGTTTTTTATGTTTCATTCGGTGTTTTGTTAGTTGTGTTCTAACTAGTCTTGATAGATCTTTCAAGTCTGGCGTATTGCATTTGTCTTAGTCGCCTTTACTTTGTTTCTTTTGTGGAGCTGTGTGTTAAAGATGCTTTTGATTCTTTGAAAAAAAAATCTTAAGTTTTCGTTTAATACCAGAGATTGTTACTAATTATTATTATTATTATTATTATTATTATTATTATTATTATTATTATTATTATTAATGACATATTTATTGCTACGCTGTTATATTTAATATTATCTCTATTGTTTTTAGGTATTCTGACTTTTGACGACTTTTGTAAGTTAATGTCCGAGAAAATGGCTGAAAAGGACTCAAGAGAAGAAATAATGAAAGCGTTCCGTTTGTTTGACGATGATGAAACTGGCAAAATTTCATTTAAGAATTTGAAACGTGTTTCAAGAGAATTGGGAGAGAATTTGACCGATGAGGAATTACAGGTAAATTTTATTTTATTTTAAGGATTAGATTTTAAATTATTTTTTATACAGTCAAAACTGTCGAAAATGGAACCTGTAATAACGGAAAACTGCTTTCAACTGGGAAATATGTCGGTCCCAGGCGTTTGGTATATAAAATGCAAGTAATTTACCTGCTGTTAACAGAACCTGCTGAACGCGGAAACGGACAGCCTTTTTACTTTCACGTTACCGCTTACGCATTAAAGAGGAAGTTATGTAATGCCGCGGGAAAACATCGAATTTTCGGTGGTAATACTAATTGCCGCACACTGGTAAGGAAAACGTGGATAAATCCAGTTTCCAAATTTAGAAAAAAAGTCCTCTAACACGTGGTGTAGCCAGAATCCATGTTTTGTGAGTCCTTGATACCGAAAAATCTATTGACGGCAAAATGTCTGACAGTCTGTGAACAACGCTAGCGACTAAACCGTTAAGCCGATTTTCTTAAAGTATATTCTGCAATCGATCTCGCTGATGTCGTGGCCCCTTGCATTGGAAACCCTTATTTAAATTTTCGGGGGATTTACATGAAGCCCCTGGGATATTTTCAAAATAATTGCTCCAAATTTTTTGATTAAATTTTGTTGCCGGATATTGTAAGATTCTTTTATTTTCGGATACTGTAAATGTATGCGCGACAGAAATGTGCAGGTCTCATTTTCGTTTTCGAAGACCCTCATTTTTCGAAAATTGCAAAATATGAATTTTGTTCGGCGACTTCCTACAACTACAATTATGAAGATTTTTTGATAATGAAATGTGTTTATCACAAACATAATGAAATTGTCATTAAAATTTTTGGAAATTGTGCATGTTTTGTGTAATTTTGTGTCAAACATAGACAATTTTTATTTTTTAAACCATATTTTTCTAAAAACGGCATGCAATTTTTTAATAAATTGTGACCTCAGATATCTTAAAGGACGCTAAAAAGCACGGTGCAGATCTCATGTTCGTTCAAATCTCTGATTTTTCGAAAATTCCAAAAATTCCAAACTTTTCGGCGTCTTCCTACAACTACGATTATGAGGAATTTTTTTCGTAATGAAATGCGTTCATCAAACACAGAACTTCAAATAAGGCCACGTTCAATTTTTCGAAAATTAGTATTTTTGGCGTAAATTGGGAAAAAATTTAAGATGGTAATTTCGAATTTCCCGCGCAGTATGTGGCAGTATGTAAACGTAAGTGGCGTTTGGCGGCAGTTGGGTATTCTGAAAATCGCTTGTCATTGTTTACCTTAATATTAAGTTAATAAATTAACTTAATATTACAAATCGCAGGACATTAGGTGCGAGAACATATATACATTAAGTTGCAGTGTGAAGGCTCACTTCGTAAGAGTTACAAATATTGCGAGGAAGGACATACTTTCTCGCAATCATTTTCTCGAAGAGCAAAGTAATATCGAGGTTTATTATTTATTTATTTTACCCCGAAAACAGTTAAAACTGTGCGTGACCCGCTACCGAGAGAAGTTAATTCTGTGCACTTCATAATTCTGAGATCCCTATTCTATATACTTGAATTTTCAATACAGAAAGAAAAGGCGTTCTTTGCAAAGATTGTTAATAAAAAATACTCGCTGCGATGTAATAAAATCTATTTTCAAGGGTAAATCAGCTATATATTTGGGCTCCTATCCCCCATGATATCCTTCGTGAAGGAATAATACTTCCTCCTGCGACAACAGGGAGAATGATAATTTGAATAACTATATTTCCTCTTAATTCTAGAAGACGTGTGTAGATAATGAAATTACATTTATGTCCAGAAGCAAAACAAAGGAGCATCTCAGCATTTGCCAAAGGATCAGGGAAACTGGACGAAAAACCTGATCGAGATGGGAGTCATTTACCCAGAAGCTGCGGTAGAATACTTGTTACATGTTGTTTAGATTTATGCAGTCCAAATGATAAATAATACATTCAACATCACAGTTCAAATTACTGTTGCTTTCCTTTTGATGCTCAGTTTAGTATCTAATTTTATAGAGACAGGTATGCAGCAGAAACGAATTTACTTGGGATTTAAAATTTTGTATCAAGTTTTATCGTTTAATGTCATTTGGCAAAGTGTTCTGAAATAATGTACATTTATTGTAGGTAATTTTTTGTAGTGATCTGTTGATACTGACACCTGATGATTATGATTACTTTGTCGAGTTTTATAGTTATGAACATCGGCGTTTTCTGAAAATATATTCCCGTCCTTAAGTCATTTTTGTCAAAAAACACTGATTCGTAAATCAAGAGACAAGGTAATGGTAAAATTTCTAGATTAATAAAGACAGGCTTACAGGAATCACGTGGGTGGAATTTGCATATGATTTGTACAATTTTTTGTAATGTAAAAGTCGGAGCTATAAGATGTATTTCCCCAGAATATTATGCTATATCTCGGGCGGTAATGAACATTCGCGAAGTATACACAACGAGCAGTATGAAGGCTGTCTGAATTTGAAAGAATTCTGATCGCGTAGCTCAATGAACTGAATTTTGTGTTCAATTCATTTAAATAGACGTTCCATTTGAGGTTTGACGGAATTGAGAAAACTAAAATGTTTGTTACCTTAATATCAGTCAGTGGCACATCGTTGATTTTCAATCGAGTACAGAATTGTTTGTTTTTTAACGGAAAATTGCATAGAAAGCGTTTTCTTTTGTTTTTCTATTAAATTGTTATTTCGGAACCAATTTGAAACATCTGATATTGTACTATTTACGATTTCTTTATTGCAAGGAATATTCGTATCATCCGCAAAGAGAACTGTACTTGCGTTTCGAATCATCGAGGGCATGCCGTTTACGTATAGTAGGAAGAGAAGAGGTCCTAAAATCGGTCCTTGCGGGACTCCACGTGCAATTGGTAAACCCGTCGAGGTGGGTTAACATCCTGACGGGGGGATACAGAGAGGGCTCTCAAGTATTCCTTTCTTTCACAAGTCATTTTTCTTCTCCCCATTGTACATTCTCATTCTTCTATAACATCCTGTTTCTTTTCCTCTCCCTCTTCTTTTCCACTGGCTCCCTCTGTATGCTGAACGCCCACCCATGTGTTTGCCGTCCATGGTTACCCGTGTCGGAGGGAATGTGTGTCCTGGCGGTTGAGGGGCCTGTGTTTCCCAATTACTCTCCTCGTGCTACATTTTTCTTGGCATCCAGGGATGCGTTCTTCTACTTATTTTGGGGAACATTCCTTGTAGGTCTCAATACACTTGCTTTGGATACGAACTCTTCTAGACAGGCGGTCGGGAGCTAACCCACTCCCGATCAACCGGCTTGGACTAGGTCTTGTACTGAACTCCAGGGTGAGCCCCCCCCCCGCGGTGCAGCGCTGTGGTAACCCCCACTATATCCCCGTGACAACCCTGGCACTCCGATGAAGTGCCCCCTTGTTGGTCTCCGTGGTGGGTGGGGACCACGGGGATGAATCTGATATCCTCTTAATTGATAAAAAAAAACCTTCCCCCGCCCTCTTCCACAAGGAAGAGGAGATTTGTTGGTGAAAGAGTAAATCATGAGAGTTTTTTTGAAATGACTGTGATAGACCTACTAAGACCTGCTTTCTCGTCGTATCATGTAAAATTGATAACGAAATATGAAGAGTGTCAGCCCAATCAAACTTGCCAGAGAAATCGAAAAGTTTGGCAAATTTCAGTCGGTTCGTCAAAGAAACGGCACAATCCTTTTCGAATGTCGCTCTGACGAACAGATCAGCAAAATCACTGACCTAAAAGAAATAGCCGTCCTCCAAGTGCACGTGTCCGCCCATCCGAACTTAAACCTCTGCAAGGGTGTGGTAAACTATGAAGACTTTTCAACCGATTCGAAAGAAAACTTTAAAGCTAGAAAGCGAAGAAAAAATGGGGTACTCACTCCTACCTCAACTCTGATACTGACCTTCGACCGTTCATATCTTCCAGAAAAAATAACATGTAGTTTCTACAATCTCAGTGTCAGGCAATATGTTCCAAACCATTTGCGCTCTTTTAAATGCCAGGGGTTTGGCGTGTACTGTGGAAGGGAGTCTTGTAACGACTCTAACTGCTCCGCAGATGCAAAATCTGTGAACTGTTGTGGAAAGAACCCATCAAATTCTAACCAGTGCCCCATTTTCTTAAGAGAGAGAGATCCAGAAGATCAGGGTCTCTGAGAAAGTTTCCTTTCCGGAGGCACGACGGCGTTACGAGACGCGAAACCCCGTGGACATGGCCCGAAGTTTCGCTGACACCGTGGGTCATCATAAGAAAGTAAATTCTAAAACCCAAACACCTGAGGCCTCCTCTATGCGCGATCCTGCCTGTCAGGTGTCCTTTATCCGTTGTCCAATCTGAAACAAAAACGGCAACCAAAAGCATACATATTTCAACAAACACTCAAACGCATCCAGAGAAGCCGAGGCCGATACGCCATATTGTTAGATCTAGGTCGCCTGTCTCAAGGGACCGTGGTCTTTCAATACATGCGACTCTCTCTACCAGTAGTCAAGACGACTCTGCAGGGAACGAGGAACTCCGCAAGAACCAGCCTATTACTCTCCAACAGAGAAGGAAAAACAAGAAAAAGAAACCCTATACATAACCCACCCTAGAATCAAAAGCAAACTAAGAACTAGAAACTATGGCTCTCCTCTCATGGAACTTGGACTGGCTTTCGTACCCGTTTGGACGAATTAAAGTTAATGTCTATGCAGGATGACCCATGGTCATCTGGCTGCAGGAAACATCTCCGTTCTGAGCACTCCATCTCTCTACGCGGCTTTTGTTGCTACAGGCAGGACGTAGTCGATGGCCTCCGCGCCCATGGCGGAGTCGCCACGTTTATCACAAACTCTTTGGTATCGAAGGAAATAGACATACGAACCACTCTGCAGATATCTTGCGTTCGTGTGAATTTCCGAACTATTTCTGTTACCATTTGCAACGTATATATCCGACACAATATGGTACAAGGTCGTGCACGAGAGCAGGTTACTTGAAAATATTATTGATAACCAAAATGTAATTCTCCTAAATACTGGCGAAAGCACACTTTTCCGTAGCTTCTAACACATTCTCGTCCGTGGACCTAGCTCTCTGTAATCCCTGTTTCTACAATCTTCGAGTGGACTGTCCTTGGTGACCTGCATAATAGTGACCACTTTCCCATTCGGGTCTACTTCCATATTCCCGATCTGAACGTTGCCCGCCCTCCTCGCTGGCTAATCCACCGAGCTGAGTGGGAAACATTCAAGAAAGAATTACGAATATCGGAAAACTGCTCAAATGCCATCGATGCTATGGTTGCCCATTTTAATAATGCCGTCCTTTGTGCGGCCTCATTTGCCATTCCGAAGTCGTCGGGCCACTCACGACATCCCTCTGTGCCATGGTGGAACGCTGATTGTGCCACCGCGGTCCGTGATCGGAAGAGGGCATTGGCAAAACTTAGTGGGCTCCCAACCATGGAAAACCTAATAAATTATAAAAGATCCCGAGCCAGAGCTAGATTAACGATACGGGAAAGTAAGGCTGCGTCCTGGAGAGCCTACATCTCGTCACTCTCTTGCCGTACATCCCCTAAAGTAGTGTGGAGAAAGGTCCGACAGATCGGTGGAAGACTCCCTTCGCAGTCTATCTCAGGGCTTATGGTAAACGGCAATTTTCTAACCTCTCCATAAGAAATTGCTGCAGAAATGGCCTCTCATTACGAACACATCTCCATCCCCGTACACTATTCTTCTGCCTTTCAAAAAACGAAAAGAAAAATGTAAAAATGTAAAAATATGAATTAGACTTCTCGAATTGCGTGGAGGAAGATTACAATGCCTTTTTCTCCATGGACGAACTCTCCTGTGCTCTCGCTTGTGTGAAAGATTCTGCTCCTGAACCAGACCAGATACATAATCAAATGTTGAAACACGTACCTGAAAACGCTCGTTCCTTTATCCTCGGCATTTTCAACAAGATTTGGGCTGAAAATGCCGTACCAAGGATTTGGCGTGATGTCATTGTTCTCCCAATCCCTAATGAGGGAAACGCCAGAACAACTCCCTCAAGTTACCGCCCAATCTCGCTCACAAGCTGTGTGTGCAAGCTTTTAGAGCGAATGGTATATACACGTCTGGTCTGGCTCATGGAACAAAAGCACCTCTTTACACCTCTCCAATGTGGCTTCAGGAAGCACAGGTCAAACATGGACCACTTAGTCACCCTTGCTACGCAGATTTCCACTTCTTTCGTGCTACGTCAGCACCTGGTAGCAATTTTCTTCGATATAGAGAAAGCGTGTGACACCACCTGGAGGTACGGTATTCTTTGCACCTTGCTTACTAGGGGACGGGTCCCTTTGTTTCTAGTAGATTTTCTTTCATCAAAATCTTTCCGCGTCCGCCTTGGTGACGCGTTTTCCTCTAGTCACCAGCTAGAAAGCGGTGTTCCCCAGGGATCGATTCTGAGCGTCACTGTTCGCCATTGCTATCAATAGAATTGCATCAGTTATCCGGGAGCCTGTGAGGCATCACTGTTCGTTGACAACTTTGCAATTTTTTGCTCCTCCCAGAGCGTGCAAGTGATTGAGAGGCAGCTACAACTTGTGGTCAACAAACTGCAGGAATGGAGCGATGAAACAGGATTCAAGTTCTCTACCTCAAAAACCAACTGCATGCACTTTGGCACAATCCAACACCTCCATACTCACCCCGACCTTTTTCTTCGAGGACAGCAGCTTCCATTCGTTGAATCCGCAACCTTCCTTGGGCTCACATTCGACAAGAGCCTAACCTGGCGAAAACGCATCGGTAAACTGCAAGGCCGATGTGTATCACCTATAAATCTCCTTCGCACTCGTACTAGTCGCTCTTGGGGCGTAGACCGTATGTGTCTTTTGCGTTTGTATAGAACCCTCATCCGCCCTATCTTGGATTACGGATACATAGTGGATGGGTCAGCGTCTCCATCAACCCTCCGGCAACCCAACTAAATACCATACACAATGCTGGTGTAAGGATTAGTACAGGCGCCTACCGCACGAGTCGCATCGAATGCCTCTTGGCCGAGGCTGGAGAACCATCTCTGAGCCGAAGGCGGGATATTCTGATTGCCTCCTATGGCGCGAAAGTATCCAATGTTGATACTCCCTCGCGCCAAGCAGTCCTCCATCCAACCCACTTGACTTCGTATGCACTTAGACCATCGTTACCCCATCCCCTGGGAGTCCGTCTCCGTATACTTTTACAGAAGCTTAATATAAAACTACCCAACCTTGTGAAAACCCCCTAAACCTGGTTTCCCTTGGAAACTACACCGGCCGATAATAAATGTTAGACTGTCTAACCTTTCTAAATCCTTAACTCCCCCTAGTACATTACTTATCGGAATTTGAGGCGATAAAATGTACGTATCCTGGCCATCACTTCATTTACACCGGTGGCTCCTCTCAAAACGGCACGGTCGGATGTGCCTTCTACTGCAGGAGAGACGCGAGGTTTTCGATTAGACTCATCGTGTAGCGTCTGTACCGCAGAGAAGTATGCGCTCTTGGAGGCACTTAAATTTGCTGAATCGATGTCATTAAAGAAAGTCGTGATCTGCAGTGATTTCAAAAGCTTTCTTGAATCCATCTCCTCCTCGTCTTGTGACCCGCTGACAATGACCGTCCAACACCAAATCCATCATCTATTAGTCCACCACTATATTTTAGTTTTTTTGTTGGGTCCTTGTACACGTGGGAATCAGAGGAAAGGAAATAGCTGACCAGGCAGCAAAGTCTGCCACGAAGAAAAGAGAGTTAGACATCTTCACAGTCCCCACGGAAGACACTAACCCCTTTATCAAACGATGTGTCCTCAATGAATGGCAAACAAGAGTGGCATAACTCAGATTTTAAGCTCACGAGAATCAAGGATTCCATAATTCCTTGGTCTTCCTTATCTCGTGATGCTCGGCGCGAGGAGATCATTTTAACACGCCTCCGGATCGGTCACCGCTATTTCTCCCTCGGTTTTCTTCTCCACGGGGACCCACCCCCTTATGCGAATACTGCAATTATCTTACAGTGGAGCACTCTTGCACTGTTACGATAAGAGATAGCCGTCGAAGGCATCATCTTGCTAGCGCCCTAGCGGAGATTCTTAGAAATGACGAATCTCTCTGCAAGCTTTTCAGCTTTTTACGAGACTAACTTGTACAGCCTTATCTGAGAGAAGATGATAATGCCAATTATTGGCTTTTAGCCCGAGATTTTAAAGTAAATATCCGGCATTTTTCAGCCAAACCCTTTTATTAGGATACGTTCTTTTTAAGTTTACTTTGCTTTCTGTTTAAATGTTTTAATTTTCCTTGGTTAGCTTGGCACTGCAATATTGTGCTCTGGTTTAAAATAATTTAACACCGGCGCAAATGACCTTAGCCGTTAAAACGCCCTTAAACTCAATAAATCAATCAAACAGTGCAATTGGTAAAGGGCTAGAAAGGTATTGCTTAATGTTCCATCATTACATTAAGGTATTTGTACTTTCAGAGATCGTTGTTTAAGGTACGAACAGGGAACGGAACTAGGGAACGGAATTTATTGTAATAAAAACGGAATATGTTCATATATATATATATATATATATATATATATATATATATATATTCAAAACTATCTAAGAAAAACTAGGAAATATGTAAAATAAAATTCATGATTGTGTGTATAATGGTCCCATTCGAGTATTTTCAAGTATTCTAAAAGATCTTGGCTCCGATCAGTTCTTAAAATGGTTTCAGAGCAGCTGAACAGCTTTCTATCTCTATAACAATAATTGAAAACGTCTTCACCAGACATTAGGAATTTTAAACAAAATATAAAATACAAACGTTGGTCTAGCGGACAGACGGGCGGTCTAGCGTACAGACAGGCGGTCTAGCGTACAGACAGACAGGCGGTCTAGCGTACAGACAGACAGGCGGTCTAGCGGACAGACAGACAGGCGGTCTAGCGGACAGACAGGCGGTCTAGCGGACAGAGACGGTCTAGCGGACAGACAGAAGGCGGTCTAGCGAACACACAGACTGGTGGTCTGGCAGACAGACAGGCTGGCGGTCTGCAAGACAGACAGGCTGGCGGTCTGGCAGACAGACAGGCTGGCGATCTGGCAGACAGACAGACTGGCGGTCTGGCAGACAGACAGACTGGCGGTCTGGCAGACAGACAGACTGGCGGTATGGCAGACAGACAGACTGGCGGTATGGCAGACAGACAGACTGGCGGTATGGCAGACAGACAGATTGGCGGTCTGGGAGACAGGCTGGCGGTCTGACAGACAGGCAGGCAGTCTGACTGACAGGCAGGCAGTCTGACAGACAGGCAGGCAGTCTGACAGACAGACAGGCAGTCTGACAGACAGACAGGCAGTCGGACAGACAGACAGGCAGTTTGACAGACAGGCAGGCAGTCTGACACTACCAGACGGACTACCAGACAGGGAGGGAATGATAGGATACTGACAGACAGTCTGACAGACAGGCAGGCAGTCTGACAGGCATTCAGACAGACAGGCAGTCTGACAGACAGGCAGGCAGTCTGACAGATAGGCAGGCAGTCTGACAGACAGACAGGCAGTTTGACAGACAGGCAGGCAGTCTGACAGACAGGCAGTCTGACAGACTACCAGACGGACTACCAGACAGGGAGGGAATGATAGGAATGTACTCACGTATTAGAGGAATTATATTATTACGTATAGGAGCAAGATTTATACACTTTCCTGTACCAGGACCGGCAGTAAGTATTTTTCTATCGAAGAAAATGATCCGTAATAGGATTGGAATTAGTTCATTTTTGGTAGACTGTGCCGACTTTTGCCGAAAGCAGCGAGAGTGACGATGACGGCAAAGCCGGCTATCTTAATATAACTAATATGTTGACGAAGATGACCTCTTTTATTTCTCATGAGAACGTCTACAACACCACATCAGAATTCCCACAATTCTTTTAGACGTGGCTATTACAGCCGTATCGTCTGCGTACATGGCGAGTTCTGTCTGGGTAGAAGTTGGTATATCACGCACAAACAGGCAGTAAAGTATTGGATAGAGGATACTCCCCTGAGGCACCCCCGCCTGTATGCGGCGAGAGGTAGATTTTGCGTTCAGAATCGTCATTTGAAACGATCTGTTCGCAAGGCAGGAGTGGATCAGGTGGACTATATAGGAAGGAAAGTTGGCGGAGACAAGTTTGGCGAGAAGGCCGTCGTGCCAAACCTTGTCAAAGGCGCTGGCGACGCAAAGGAAAATGCCGCCTGTAAGCCGCCGCTCCTTAAAGTTGCACCGAATTCTATCTACTATGCGCACTAACCGATGAGTGGTGCTGTGGTGCGCCCTAAAACCAAATTGCTCATTATTTATTAATGCATGCTTTTCTGTGTGGTTTAAAATTCTCTTAAGGAGAATTTTCTCAGCGTTTGCCGAGCGTGTTTAAGAGGCTAATGGGCCTATACGACTGCGGCAATCTCTTATCCTTTCCTGGTTTAGGAAAATTAAGCACGTGAGCATGCTTCCATTGAGCCGGGAAGAGCTGGAACAAGATAATTGCGTTAAACACACACAATGTAAGTTATGGCACATTGCGGGAGCTTTTTAAGGACGTCATTTGTAATGCCGTCTGGCCCTGGCGCTTTTCCGCTCCGTAGGGCGGCGATGGCGTCCGCTACTTCCGCGGCATCCGTGAGCTCCGGCTCGTCTGCGGGGGCGTGCACGGCCTCTGCGACGGTGCAATACACGCTCTCGGCGTGCTCCGCAGGCGGCTGCTCCTCGACCGGCTGGAATTGCGGCTCGAGTGCGTCAGCGAAAAGCTCCGCTTTGTCCTCGTTCGCCTCCACGTCGCCGTTCGCATTACGCAGCGGCGGCACTGTAACAGATGACTTCGTTAATGCTCTCGTTAGTTGCCATAAAGAGCGGTTCTCCGGCGACAGCTTTTTCAGCGGGTTTCCCCACTTTGTATTTCTGTACTCAGTTAAGGCGTCATCTACATGCCGCCTTAGCTGGTTTGTCGGCCGGATGCCGCGTGCGCTGCCATTCCCTGCGGGCCCTGCTTTTGCGCTGAATTAGCGCGACGATCCGCGGGGGAAGCTCCGGGGCTCGCTGCTCGTTTCGCCCGGCGAAGGCGGCCGCATTCAGGCTATCTGAAATAGAATCCGCAAACATTTTAGCTCCTTGCTCGATCTGTCCGTGATGGTTTCCGCGACTGGGAGGCGTTTCTCCAGTTCTTTCTGAGAGGCCAATTAGTGCGTTTGCGGGCGGTTGGCAGTGCAGGGGACGGAAATGTGCCGCCGCGCCCCATCTCAGCCAATACTGGGAGGTGATCTGATGAGAGCTCACATGCTGTGAGGAGATGGATGGGAGCATCAAAGTCGCGAGTGACGGCTATGTCGAGTACATGTGGCCGTCTCGCGTTGGCAGGGAAATGGGTGGGTTGCGCCGGACCTATCACCTCGTAGCCGTGCGTTTCCGCGTAGTTTTTCAACTTGCGGCCGCGAGGAGTGGAGATGTGGGAGTTCCAAGACGGGTGTTTCGCATTGAAATCACCCGCGAGGAAGGTAGTTCTAAGGGCGTGCGGTTCTAGGAGAGCGTCTAGATCGCTCTGCTCTAGTGAAGCACTGCCCGCCGGCGGGCAGTAGGCCGAGATGATGCGCAGCGGGCCCTTTCTCGTCCGAACCGTGATCGCCGTGGCCTCCAGGAACTGTAAAGAAGGTAAGGCAGATTAGTGATACGCGATGTCGCGTTTCACTAGAACTGCTGTTCCGCCCCCCCCCGCCCCCGGGTTTACGTGCGGGAGCCGTGCTGGTCTGTCGGACCTGTAACAGATAAAGCCAGGCAAAGAGAGGTGATGCTTTGGCTGCAAATGAGTCTCGCCAAGCATTATTACAGAAATTTTATGCTTTGCTGCGAATACGGCTAGCTCCGTCCGTTTGTTCCTGCTAACTATGCCGTTGCAGTTCCAAAAGGCGAGCGTGAAGATCCGGAGCAGCTGAAATAGACGAGAGTGAGGCATTAGAAGCCATCACGGGGCGGCGGGGGCGGGGTTGGAGCCGGCCGCTTCCCCGACCGACGAGCCCAGCTGACGGGCGTGCTCCTCCGCGTGGAGAAGCAGCAGTCGCATGACTGCCTGCAGAATCAGCTTCGACCACTCGCTCGGGGGCGGCCGGTAACGGAGCGGGTTATGGTGATGGTGGCGTGCATTAGATCAACGCCGTCTAAGGCGAGATCTTCTGCAGGCTGGTTTGCGAACCTTATTTGGTCCTGCACGGTGTGGGAGGGAAGGAAATCCATCCACCTCACGCTCTCTCGCTCCACCCCAGTCAGCTGCCGAGACGACGAAAGCGACGCGGGCGGCGGATTGCGGGGGCGGGAGGTGGAAGGGGTGGCTGGAGCGGCGGCGTCGGCGTCTGCCGCCGTGGCCGCATACGTGCGCTGCTGGCGGCGGGGGCCGCGGCGGCGCCGTGGGTGGCGTGGTGTGCGCTGTGGGAGCGCCTGCTGCTGCGGTGAATGGCTGCGGCGGCGCGGCGCAGCTCCGTCCCGAGAGAGCGAACGCGTCGTCGCCGTCTCCGCGCTGGATGCGCGGCGGCGCTCGATGTGGGCCCGGCGGACACGGTCCTGGTTAGGCGCTCCTCTCGCCGCCTCTGCGCCTCATTGCCCCTGTAACAACGGCGCTGGTATTCGGGGCAGCCCCTGTACCGAGCGCCGTGGTGGTCGCCGTTGCAATTAGCGCAGCGCCGCGCCTCCACGGGTGGATTGTCCCCGAGGGGGCAGGCTGCCGTGTCGTGCGCCGCGCCGCACTTGCCAAGCGCGCGTGGCGTGTGCACCGTTGCGCGTGCCGCTGCACGTGACCGAAGTCAAGGCAATTGCGGCACTGTAGTGGTCCTCGCGGTGGCCGATCTCCCGTTGCTGGGGCCCGTCCGGCAGTGTCAGGAGGACGAGCAGGAGTGGACGTCGCCGGCGTCCTGGCTTGCGGTTCGTCAGCCGCTCTGCTTTCTCCACCTGAAAGCTCAGAGGAGACTGGTCGTGGAGCGGACGGTCCGCTCCCGTCGGCATTCCTGCGAACAGAAGTAGCGTTTAGCGTAGCGCATATGCGCTCCGTAGATGGGGTACCGACGCGCATGCGCTTCGGCGTCCCCGTGCGGCGTCACTGCGAGCGCCCGCGGCCGCCACTTCCGCCCTCCGAAGGGGTGTGGAAGTCGCTGCCGGGCGACGGAGCGTGCGCCGACATGACTAATACGGCCAAAAGGGCCTCGCCTCGCTACATTTTTGCTCAAGTCCTAAAAAGGACTGTCTTCCCTCGGTGGCCGGAGCTCTTCTCCGGTGCGTCCGCTCTCGCCGGCTGCCGGTGAGCGAATCCAATACCCAATACTTCAATACCCACGTGCCCTCGCTTCGCACCATATATATATATATATATATATATGGTAGGTCACTATATATATATATATATACTCCCTGCCGGAGAACGCACGCAATCGAAGAACGTTCCATAAAGTGACACTAGGGGCGCCGTAGTCAAACTGGATGAAATCTGTTCGAAAAAATGAAGCATGCATATTTTTTTCGTACAAATTACATCCAGTCTGCTCAGTAACTTGTCTGTAACGACGGGAAATGATGGAAAAATGACCGTGTAAAACAGGCTTAAGCCTGTTTTACACGGTCATTTTTTATCATTTTTCTGTACAGAAACTGGATAGAAAAAGGACGTTCTGTTCTACGCGTACCGAAACTGGAGAAACGTGATTCCAGCGTTTTACACGGTCATTTCTGGTCTGTACGTAACCGTGATGAAAATACTTCCTCCGAACGCCGCAAAAAGCGCTGGAAGTGTAACAGTTGAATATCGAAGAAAGTTCCACAAAGTTCCACACTAGGGGCGCCGTAGTCAAACGATGAAATCTGTACGGAAAAATGAAGCATGCATCATTCTTTCGTACAAATTACATCCAGTCTGGGCAGTAACTTGTCTGTACCGACGAGAAATGGTGAAAAAAGGACCGTGTAAAACAGGCTGGACAGTTGCGACTTGCCGCGGCCGAGTGTACTGAGCTCTTGCCCTGTGTAGGTAACTGCGTGAACCCTCTGTCGTTTAAAATGAACGAATATTATTAGTCGACAGCCGTGCGAGAATATTATTCTCGCGCCACTTGTGTAATCGTCATCATTTCTGTATCCGATAACGTGCAGCAATGCTTACATTCTTGAGTAGTCATAGAGAAAGTATGTTCTGTTGTAGCAAAACTAATTAGATTAGATTTCACTTTTTTTTTAAACTCTTGCCTTTGTAGCTAAGGGAATATTTTAAATGACGTTACTGTTAGTCATGTCAAATGATAAAAAGTGAGGAAAAGTTTAGATGTAGTTTTGAAATTTGGTTCCTACGTGGTTATCGGTTTGCCGAACAGGACTACGAACATTTCCAACAAGATTTTTGTCTGAAATTACAGTTTTCAAACAAAAAGTTAAGACAATTTTTTTTAATAACTAAAGAACCATCTGCATTTCGTTAGCAATCATTTATGAAATAAAAAGGACATAAAATTACCATTAAATGCTATGTAGTTTTTGATTAACCGTGTAGCTGCGGGAACACCGAGAAATTTGGCGATAAAGATTAATGGTATTGTTGTTATTGTGCAAAATATGCCTGGACGTTACCGTGAAAATGACACTCCACTTACCTTCCTTCACTCACTGACTCCTATATGTAATTTACTTCCAATAAAGTTGTGTACAATAAATATGGCGCCTTGTCATTTTTCATCATTAATTGGAAAAAGAAAAGTTGGTAATAATGTGAAGAAAAAAATTAATATTTTGGATAACGATGAACTGCACCTTCACCGACGCGTAGGTTTCGCGGGCTCTGTTATAGACATCTGTTACATACACATGAAATTAGCGGGTCTTATATTACTATCACTCTTGTATATTATATTGTTTATGATTGGCATTATGTATTAACTTGTAGAATATCGAGGTCCTCTACATTGATTTCTTAGGGTCAATAGCTTCATCTGTTGGATTGTTTCAGCTCGTAACTCGCATTTCAAGTCATGTTTTGAAACGATTCTTGTATTGTCACGACTCTTTTGGTAGTCGAGATCCAAGTTAGAGCATTTAATCCCTGCCTTCCTGCGGTAACGTTTTTTTGCATACTTTGGAACACTTGAAGAAAACAAACTTCAATAAAAGGGCTAGAGTGAGTGATAACAATTTGTCACAGGTGCAGAGCTATTTTTTGTTCTTTTTTATCTCCACCTTTTTGGATTTTTTCGACATTCGTCATTGCTGAACCAAATGATAAACTCTTAAAATGTGTTGCTGTACTGCAGCTGCAGGTCATGGTAATGCAGTTGTTTCCTTGTAACTGAAACCAGATTTAGCTGACGTATCTCTACTGGTTGATTAAGGCACTTTCTTCCCACTGGAGCCGAATGGTGAAACCAAAAAAAGTTCTCCAGCATCAGCTTCGACCTGTTTAGTTGTGTTGGAGTTTTTAAAGAATCTTAGCGCCAACAAGATTAGAGTTCTTTGTCAGTCCGAAATTCGTTTTCCCGTGCTTGACCAACGCCGAAGTACATTCGAAACCACACTTTTCTCATTGCATGTTAAAAAAGAAAGTTATTGCGAAGTGTTTCACTTAGAGCAGCAAACGGGAAAATGTGGACAAAGAATGTTTGTCTCTCTCGGGTTTCAGGACACATTCGCATGCTTGTGGAGATCTCTCAAAATTACATCTGCCATATCCCTCCTGTTGTTCCCATAAAAACTTTGTAATCAGCTATTAATAGTCATCATAGTATTTATTTATTAATATCATCATTAATAGTAATCATCTATTAATAGTCGTTTATTATACATAGGTTTTAGAGAAATTTTACTTCGCTAAGCACCACAAGCCATACAAAAACAACTATTTTCACACACTCAATAAAACTTCGTTAATGGTGACGTATTGAGCTGGGACACAGAATTGCTTGTTTGTTATTAGTTTGAATTCTTTATAGAGAGTTTCTTTTCCTAAACTATTGGCAAATAAGGACAATAGATGCTGGCCTAATTCGCAGGTAAAAAACTCAAGATGATCATCCAGTTGTTAAGCAATGGCAATGCTTTGTATAAGAACTGTTGGATTGATTGGAAGCAACTTGTATATTCGTATTGCACTGTTCATTTCTACAAGTATTTGTACTCTGACCCTCGGTTTGAATTTCACAGTTGCCAAGTCATCACCTAACTCTGTTAATGCCCTTACTGCTCAAATTTTAGTTCTTATGGCAGATAATTATATTTTCAATCGCAGTACCAGTGCTGATTGATAATTACGTCAAGGTTTTGAAGGAAACATATTGCAGAAACCATTGATACATCTTTTGCCTTCCTTGTTGACCTGTTTTACTCTTGAGTGCTTGTAATGTGATGTTCTGAATAGTGAAATGTATGACAAGAATTTTCGGTCTCTTCACGAACATGTTGAACAGATGTATTCCCTTCGACCATTGCAACACTTCAGGGAAATATCCAACACCTATCTTCGCGCTATCTTTATTGTTAGAATAAAACTATGAATATTTTAATTATTATTTTTTACATTTATTCCTTTCAAAGGTTATTTTTCATTATTTACACTTTTTACTCGCCAATTAGGCTATAATAAATGCTTTTTATGCCTATTTTGGAAAAAATGATGCCATTTTGCCTATTTGACGTAAAATCACCACAACTTCAACTTCCGGGCTCTAGTAATTATGTAAGAATCCGGACTCAACTCATGTGACGTAAAGAGATCGTTCTCTATTTATTGAGATATTCCGTCTAGCTGTTGTAAATGAGCCCACAGAACGAGAAATATACTATGAATCACAGTGTTGCCAAATTTAATGAGTAAATCCATTTAAATGTAAATAAGAAATAAAATTTATCCCGTGGAGATTTGTCGGTTTACGTCCTGACGGGATGCAGGAAGGGCTCTCAAGTATTCCTTTCTTTCACCAGTCATCTTTCTTCTCTCCATTGTTTATTCTCGTTCATTCATAACATCTTTTTTCTTCTTCCCCTTCTATTTCATTGCCCCCCTGTACGCTGAGCAACCACCCATGTGTTTGCCGTGCATGGCGACCCGTGTCAGAGGGAATATGTGTCGTGGCGGTTGAGGGGCCTGTTTGTTTCCCAACGTCTCCCCTTGGGCTACTTTGGGGTTTGCACCTAGGCATACATTGTTTACGTATTTGGGCAACATTCCTGGTAGGCTTCAATGCACTTGCTTTGGCCTCGGACCTTTCTGGCTGGACGGTCGGGAGCTAACACACTCCCGATCAATCAGCTCGGACTAGGTCGTGTACTGAACTCCAGGGTGAGTGGGTGGATCCATGGAGGAGCAGCGCTGTGTCATCCCCCCACTATATCCCTGTACGCCACTGCAACGTTCACTCGCATGGACCATGAAACATTAGCAAATGTAGCATGAATCATCTTGCCTTGGCGACTGTTCCCCTCTGGTAGCTCGCGCGCGCGCGCGCACACACACACACACACACACACACACACACACACACACACACACACACACACAATAATGCACAAACAGTGTATTCGAATGCTTTAATTAAAATGAAGGAAGCATTTATGAAAATTAAACAAATTAACTTATTAGCAAATTTAACAATATATCACCGTACATAACGACCACGTGGCGTGGCAGGAAAACCCAATATTACATGACATAAATATTCTCGTTAAGAATTACGAATTTTTATAATTTTAAAATTAAATTAAAATTGAAATTAATACTAAAGTTGCGGCAATGGTTTCAACGGCATGGTTTACCACCAAAGCTAGTCCAAGGAACATTTTGCAGTTTCAACAGTGCATTGCTGCTCGTGGCGCACACCGCTACTCGTCACGCCAACTGCCACACTACGAATGAGGAACGAAAAAAAGGCAGCGGCGTGGATGTTGGCTGGGCGCCCTAAGGGCAATGGGGGCGGAGATCACGTGCTTACCACATGCACACACGGAGGGCTCGCGGCCGCCGACTCGCTGTAGTACGGCAGCCACTCCGAAGGGGTACGCTGATACCGATAAAAAACATTCATAAATGCACATGGGCGTGTGCAATCCCTGTGGCAACCCTGGAATTCCGATAGGAGTGTCTCCTTGTTGGGCTCCATGGTGGATGGGGATCACGGGGATTAAACTGATATCCTCTTCATGGATACTAAACCTTCCCTGTTCAGTAAGGAAGAGGAGATTAGTGTGTGAAACAGTAAATCTGGAATGTATTCTCTGCAAGGGTTCCGATAGACCGATCAAGTCACGTTTCCATATTATGTCCTGTAATGGGGAGGAAAAAACATGAAGTGCGTCAGTACCATAAAACTGGCCAGGGAAATAGAGAAGATTGGCAAAATTCAGGTGGTGGTTCGCCAGAAGAATGGCACATTCCTCTTCGAATGCCGCACTGACGACCAAATAACAAAAACTCTGTGAATTAATGGAAATTGTCGGCCTCCAGATACATGTTTCCACCCACCCAACCTTAAACCTGTGCAAGAGTGTTGTGAATCTTCTCTGTGGGTACTTCTCTTCAGAAACTGAAGAAGATCTGAAAGCCTTCTTCCTGGCTGAAGGTGTTACGGACATCTACAGGAACCACCGGAGATCCACCTCCGAACGTCCCAGGGTTGCTGGTGAACGGAAATCAGATCACCTTCCCAGAAGACGTTGCAGAGCTCACAATGAGAACATCTCCACTTCCTCACAGCGATCTGCAGGTTTTCTCGATTATACGAGATGGGAAAGGCATGTTTTGGATTTTTAAAGACTTATAGAAGAGTATAATAATAACTCCCTCTGTTCCACCGAGGAATTATTGTCTGCGCTCGTTTTTTTGAAAGATTCTGCTCCAAGACCTGACGCAAGAAGGCGGGATCCTTTCTTCTTAGCTTTTTTCAATCGCATTTGGAACGAACTCTCCTTTCCTGAAACCTCGCCCGTGGCTGTAGTAATTCCTAATCCAAAGGAAGGAAAGGGCCGAATGTTTCTCTCGAGTTATCGACCTATTTCGCTCATTAGCTGCGTTTGTAAGCATTTAGAGCGAATGGTTTGCCGGTGTCTGGCTGCCGGTTGAAAGAAAGCTTTGAACACCAATCCAGTGTGGATTCAGGAAGCATATGCCTACTTTGGATTATCTGGTCACACTCGTTTCGCAGATATGCACTTCGTTCGTACTACCATAACACCTCGTAGCAGTCTCCTTTGCCATTGAGAAGGTTTATGACATGACCTGGAGATACGGCATACTTCGCAACTTGCACTCTTGGGGACCCAGGTGCCGGCTCATGTTGTTCCTTGCGAACTTCCTCTCTTCGAGACATTTTCGAGTGTGAGTCGGCGGAAAATTATCTTCAGTCACCCTTTGGAAAAGTGTTCCCCAAAGGTCGGTTTGAGTGCCACTCTGTTTGCCATTGCAATCAAAGACATAGCATCAGTCGTACGAGAGCCTGTAAAGACTTCGTTTTTTGTTGATGATTTTGCCATTTTCTGCTCATGCAAGTGTATGAACGTTATTCAAAGGTAACTACAACTCATACTGAATAGACTCAACGAACGCAAGAACTGGATTTAAGTGAACCACCTCAAAATCCAAGTGCACCCACTTCTGCAGGATATTTCACCTCCACAATCACCCGGATCTGTTCCTTTCAGACCAGCAACCCCTGCAGCTTCTTTTCTCGATCTGACGTTCGACAAACACCTGACATGGCGAAAACATGGCCGCAATCTACAGAGTCGTTGTGTATCACTATTAAACCTACTTCGCACCCTTAGTGGGATTTCGTGGGGTGCTGACCGCATATGTCTCTTACGGTTGTATAGGACATTTATTCGATTCGTTTTGGACTATGACAGCATTGTATAAGGCTCAGCGTCACCTGCCTCGTTCCGACCTCTAAATAAACTCATGCCGGAATCCGCATTAGCACAGATGCATATCGCACGAGCCGTATCGAGTCTCCTGGGTGAAGCTGCAGAATCGTCTCTTAGCAGAAGATGGGAGATTTTATCGGTTCGTTTTTGATTTATTGATTGATTAGTGATTCCGGGCGCGCCAACTACTATGGTCTTTTTCCCGTAAGTATAGTACGTGTTTTTCTCGGGATGTGGCAGTGGTCTTCCCCTGTTGGATGGCCCTATCGCTAGCGGGGTTTTCCCCAACCAGGTATCTCCCACCAGCGCGGCACCGTACCAGCCGGGACAAGTTCTAAGTCCCCGACCGGTCTCCCGGCTTGTGTGATAGTGTAGTGCATGTTAATGTGTGTGTAGGGGTGAGGATAGGACAAGGAGGAAGAAAAGATCACGCGCGGTCCATGGCCCGTTTGTTAGGGTACTGCCCCGGCATTCGCTCGGTGTTGATCGGAGAAACCACGGAAAAGTACCGTTGATCGGTTCGTATGGTGCGAAAGTGTCAGCTGGTTGTTCCATCTCAGCGAACATTCTTGTACCCAAGCCGGCAAACATCATACTTGCTTCGACCATCTTTACCGCCTAGTATCCGTTTTCACACATTGTTACAGGAGCTTAACTTGAAACTTCACTTATTTTATTTTACTTATTTATTTCACTTATTTTATGATTTAAGTCTGGGTTTTTCATTTTGTATGTTCACAAAAACTTATATGGTAAATTTTAAAAAATAAGAATATTGTTAAAAAACACACCACACATAAAAATACTTTGTATAAGTAGACAGATAATAAATTATTAACTCAGTATTGCTAACCATCACAACTGGTTATCGATGGTTAGTAATTCCAAGAAACCTCCCAAAAAACAGGTCCGTCCCTGGAAACTTCTCCGACCTCTAATAGACTTCAGCTTGTCCAATCTCCCGAAATCAATAACTACGCCCATGACATATTTGAAACTCTTTAGTGAGTTGAGAGAAACTTATCCTGACCACATTTTCTTGTATACTGGCGGTTCTGCCACAAATGACTGTGGCATGTGCGTTCTACTGTAGAACGGCCACGCTCTTCATCAAAATTCATCCTCACTGTAGCCGAGAAGTTCGCTGTACTGCAAGCCCTGAAATTTATAGAATCAGGTGCGTCACGACGAGTAGTTATATGCATGATTCCCGAAGTACACTCCAGCCACTCTTGTCTCTCCTTCTGATCACTTTCCTCTCGCAAAGTGATCGGAATATAGTATAGTTGTAACTATACATCTTTCACCGTCTATTATCTCGCCATTATGACTTAGTAGTATGTTGGGTTCCGGATCATGTAGGATTCGTATCTTTCATACAAGTACTGGTTTCTGTTTCTAGGCCTCCGGTTCGTTTCGTTTTGAATGCGCCTTATATTTTCATTTTACATTGCATTAAAAAATATTTTATCTTGGCACTGCCACAGTACGTACTGTTCTTAAAATAATGTGACACGGGCGCCAATGACCTTAGCTGTTGAAGTGCCCTCAAACCTTATAAACATTGTAATACAATATATTCCATACTTAGGGATATTTTACGTATCTTCCTACATATTTCGCCGTTTTCACTACATAATATATTTATGTGTCGCTATTTGACGTTTCATATAAATCCCAGCTCTAGTAATAAGCACACAGGTTGCTGTGTCTAAATTTTCTTTCTTCTTCATTGTACTAAAAATGCTTTCTTCTTCATTGTACGAATTTCTGTCAAGTATATTTTCTTTGTTTTAGGAAATGATAGATGAAGCAGATAGAGATGGTGATGGGGAGATCAGCCAAGATGAATTTTTAAGAATTATGAAGAAAACAAGTTTGTACTAATATCCATCAAGAATGGAATAAAGGTTTTTATGTTTGTGAAAATGTAACGTAATTGTTTCGATTACTCATAATTTTGATTACCTACTACTAACCTGTATTCCTTGAAGAATAAAAACCGCTAATTACTAAACTTTTGTGGTTCATTTGGATTTTCATAATTTATTTACTCTTTTATTTAATTTGATTTGACTTATTTTCGTCAAAAATTGTGAAAAAACTGTACGAGGCCTACATTGCGTACGAGGTAGATGTGTAATTAGCGCGCGTTCCCTCAGGTTCCATAATCCCTACCCTAATCGTTTAAATACTGTTGCACGATTGATAACACAAAGCAACAAAAAAATTGTTTGCTGCCTGCAGTTTTAAAGCTGATTATAGGTATTTCAGGGCCGCTGATTCCAAAAACGCTAATTGATTGGCCGTATCAGCTCAGATTTCGAAGATAGTGATAAGAACGATTTTCGTCACTTTCGGAATAACAGTTAATTTTGAATTAATATGTTTAGTCTTTTTCATTAGTATTTAATTCTAAACCGACAAATTTGAATCCCCAGCGCCTTTGCACTAATGTGCACTGTTTCTTTCACATTTTTTAGTGCTCAAGTCATGTATCTAGAAATAAAACTTCGCGTTCTTTAATCACAATAATTTATCCAATGTCTCCATACCTGCCGTAAATTTTGTCATCTTGCGAAGTCTTTCCAGCCTGTCTTTCAACAAAAAAGCAACGAGCAGCTTTCCGTCTTTGAGTTAACTTATTACACCTGAAGTGAAAGCGGTTACATCTAATGCACGCTAATTTCCATTTAAAGTGTTCTGGCAGAACGTAGGAGGTAACCTACAATTCGCTTATTTATTAGTTCTCTATAAGTATGGCTTCCCGAAGAAAGCAGTGTCTGAATAGTCCAGATGTATTTTGCTCCATGTTGCGAGTTCTCTTTTAAGGAAAATAGAGAACCTATTTCTGAGTTCATAAACAGGGTATATTTGAGTTATTTTGGGGTCAAGCTAGGAGATCAAGATGTGGTCTCGTATTGTGTGCAGGATATGTACGGGGCATTTACGACAGTGTTCAAATAGTACAAGAAGTATACGGCGCACCGATGATTTTTTTTAATTTGTTGCGTCGTTGACACAACGCGTCTCTTTACCTCTTGTTGGGTGTTGAGCGCTTTCTCTGGAGTAATCCTCCGATACTGAGAAATTATCATTACTGTTACTGCGTAATTACTATATTTGTCAAGTCTCGTCACGTCGCTGTCAGTCAGTCAGTTTATTCCTTCAGTTTATTCCGTCAGCCAGGGGCTCAACGCCGTTAGATTCTGGAGTTCCTAGCCGGTCACCCAACCAGGAACCCGCGAGTCTCGAATTCACTTAACCTCCGTGACTTCATGGAGCGGAATAAACGAATTCGGCTTGGACAAATATTACAGTTTTCCGTCAGCGGGAAAAAGATTCGCTGCCTTTCTTTACGAAAGAAGAAACCCTAGTGATCTGCAAGGATGTAGGTTTTCTTAAAAAGTTGGGTTTACAGAATATAAGACGGATCGGTTGGGTTTACAGAATATAGGTGAATGGCGACTTTTCACCAATAGCTCAAGCAAAAGTTGAAGTGTATACTCTTACACGACGGCAACAAATGCGGTTCTGTTCCAGTTTGTTACTCATTCTGCATGAGAGAAGAGTACGTGATAATTTCTTTACTTTAAAAAAATGAAGTATTATGTACATTAGTGGGTAATTTTTGTTGATCTGAAGATAGTGAATTTTCTTCTGGGTCAACAAAGTGGCTGCTCAAGCTATTCCTGCTTCCAAACTTCTGTGACACAGCAGAGCCAAAAGTGAGCATTAGCTGCATTATCTCGTGAAACTGATACTGGTGAGTTGTCGAAGGAATCCTGGAAAGGTATGCAAGGCATACTATGCATATTAGGTCACGCTTAAAAACAACAGTCTGCTGCTTAGATACCTCGTTGGTTGATAAAAAATTGACCTCTGAGGAGAGATAGTTGTAGGGAAAACAATATAATCAATTTACCTTTAGATGCTTGAGAGAAAATTATTCTCCTTCCTTTGCATATCGGACTAGGCTGGATAAAGCAATTTGTACAGTTGTTGGGGATGGGATGGTTGGCGCTACCAGTATATATTACATACATTTCCGGGAGTCACGAAAGAGAAACTGAAAGCAGAGATTTTCGATGGTTTTCAAATAAGAAAGCTCGTAAATGTTTCAAATTTCTTTAAATCCCTGAGCGAAATTGGATCGAGTGCCTGGTCTTCTTTTGTTCTAGTTGTGAAAAACTTTCTAGGAAAGCATAAAGCAGAAAAACTCTTCATAATTAGTACAAACAATGCTTTTCATTTGCCATCTACATAGCTGCAATGAGTATTAAGGTCATATCTTCATATCCACTTGGATTGCGTTGCTTCACTTGGTGATTTAAGTGAAAGGTAAGGTGAAAGATTTCGCCAATCTCCACTGGTGAATACACCAGTGGAAGAGATATACCAAAGAAAATGAGATACATTCATTGTGGCAGACTATTGTTGCATGCAGCGAGACTATGTCACTTCTCATTCCAAAAAATCTATTTAAAAAACCTTTTGGGCGTTGAATGAATGATTGATTTTGTGAATTTTTAAAAATTGAGATGATAAATTAAGTGATTTACAGTTATCTACTTAAATTATTTCATTTACAAAAGCAAATTTATTTTATTTTAGATCAAACTACCAGGCCTGGCAGGCGTTGATTCTGCCCTTCATCTCCCTCACTCCTTTCCCCTCCCTTTCTCTCTCTCCCTCCCTGTCTCTCTCCCATTTGAGCTCAATCGGTGCAGAACTTTTTGAATTTTTGAACCCTATACAACCAACTTAACATTATGTAGAGTAACATCAGTGAAGTAAATATTTTATTTCCACATGCCATTAATGCTTCCAAATTCTAGAAAATGTGTGGTATGTGATGATAATTCTGTATTTACTAAACTACAGCTGATAGGGCAAAACTAATGCATTTTTTCGATTCAATGATATCAAAATACCCAGGAAAAATTTTAACATTGAGGCACCAAAATGTGTGTGAAGCGCCAACAAAGCGTATTTTGAAAATTAGGCCATTTGAAACTAGACGTTTGCTCCCGACCGATAGAAAACGTGTGTGATAGTGTAGTGTCGTGGATACAAACACATTTCAACAAGCGGCCGCATGACGTAGGCGAAACGTTTAGGTGTCCACGTGCTAGCCTTTGTTGTAGAGAGAGCGGATGTGACGTTGGGGGAAAAGCCAAGAGGCGGCGTGGAAGGGGGCGGGCTTCCTGCGCCGGCCGCGACGACGCCCCGCTCTTTCGCTTCGAGTCTTCGGGGAGTGCGCATCGGGCCGGGGGCCGGTGGGCGAATGGGTGTTGGGTGCGGGCCGCGAGCGTGGCGGAAAGGGCCGGCAATGTGTTTGCCGTAAGGACAGGGAGACTCAAGGACGAGTCCGTAAGTAGGATGCGGCGCTTCACGCCATCGAATGTAAGTGAGATTCGAGCGTAGTGGTGTGGTAGCCGCAGTGACAGATTACTCCGAGTAGTGGGATCTTTTTAATTTAATTTAATTGTGTAAATAAGGTTGTTTCGGTGGTGGAACTTAGTAAACCAGAGATTAACCCCTATTACCTGGAGTAAACCAGAAATTATTTAACCCACTCTCGTCTGTGTGTTATTGCAACCGCATGACGCCACAATAGTATTTAATAACAAAAACGAGAACCCCGAGTACCTCCAGAACAACGAAAACGAGAACACCTAGAACCAGGCGAGCCACGAGAAGAACGTGAAGCACATGAAGCTCGAGCACGAGAAGAACGAGAACAAGGCTGGCCTCCCGTGGAACAGAAGTTGCGGTAGCCGTCGTCTGCGCCGAGGAGGTTGCAGGTTCGAGTCCTGCGTAGGCATGGTCATATTTGTGTTTGTCTCTTTACCCCTCATCATATAGTAATAATATTAATTTAAGAATAACCCTTTTTAGGGTGAAAAGGTGGCTTTGACAGGAGACTCCTTCAGATAGGTGTGGAGAAAACTGAAGAAGTGGTAATTACGGCCCTGAGAGCATTCCGTTTCCCAAATATTCAACTGGGGAACATGGACATCAACGGGAGACGCTAAATAACCTATTTGGGAGTCGAGATCGACCAGACTCAGTTTTGGTCCTCACATTAATAAGACTGCGGGCAACGAAGAAATGCTCCGACCGCTCCAGATTAATGCCCAATGTGGGGATTCCGAAAGAAACTAAGATTTAGAATGGTCTCTTTTGCAGTTCCCAACTGCTATGTGCGGCCCCTGTATGGGTTGACGAACTCGGTAAAGCTTGTATGAGATCGAAGTACACGCTAGTACAAAGAAGGTTGGCGCTGAGAATAGTGTCAACCTACCGCACGGTCTCTGACAGCGCAGCAAGGGTACTGGCTTGTGTGCCTCCTGTAGACCTGTTGACGAGAGAACAGAAAGCGATCTACGACGAAGTGAAGCTGTCTGACCCCGTTCGTGACAGACCTCTGCGCAGGACGGATGAGGGCACGAACGTCTCTCGTGGCAGAATGGCGTGGGACAGAGACACCAAAGGAAGGTGGACGTACATGATACCAATATACAATCGTGGTTCAGCAGAAGCCATGGGAAGGTGAATTACTATCTTTCCCAAGTGCTCTCAGGACACTGCTGTTTTTAATCTTATCTGTTTAGATTTAAAAGAGCAGTCGAATCCAAATGTGAATTTTGTGGATACGAAGACGATGGTACCATGCTTACAATATTTATATCCGTAGCATGGGATACTCAGCGAAGAAAACTTAACGAAGCCTTAGACGTGGATATCTCCCCACCAAATATTGTGGAACTTGTGCTCAAATCAAATAAAGAGTGAAGCATAATGAAAGAGGTCTTCACTTTCATTATGAAAAAAGAGAAGAAAGTCTTCGTATGTAACTGGAGTTGAGGTTATAGCCCAGCTTCCTGCCCGTCTCTCCGTGAAGTACAGTTTGCACAGTGAACGTGTCTAAAGCGGAATCCAATCTCGCCTCGCCAGCTGACAGGTAAGACTGCATCGGATCTCACCATCCAGCAGGGGAAGATCACCGCCACCTCCTGAGGAAAATGAATGTACTGCATTTACGGGACCAATGACCTTAGCAGTTGACGCGCCCGGAATCACCAATAATCAATCAATCAATCAATCCAGTTTATATGAGGGCACCAGTCGCCATTGTATTCAATTAATGTCATATGAACTATTTTGAACATACTTTATCTATGTAACATTATTTTAAGTTACATTCATAAAAATTATCTAGAGAATATTTGCTCAAATCTACAAACATTTTCCTTTTTTTATTCAAACTTGTACTCTTCATTAAAACCACTGAATTTTCGAAACTTACCAGTGTTCAACTGTTCAAGGGTTGGTGTCGGTAGCCGACGTGCTTATCCACGCTCCGTGGAGGTTAAGTAGTTAGAGACACCGTGGTATCCAGGATTAGTGACCCTCTGGGATCCCCAGATACGAACGGTGCCGAGCGCCTGGCCGATAGAAATAAAATGCAATGACATGACAACAAACGGCAATATTAAAGGAGAATTACTCCAAGTGACTTATGGCTTACTACATGAAAGAGGAGAATTAAGGCATGTTCAAAGGCTTAGTTGTTATACTGACGTAAACTATTGAAGTAGTGGTTATTTTAACTGCTTACTAAATGTAATTAAGTACGATTTCCTGCGAGGTTTCGGGCCTGTTTCACCGGTTTCTGATAAAGTTCCGAATACTAATTCGACAGATAACGTGTCTGTTAGATAAAGTGTCTGATATTTATTTTTCGTTTCACCGAGGTCTTTCTTGTTAAAATTTTGACAGATATCTTTCTGATAAATAATCTTACTGATTGCACCTTCACCAGCGGCAACGGCGCATTTTCCATTCAAACGCGCTCTATACGCGCGAATTCAAATTTGTTTTGCTGAAGGAAGTATGAGGTGTGTTTAGTGTTTTTCCCTTAATTCGTTGTTATTTTGTGTTACAGTTTACTTCGGCGTAAGCTGTGTGTGAGTTCGGTGTAAAAGTTTGTTTTATTGCATCATACTTTGTGTGTGTTTAGTAATTTCAAAATGGAAAGGGGAAAGAAGCGAGAAAGAGGAATTAATTTTACACGTGAGGAAACATACTTCTATCCCTCGTTGCGGAGAGGAAAAATATTATTGAATATAAAGTAAATGCTACCATGTGGTGGGATAAGGATATGGTATGGATGGCTATTGAAAAGGCTTTCAATAGCTCGATGGGGGATGCTTTTTGCGAAGAGAAACATCTTAAATAAAAGTATGAAGAGTTTTGCTTGCTTACGTGACTGACGTGCTCAGGCTGTGCTCCAATATTTTACAATTTTGACTACTTTCTTACATCTTTCAGGTACCTTTTGTTTTTAAATTGTTTTCTTTACTTGTTTACTTGTTACAGAAAAGCTGAAAGAGATTTATATTCTCCGAAGCTGTGGAAAAGAAGTAAATAAATATTGGTTTAAAAGACAGCATAACGGACAACAGTGCGTTTGAACGAGTTCATAGACTTCTAATACATATTTGCTCTACAAATCTATTTAGATTTGCGTAAAGGTTTAAACAATTAGTGAAAGTGTTGTGATAATTGTGAAAAATATCAAAATTCAAAATTTCGTCTATAACATTAACGGAAAATTTTGAACGTTGTGTTTTCAAATTCTTGAAAATCAAAGTGGAGAATTTTGTGGCCTTGAAATTGGTAAACATAGTAATCTAATTGTATATATTAATTTGAAGCTTAGATCTATTAATGTAAACAGATTGAACGTTTCTCGCAATTAACCAATAACATTTAAATACTAATTAGAATCACAATCCTTTTTATCTTTAAATAAATACGTAACTTAAATTAAATTATTTAATACACTTAAATTAGAAAGAAACCTTAGGAAACCTTTTTTACACATAATTTGATTTGTCATCTATTTATTTATTCTCATATTTGCCACGCATTTTGATACGCATTCTTCACATGGCTACTATTCGCTATACACTTTCCACTCTGTTCTCTGAAAAGCCGACCTTCTGAAAGCCTTCACACACTTAAACAATAATTTAGATGAACATATCCGAAGGCTCGAAGAGTTCAAAACTCAGACGGTTGGACAATAATAGGCAACACCGCAGAAACTTTCAACCGTCCATCCACGAAAGCAAAAACAATCATCACAACCAATCACAACTGAAAACAGATTTTCTGTGTTAGATTATGGCAAGGATTTTCCTTGCCTCGCCAGTTCTCACTACCCCCTCATCGATACGTCCACCCAAAAACCAACACAAACAGGCTAGCAAGCGCAAAGAAACAGACACGTAGAGTTGCGCAACTTGGCCCACAAGTCAACAAGGACATTCCCACTGAGCCCATCGAAAAGGTACTAATTTTAGCTGATAGCCATGGGCGACAAATCTCCACCCTGCTCAGTGGGAAACTCCCATCCAATTTCTCTGTCAATGGTGTGTTTAAACATAACGGGAGATTTGCCGACGTGACCAATAAGTTGGACACCCACACAAAAATTCTCACCAAACGGGATACAGTCATCATCCAGTTTCCACGTCTACTTCCGACAATATAAAAGAATTTTAAGGAAAATAATAGTTCAGGCAAAAATAATGAAAAATAATGAGGAAATTTTTAACGCTAGAAACAAAACTAAAGCAATGTGGAATATCGTAAAAATAGTAAACTAAAAAATAAATATTCATCTGGTGTAGATGAATTTCCGGATTGTTTATTAAAAACGTGTGCATCTGCTATTATACACCCATTAACTCACATTTTCAATGCTTCATTGTGCACAGAAATATTTCCATATTTTTCAAAGCAACGAACATTAAGCCGCTTTTTAAAATAGAGAACAAAAATGAAATTCAAAATAACCGGTCAATTTCTCTTTTGTCAGTTTCCTAAAAAATATTAGAGGCTTTTCTATACGCGAATGGAAACGTTTCTCAGGAAAAACGAAGCGTTTACACTCTCACAACACGGTTTTAGAAAATCAAAATCTGCGTAAACTGCCATTTTTCTTTTCTTAAAGATCTTGCTTCATTAATGGACCAAAATGAAGAACCCATTGGGATATTTTTAGATCTTTCGATAGCTTTTGACGTTATTAAACATAACATCTTGCTCTCAAAATTACCTTCATTTGGAATTCGTGGTATTGTCCTAGATTGGGTAACCTCGTACCTTAAACATCGATTTCAAAGAGTAGAAATACCGTACTGGCACGAAAGGACATTATTTACTTATCTTTCCAATTCTTTGCCAATTAAACATGGGGTCCCACAAGGTTCAATCTTAGGTCCTATTCTCTTTCTGTTGTACGTAAACGATATGCCCTCATTAATTAAAAATGGAAGAACAGTTCTGTTTGCCGATGACACGAATGTTCTTTGCAAATAAGAAACAATAAATAGTACAATTTCAGAAGATTCAAATTGGTTTTGTAATAACCAATTAATAGTTAACGAAGGAAAAACTGTCTCAATTGAATTTTGCGTTTAAAATCGGCAATCGTATGCTCCATTGAAAATGAACAATATGCAATTAGCTGATGTTAAGGTAACAAAATTTCTAGGTCTCTCAATTCAGTCAAACCTCAATTGGAATGTACATATAATAGAATTAAACACTAAATTAAGCTCATTATGTTACGCATTCAAAATTCCTTCAAATTCTGTCAGCCTTCATACAACTCGTGTGTGTATTTTGCAAATGTACATTCCCGCCTGAGATATGGCATAATATTCTGGGGAACTTCATCCTTTAGTGCCCAGACATTTAGGTTGTAAAAGAAAATTACCCGCATAATGAAAAAATGCCATCCACGTGATCTGTGCAAGCCTCTTTTCATTGAGCTTGAAATCTTACCATTGCCTTGCTTATTTATTTACGAATCTGTAGTATTTGTCAAAACTGATTAACTTAACGGTGGGAACATATTTTCATGTAATACTGATATTTCTAGTAACAACACACGACGTAAAAACCATGTACATCAAGTGTCAGTATCAACAGCTCACTACAAGAAATCCACATACAATACATGTTCGTTACTTTATAAAGCATTGCCAGATGAAATTAACCAATTAAAATTGGTTCACGAATTTAAGTTAAAAGTAAAATCTTATCTGCTGCATAATTGTTTCTATACAATTAGAGACTATAGTGATCGTCAAAAAGAAAAATAAATTAGAAAGAAATAAAGAAAAAGAAAAAAACGAAAATAAAAATAAATTTTTCGTTAACAAAACAATGATATAGTATAATGAGTTTTCATTTGTATGTATAATTTTTTAAAAATACTTAATATGCCTTTAACAAGTAATGTATTGCATCTTCTGCGTCTCGGTCGAATTGTTGTCCAGTTTCCCTGATCCATTGAACAAATGGTGAAATGGCCCCTTGATTTGCTTCTGGACGTAAATGTAGCTTCATTATGCGCACGTTTTGTTGAGCTTTCCTTTTGCTTGTAGGGGTAGTAGAACTTAGGATAAGTTTCTATTTTGTTAGCAATACAGAAAAATCAAATCCTCAATTCTTTTACGGTTACAAATAAATTTTCTATAACTCGGAAACGAAAATATGTAGTTTTTGAAATGTTAATCTCTTGCTTTTAAAATTTTATTATTATTATTATTATTATTATTATTATTATTATTATTATTATTATTATTATTATTATTACAACTTTTTTTTCATCTTTCAACTATTAATAGTTAAATTGTTGGGAAGGGATTCTGAAACTCAAGAAAGCGTGCGCAGTTGATTTTCTCCCCATACGTCACATACAGTTTTTGACTAAATAAATAATAAATGTCTTGTAGAGAGATTAATAAAATCTAATTATAGCTGTTTAAAGTTTTTTGTTGGAAACAAAATTATAATCGAAATTGTTTACTAAAAATGACCAATTCTGAAATCATAAACATGTAGTAAGGCAAGGAAATCAATTTCAATTTTTTATATGATTATGGAGGATATCATTGAAAATAGATTCTTTAAATTCTATTGCATATTTCTCATAAATTACTCAATATTGAGTCTTTTCTCTGATGACCAGCCTATTATAAAATTAAAATTTTAAATACAATTCATTCCCTGAACAGAATTTTTTGAGTGTATAAATTACAATTAAAAAAGAAGATATAAAATCAGAGAAAATTGACTTAAACATCACAACAGAATGAAGTCAGTCGCTCACAGGTAGTCGTCGCGTGCGGACGTCTTTCTCTTCGCTCCGAGAAGTGAAAGGCCATGGGTGTGGACCTCGCTTTGTACCGGGCGCGTGTTGGCGCGTGGGCTGCGCGCATCCGCCCCGGCCCGGCGGTTTCAACGCATGCGGAATCTTCTTGTTTGATAGGCGGTGGTGTTACGCTACTATGTGCAGCTGTTTTGGCCACCCTCCTTGTGATAGGAGGTGTGGAGCAAAACCCTGGTCCCGCTGTACAGGCTGCTGCAACGACATGCTCCAAGTGCGAAAGGAGTGACCGGAGAATACGCAGATTGGAAGCAGATCTTGCTCAGGCGCATGCATACATTGGAGAACTGACTCTTAAGATCAAGGAGTTGGAAAATGTTGTTGAGGGTAAGGAAGAGCGGGATCCCCCGCGCGAGGAAGAGGCGAGAAATGTGCAGCCGAATGTAAGTGTATCTTCTCAGTCAGTTGCTCCGTATACCGGAAAAGTGAAGGTGATAGGCGACTCCATGTTGCGGCACAGCGGCGGGGTGTTAAAGAAAAAGGGAGCAGATGTTTCTTTTTTCCCTGGAATTGACATAGAGAAAATGACCTCCGTAGTGAAAAAAGCCAATGAAAACGAGGAAATAGAAGTGGTACTCGTTCATGTAGGCACAAACGCGCGGAAACGGCAACCCGTGTTCGTCACAATTAATCAATGTGTTGAACTTGGACAGGCCATCAAGGCTAAATACAAAAATGCCAAGGTGATCGTTTCGGGGATTATGCGCCGAAATGATGTGCACATAGGCAAAACACGGGACCTAAATCGCGGTTTACTGTGGGCATGTGACGTTTTTAATGGCCTTTTCGTGGACCCTAACTATTGGCTCGGGCAGGATGACTTAGGCCGGGACGGGCTTCATTTGAACTCAAAAGGTGCGTGGAAGTTGGGGTGTTTGCATGACCGGGTATTGAACAAATTCCTGCATAAAAAGTGACAACCGAGCGGAGATGTGTTCGTGGCGCTACGGGCAGAATTGATTGCGGAAGAGGATGTGAAGCGTGTGGTGGCTGCTATGCGGGAGGAGATGGCGGCTGAGCGTGAGGAGTCGACTGCTACGCGGGAGGAGTCAACTGCGGCGCGGGAGGAGACGACTGCTGCGTGGGAGGAGATGACTGCTGCGCGGGAGGAGATGACTGCTGCGTGGGAGGAGTCAACTGCGGCGCGGGAGGAGACGACTGCTGCGTGGGAGGAGACGACTGCTGCGCGGGAGGAGTCAACTGCTACGCGGGAGGAGTCGATTGCTGCGCAGGAGGAGACGACTGCTGCGCGGGAGGAGACGACTGCTGCGCGGGAGGAGACGACTGCTGCGCGGGAGGAGACGACTGCTGCGCGGGAGGAGACGACTGCTGCGCGGGAGGAGACGACTGCTGCGCGGGAGGAGACGACTGCTGCGCGGGAGGAGACGACTGCTGCGCGGGAGGAGACGACTGCTGCGCGGGAGGAGACGACTTCTGCGCGGGCGCAGGCACCTGAACAGGACGCACGGGTCCCAAACTCGGACTTGCAGGTGAGGAGAGGTTTCATTAGATTGTTGCAGGTGAACTGTCGTAGCATCGTAAATAAGGTAACGGAATTTTGGAATTTAATTGAGGCTTGTGATCCTGATATCGTGGTAGGTACAGAGTCTTGGCTCTCGGATGCGGTAGTAAATGCGGAAATTTTTCGGTCTGATTATTTTACGTTTAGGAGAGATCGCGGAACTAGAGGCGGCGGAGTATTCATTTGTGTGAAAAACACTTTAAATGTCGTATCAAATTGGGTCGATAATGTTTCTGAAATGACGGGGTTGGAAATTTACTGTTCAGGAAATAACTTAGAAATAATTGCTTGCTATCGGCCACCGGCTAGTAATTACGAAATCTTAGACGCGATACACGAAAGAACAAAAAATATACGTAGCCATCCCGTAGTTATTGCCGGAGATTTAAATCTTCCAGACACAATTTGGAAAGGGTGCGTATGCGATGGACACGTGCAGCAACTTGTCAATAGACTGGTCTGGGACAACGGATTAGCGCAGGTAGTAGACCAGCCGACTCGCCAGGACGCGCTTCTAGATATTTGCCTTGTTAGTCCGAAAGACTTATTCTTATCGTGCGACGTTATAGAAGGTATAAGTGACCATAAAGCAGTTCTTGTCGACCTAGACTTAAGTAGTTTAAGGAAAAGTATTAACACCGGGATTCTAGTGAGGCAATACAGGAAAACCAATGTAGAAGGGCTTCAAAATTACTTAAGGGAACAGTACAATGAGTTTCTTAGAACGGGAGGGGGGATAGAAGAAGTATGGCAAAAATTTAAAAACATTCTTGAAAATGCCGTGCAGACATTTGTTCCATGTAAATTGTTAAAAAGAAATCACGACCCAGAATATTATAATGCAAAGATTAGACGTATGAAAAGAAAAACCAGAAAGGCGTTTAGTAACAGGCACATTAGTGGCAACCACATGGCATTATTTCGAAGTTATTCAAAAGACTTAGAGAAAGAAAAGAAAATCGCGGAGGAACGTCATTTAAAATATATTCTTAATGCGGATGGCAATAATTGGTCGGAATTTTTTAAGTATGTTCGTAGAAGGAAGGGAAACAAAGACGAAATTCCAGTTCTTCGTATTAATAATTTACCAATAACTGACGATAGAGAAAAAGCAAACGCTTTTAATGCACATTTCGCTTCGGTTTTTAAGCAGAAAACTGACTGTACACAGATACCAACGTTATCAGATAGAAATATATTTCAGGTCGATGTATGTACTCTACGGAAAAGAATAAAATTAATGAAAAGCGGAAAATCTCGAGGCCCAGATTCTATTTCCACGGACATTATTAAATTAGGTGGAGAGGCTATTTTACCGTACCTAATTAGGTTATTTAATATTTCTATCAATAACGCTTGCGTACCGGAAGATTGGAAGTTAGCACTCGTAGTACCTGTTTTTAAAAGTGGCGATAAAACGGCACTTAGTAACTATAGGCCGATAAGTCTCACGTCAGTCGTATGCAAACTCATGGAACAACTAATTACTAACTACATCCGGAGAGAATGGGAGGGCAAGGAATGGCTTTATCAAGGTCAGCACGGCTTCCGAAACGGGTTTTCCTGCGAGAGTCAGCTTGTCTCACTTCTACAAGATCTAACCGACGAAGTTGATAAAGATGGAAGGGTAGACGCAATAGTAATAGATTTTGCCAAAGCTTTTGATGTTGTTCCTCACGATCGTCTTGTAAATAAATTAATAGATTCGGGTATAGACATTAGGGTGGTGGCTTGGATAAATGAACTATTACGTGATAGGAAACAGCAGGTTCGAATCGGAAGATATCTATCAACCTCCGTAAGTGTTACGTCAGGGATTCCACAAGGAAGTGTCATTGGGCCTCTCATGTTTCTCGTCTTCGTGAATGACTTGCCAAAAAATTTAGCTTCAAACGTAAGACTCTTTGCTGATGACTGTATCATCTATCGGGTTATCAAATCAGAGGACGTGTATATTTTGCAGCGAGACACAGACAAATTACACTCCTGGGCAAAAACAAATGGCATGGAAATAAATAGTTCCAAAAGTAAAGCCATCACGTTTGGTAGGGGTCGAAGTTATGGTGAAACTGTGTACAAATTGAACAACAAAGTCATACCTACAGTTACATCTTGCAAATATTTAGGAATTCAATTAGATAGTAAATTGAGCTGGGAAAATCAAGTAAATTTCGTTGTGGGAAAAGCCTGGAGATCTCTACATTTCGTCATGCGGATCCTAAAGAAGAGTACAGTGAGAGGTAAAGAATTAGCTTATATGTCACTAGTCCGACCTGTATTAGAATATGGCGCGGTATGTTGGGACCCGTTCAGAATATCGCAGCAAGGTAATCTAGAAAAGGTCCAGAGCAGAGCATCGAAATTTACTTTCAGGGGATCAAAAAATAGAGGTGCATGGGAATCACTCGAAAAGAGGCGGATGAAGCTGCGACTCTATGCTATGTACAAAGCATACACAGGCTATCCTGCTTGGAATGAAATACACCGTCGTTTAGGAAAACCTTCATACTTCGGTAGAACGGATCACATGCATAAAATTAAGACAAGAAAACAGAAAACGGATGTCGGGAAATTAGAACAATTAGAGACTGGAACAGTTTGCCTGCGACTATCTTAGAACCCTTTCCTCAAAGCTTGAGCAAGTTTAAAAATAAATTAGTTTTCTAGTTAATTATATATTTGGTTATATGTATCAATGTTGTTTCTACTGTTAAATTAGTAGTATATCCTACAAAGTAAGTTGTTTAATTGTTAGTATAAATATCAGTTGTAGAAGTATTGTTAATATTACCTTTATTACTATTGTTATCATTTTATTATTATTATTCATTTAGTGCAGTGCAGTGGAGTGTAGTGCAGCGCAGTGTAGTGTTATGAAGTGAAGTGGAGGGAAGGGAATGCGAAAGAAATGCATCACAGTGAAGTGTTGTTCAGTGAAGTGAAGTGAAGTGGAGTAAGGTTTGCGTGGTGATGTTATGTACTATTTATTATTATTATCTTAATTAACTACTTTTTTGTAACTTTTTCTTAGTGAATCTAAGTTTAATGCATGTAAGGTTAGGATATTCTGCCACCAAGTTACTACACTTAATTGCAGAATTAACAATAAAATCTAAATCTAATCTAAGTCTAAAATTTCTTGATTAAAATCCTTTTTAATCAAGTCTTTTCTCTGATGACCAGCCTATTATAAAATTAAAATTCTAAATACAATTCATTCCCTGAACAGAAGTTTTAGAGTGTATAAATTACAATTAAAAAAGAAAATAAAAAGTCAGAGAAAATTGACTTAAACATCACAATAGAATGAAGTCTAGAATTTCTTGATTAAAATCCTACAGAGAGAATGTGGAATGCCCCAAGAAACGGTTATCTATTTTAAATACTGACAACACTTAAACAAATTTTGAGATAAGTCTTCAAAGTTTAGTAAAATTTAAGCAGATAAAAATGTGAGAAAATTATGATTGTCACTTTAATAATGATAAAAGTATTCTTTTGCTTTTAACAATCAATGAAAATGTTTTTCTTCAAAAAAGAAATTTTATGGTATTTTTATTTTAGAAAGAGTATTGTCAGAAATGTTTGTGAATAGATTAGATTCTAGCATGGTATTAATCCATTCTAACATGCTTTTAATACCACATGTTAGAATCAAATCTTTTCTCAAACATTTATGACAATGTTCTCTCTTAAATAAAAATTAATTTTGGATAATGAACCCAGAAACTATTCTAGAATAATCTCAGAAACACTACTTTAAAACACAAGACTATTAATGTCCTGTTAGAATCTAATCTTTTCTCAAACATTTATGACAGTGTTCTTTCTAATATAAAAAGCCCATAAAATATTTTTTATACTTTGTGATAGGTTCTGTTGGCCTTTAAAAATTTATTGGTGTATATATATTTGAATTTGTTCCTTCCACCTCTAATTACTCTTTTTTACTTGCTTTCATATAGTCTATTAAAAGTGATGTTTATTTTTTACGCTGATCTGCTCTCTCTCTTCCCAGACTTGCCTCTCTCCTTAAAGGGAGGATTCATAAGTATGTTCTCACTGGGCATTTCTCCTTTTTTGATAACATTTTTTTATATAATTCTATTTTTTTAATATGTACTTAATTTAACATGCTTTGGTAAGTTCTCTCCAATCTACTTATATATGTTGTGCTTACAATTTATATATTTTTTCACTTATGCTTGATTTTTTAAATGAATTTTATTTCTGATTTCTGTGTAATTTTTATCTTTTCACTATCTTAAAAATTTATTTATCATTCTTATTTTGTGATGTAATTATGTCTATAATATGTTTTTGTATATTCCTGAAGATTCTTGTAATTAACTCATGAAACATTGTGTTGGATAATAAAGGCTTTTGAAGAAAAAAATCATTGATTGTTAAAAGAACAAAAGTTTAATTTAAACTGTCTTTAATTTTATTAGAAAAAATTCATAAAGATAGTTCAGAAGACTGTCAGTATGTAAATACAACATTGTAAAATCAGTATCACTCAGCATAAAACCTTTCTCCTGCAAATTATATTTTTGAGTTGTTACTTCTCTTAAACATCGACGAAATGTATGCCTCATATTACCAGTTCATTGTATGGAAACATGTGTGCAATCTATTGCTGCAAGAACTTCAGAAATCTAGCCATTTCATAAAAATTCTTCTTTCTACATTCCTTGGAAACTTCACGAACGTACTATAGGCCTCCAATGACATGAGACACTTTACTTACTACATTTGAAGCAATAGATTTTCTCACCCTACTAAAGTATCTAATTACGATAAAAAAATTCCGGTGTACAATAACGCAGATTGAGATGAAATCGGTTCATTGCTGATACCTCAAAATCGCTAACAAAACACAAAGTAATACATATTATTATCTTAACATAAATGAATTTAGCAGGATCATTACTTGCAGAAATATAATATAAGTCGGTATTCACAAATCAGTTATTGCTTTTATTTTCTGTTCTATCAAAGTGATAACTTTGCTAACTTCGTTAACCTTAAACGGGACCAGCAATCTTGTATGTCAAGGATCTCAAAATATTCTGGCAGCGTTCATCACAGATATAGAACGATTTTCCTAAGGATGAGCCAAAGTGACAGCTAGTGCTGGCAACATAACTGACGGTTCTGTTGTCATTGTGCCCTCGTGTCCATTAGACATCCTTCCTGCATTCGTTCGTTTGCAGTTGGCTAACTTGTAAATGGCTTCCTTTTATGTTGTCCTCGTCCGACAAAAATATAGTGCACCGCGAAAAATAATTGAAATTAGGAAGTGCAGTGTTATGTGCTCTTCTGTAAAAAATCTTTTTTCCATAAACATTACATTAAATTTACTTTTTGTGTGATACATATTATGTTTATTTTAAAACCAAGACTTGAATGCGAAATGCATACCGGCGCACGTGTTTCCGGATTAAAATCATTTTCTTTCTATTTACATTCGTGGCAGTTTTCTTTTACTGATTGTGAGAGCATGTTAAGAGATTATCCACATACGTAATTAAATTTAAATATTTCCCAGACTCGCGTACGGGCATATACCTCAGCGAAACTGTTGGACTTCTGCATAGTGGTGTCTTCATGGGAGCCTTAACCAAACACTTTACGAAGGGGCGTGGCTGAACAACTGTCGCGGAGGAGGGATACTAGTCTGGATTACATGTGATGTTCACTTGTTTAGCGAATTGTCACTTTGGCTCATCCTTAGGAAAATCCTTTCATACCACAGATATTTCTTGAAAAACACAGCAAGTTCACACAAATTCTGTTATTTTGGGATTATCTACTAGATAAAGATTTAACGGTCTCTCGAACCTCCAGATTATTTACCGGTTACTTTAACCACTGGATAGATTTAACAGGCAGTGTTCGTAAAACACAAATTTTCAACATATCAGTGTGATAAATTCTGGATAGACACTTTATCAGGCACCGGTGAAACATACCCTTAATATTTTTTAATGTTAGGAAGACTTTTGCGGATGGAATTGGTAATATAATATTACGTACTAATCGTTACAAATAATGTGAAAAAGTACGTGATATTGTAGTACAACTAGTTTGATTTTAAAATAATATAGATATATCTTAGCCCATAATAGTTGTTTTTTATACATTATTTTAATTTTTGAAATAGGCTAATAAAAAATCTTTGTCTGAACTTGGATTTCGAATGGCTAATAGGTATCTTAGGAGGAACAATAATGTGTTTTTCCCATTCCAGTAGCTTGCAATTTTGAAATAAATTACAAAACTTACTTTTTCAATAAAAACGTGAGGTCTTTAGTGCTTTCATACCCAAATTTAATTCTGAGTGCATGGCAAAGATTTATAATCAATGAAATTAATATATTTAGATCAAAGTTTTTTATTGGAACACTATGAATAACATTAATTTTGTAACTAATTATTATAATACAGTTACATAACTATAATACAGTAACATGAATCACTGCGTGCTCATTTCAACTGAATCAGTTTGCAATTATTTTAGTCGGAGATTTTGCAATTATATTAGACTTTTTTTAAATATCAGCTGTAAATTCAGGAACAAAACAAGGAGACTTCTTTGTGCGTGTAAAGAATTACACGATATCATTCAAAATAAATGCTAATTTGTTCTAGTTTGCCTTTTCGTTTTTAAACCAATTAATTAATATCTGATCTGATGGTCTTGTTTCATTGTTTACTTGAAAGTATAATACTAGGAAACTGAGGAAACAATAAACAAACGTGATGCTGGATATAGTATAAAATGGCCTACTTATTACTTCGTGTTCTTTTTATGTTTCTTCTGAGTTCGTAGCAGCAATACATTCATATTCCTGAAATAACTTGAGGTTCAAAGTTGAATCGGTTATCTGCTCAGTTCGACTGTATGGACTCTTGAACGTGTAGTGTGTATTACTGCGTCTTAACCATGATGTCGTTCACGGTTTTTCTTATTTCATGCTCATGTGTTCTGCTTCTGCTTCCAAACAATGAGGCTATTATTTTGGACAAACTTGTTAACATTATTTTCCCCAGAGGTACAAAAGCCCCGCCCGTGGCTGGGCCTTCACCTAGCAGTATCCTAGTGCCTGAAAACAGTTCCATTGCCGATAACGCCGCGGGGCCAGGGGAGTCTCTCGGAACGTCGGCGGAGCCCGCCGGTAATAGTGAGGCGACGCCGACTATACAGCCCAATGAATATACTACCTTACCGTCCACCTCCGAACCATCTCCGACCAATACTTCCAGAGTTCTCATCACGGCGCCGGCATCGAAATGCCCTGCAGGCCAGAGAAGGAATCACCGGGGCATCTGTGTCAGTGTCATCGGTTGAGAATCACCTTTGCAGTAAGTAAAATGTATTTTGAAGATTTCCTGCCAAATTAACACTATTAATTCTTTCACGAAGATTATAAGATACTGATTCATTCAAAAGGCTGTAGCAAGATAAGGGAGTTAAAAATGCCCCCAAGCATAATTCAGTTTTGAATAGAGGGCATGTTTAGTGTTGTTTTGAAAGTCAGTTTTCCAAAATCTCAGAGCGACAGTCCGATTATTTTGTAAGATATCAGAAAAAGTACGAATTTTCGGGTGTTAATTTTTTTCATATCATTACTTGCAGATAAAATTCTGAAAAAATTGAGACATAGTTGACATTTATACGTATCTTAGAGAGGGTGTCTTAGAGATTAAAAAAGGGCGGGAAATTCAATTTAAAAAAATTATTAAGTTATTATTCGGTATATTTATGATTTATTTCTGGGGTAACGACTCCAAAAAATTCCTAAATATTGGTATTAAGATGTTCCACTGATTTTTTTCAGATTTTTCTTATTGGTGCGTCATATTGAAAAAAAATAATAACTTTTTTCGTCATTTATACCCATATAACTCGTAATAAGTTAATCACGGAAAAATACTTTTCGAAGAAAAAAACAAATCATTTTACCATACAAAAATATTGTGGATTACTTTCGGCACCAAATCCAAATTTTCAATAATAAAAAAATTAAAAAAAATCATTTTTATCATGTTTTTGTGGCCTGTTTTGATGTGAAAAATTAAAAATTATTTTAAATGATTTTAGTTCAAATCCTATTTCAATTTTTTTATTATTAAATCAAAATATACAATTTTTCTATTTTTGTGGAAAAAATTACTAATTGTTAACACATTCAGAAATAATGCCTAACCTTACATAAAAATTAAATTCAATTGTATTCAATTAAATCTTCATTATCGTCATCTACGGTCGGCACAATTTCATTAGTATCAAAATATGTCACAAGTTTTCAGCTGGTTTAATTTTGTGGGACAGATACCGAGCATGTGTACATTACATTACATGTACATTATTTACATGTACATTATTTACATGTACATTATTTACATGTACATTATTACATGTACATTACAATACATGTACATTATTTTACAACACTTTGCCAGATGACATTAAACGATTAAATTCAATAGAAAAGTTTAAATCACAAGTGAAATCGTTTCTGCTGCATAACTGTTTCTATACAATTAGAGACTATACTGAGCATCACAAGAAAAATAACATTAATTTTAACAATGATACATAATGCATTATTTACCATTTGGACGGTATAAATGAGTATAAACAACCTGTAACAACTATTGTACTACAGCTTCCGGGTCAATGACCCCCATCTCGATCAGGTTTTTCGTCCAGTTTCCCTGATCCATTGAGCAAATGCTGAGATGGCCCCTTGTTTTGCTTCTGGACATAAATGTAACTTCATTTCTGTGCACGTCTTCTAGAATTCAGTGGGAAATACAATTATTCAAATTATCGTTTCCACGTTATCGCGGCAGGAAGTAATAAGAGCCAAAATTTATTGCTTATTTATCCTTGAAAATAGATTTTATTACATGGGAGTTTTTTTGTTTTTTTTTCTCCCTTTCAAAGTTCAAAATTTATTGCTTATTTACCTTGAAAATCGATTTTTTACATGGGAGTTTTTTTGTTTTTTTTTCTCCCTTTCAAAATTCAAAATTTATTGCTTATTTATCCTTGAAAATCGATTTTATTACATGGGAGTTTTTTTGTTTTTTTTTCTCCCTTTCAAAATTCAAAACTTAAGTAGTATATGAAATAGTGTAGGGATCACAGAATTTTGAAAATGTGCACACAATTCACTTTTCCCCATAGCCCGTCATACGCAGTTTTTAACTGTTTTTTGACGTAAATAAATAAATAAATAAATAATTGTGCCAAATAGTATATAATTCCTACTAAGTGAGAACAACAACTAATTCATTAGATACCGAGCATTTAAAAATGTTCAGCTTTGGAATTATTAATGAACAATTTGTTCAAAATCAACTAACATTACATAAAATGTTGTAAAATGTAATCTTTATAAATCTTCTCAACTAACACAATCATTCAGTTTTCTTTCTTGTACTATTTATTTTGAAGAAATTGTATTTTATCATAAAATGAACATTTTTTCATACTTTCATAGTTCTTACTCCCTTATTAGTTTAATTGAAATAAGTCTTTCAGAATGTCTTAAAAGAGCAAAATCTCTTTTAATGCAAAACTTTTATGGAAAAATTTGGTACTGTTTTTGAGAAATATCATTTGAGCATTTCTGAAAATGAGCCATTTTGTGTGTATTAACACAAATTCTTACTATATTTCCTAATTCCTCACTATATTTCCACAAGATGTTTAAAAATTCCATTTTCAGATTATTCTTCTAGAATAACCTTTCACATTTTTGTTAATAATATTTATGTTGGCAATATGTTGTTTATTGGCCACAATTATGTAACTGATTTTTTAATTTCCTTTTTAACCAATTACTCTGTTTACACTATATTACAACAATGAGTACTGCCTCAGGTAATCATCAATTAGTTATGTTTCAAGTTAATTTATAGATTATGTTAAAAAGATTAAATTTATTATTATTTTACTCAGTTTTACAGTTCTTCCAATTTTCCTCTTTAGATTATATAAATTTACCAAGCTGATGTTCAAAAATGTAATTTTTTCTTAATTAATTACACAAAAATATAGCTTTTATTTATTTGTAATGTATTGTCAACTGCACACAAAAGCAAACATTGTGACAATTTCTCTGCTTTCTCTTAATTGGTCAAATCAATTTTAATCAAATGTCAGAAAAAAAGAAGGAAGAATAAATATTTTGTTATTAATTGTGAATGTTGAGTATTTGTAAACAATATCCACTGGTACTTTTCATTGCTCTTGCAGTATAATTATCAACTTCCATCTAATATCGTGACCTAAAATGAATTCTTAATTTATTACCTTCACTAATTTAAATGGTTAATATGGTAAATCAATCACTGATTATGTTAATCAGTTCATCGAAAAGAAGTTAAAAATCACTTGTCTGAAAACAATTCTATAAATGTGTTTTTTCCAAGCATACCAAAGTGTTTAACAATTGTACCACTAACACCAATGGTGTTTTTTCTAAGCATATTAATAATATAAACAATTCTCATTTTAGTAAAAAATGTACTAGTAAAAAGTACTAGTAAAGTACTAGTTAGTACTAGTAAAAAATGCAGAGCTATGTTAAAATATTAGATATTTTTAAAAGCAAATTATGCCTCTAGAGATTTAAGTTATTTATATTACCATTAGGATTAGTAGATGACTTACTCAAGTAAGTCTTAAAATCCACTTTTGGAATCTCATGATTTCCTACTTGTAATGAACATGATTCAGCCAAAATGTAAAAAAAATATTTCTTTCAAAGCCTACTTTATTGACTATATAACACCATCAAATGAAAAAACACTTTTTTCTCAGAATTTTCTAAACTTTAATCACAGACTGGATTGTAAATTTCACAAATTTGAACATCCCCACTGTCATTCTGAAATTTCTGAGTTTCAGCCATAAACATACTGTCTCTTACACCAAATCAAGTTACCTCATAGGCCAATACATTGTATTATTGAATCTGCCATTGATCTTATCACACCGAACTTAAGGAATAAAATTTAGAAGACAATGCTGGAACATTATTTCTAATATAAACTAGTGGTACTACATCAGCATGTACTTTCTCGGATTATTTCTATATATGCAATTTTCGTAAATAAAGTGTTCAACGAAAATGAGTCCTGCACCATTATTTTAAGCGTTCCTTGTTCTATCCGCGGAGAAAAAAATGGAAGAAGAAATCTGGAGAAGTTTTTGATAAATCCCCCCCCACACACACACGCACACACAAAATGCATTAATTTCAAGCACAAATTACGCGAAACTACTTGTTTTTGACTATTTTTAAAGATCTGTTTTTTAAACAGTTTAAGACTAAATTCTCAATCTTCAATTTTGTTGTTTTGAAACGTTAAAATTTTGTAATTTTGGAAAATACCAAGTGATTGCCGGAAATATTAGCATCATTTTTTTACCGTCCTATGTACGAGGAAAAAATAAAGAAATACATTGGAGACATTTTTTAGAAAAATATTGTTTGAAAAGTTAAAAATTGCCAATATTTCACTCATTGCGAGCAGTGCTTTTCCGTACAGTCATTTCGCGTCGCTGTACATTCGAGATCTCCAGCAACAATTATGTTTTATTAAGTTTTATTGTTAATCGTTGTTAACCATCGTTGTGGTTGCCATTTCATTTTGCTGCTTCTGTTTGTGAACTGGGTCGACAAATCATTTCATCTCATTAGAACGTTTTCAAAAAATAATTACTGGATATCGCTTTAAGAAATAAGGTTATTAATATGCTAAAAATATCTTACAATATTCTGATTTAAATGTAAGGTGAATTGACTGCGATCAGCAAGAGCGCAATTATCCATTCGGGAACGTCGTTATAACCTAAATGTATGATATTGATTCTCCCAATTTGATAACCGCGTCCCAGCTGATCAAAAGTCAATCGCTCTACATTCAAATCGGAGTATAAAAAATCATATTCCTGAAAAAATACAAATCCTTCATCGTTGCAAACGAACAAGGTTAGTGAAATTTTCGAAATAGAATAATTTTGTTTCATTGTCACCAGTAGTAGCAATAACAATAAAGATCATGGAATGAGCTAGTGTAAAACGTGTTCAAATAATAGTGCTTGTTGCAAAGTGCTACAGTGTAATCATCGTATTTTGGAACCTTAGTTTTCTTTTATTTTGTATGGATTCTATTACCGGCAGTTGTCTCAATATGGAGAACTAATATAACAACTTGTGTCTCAGTGGAGAACTAATACAGACTTATTCGAGGTGTACCACCACGGACTCGACGCACAAAATTAGGAAAGTAATGTTTGAATACATACTTGTATTATACTTAGAATTTACATTAGTTGCTCCCGTTTTGTTATAAATTAGTGTTTGTGAATTTTCCGAATTATTATGAATTTGTGTTCATGTGTTAGTGAATTCTAAAAATTACATTCCCAACATTCGATGGAGCTGCAACGTTCATTTTGGCGGGCATCAGTCGCCATTAATTTCAAATAATGATTCTCTAAATTGCAACTTGCATTTAACCATTTTCATAGAAGTGCAATCGATAAGTCATTTTGCCTTACAAAAGGTGAGGTAGAAGATTTTATTTTTGTTATGTAATATATATATATATATATATATATATATATATATATATATATATATATATATATATATACATATATATATATATATATATATATATATATATATATATATATATATATATATATATAATTTATTGTATTTTATTATTATTGTATTTATATTATTTTTTGTTATATTAGTAAGAACACACTAAGTTTTCCACCTCGAAATACTTCGGGAAAGGTTTTGGTAGCCAAAAACCCAAAAACATTTCGGGATTTTTTTTTATTTTTGCGTAATAACATTATAATCGTTGATCTTAGCGCAAAAATAGTTCAGCACAATTTTTACAACTACGACCTTTAAGGTCGTAAAATTCTCTACAAATTTTCTTCATAGATTATTATTTTTCTCAAGCAAATAGTAAGAGAGCTATGAGATTTTAAAATTTCACAAAATTTTTCTTTTAATTCTGAAAATGCTCAAAATTACTAATAGTCCCCCTAATGTAGTATTTTTGAATTCCTAAGGTCATTATAAATGAAAAGCGATTAAATACTAGTATTTTAATACTTACTGAGATTACACTTGCGTTTGAAAGTTATGGTAAGAGTGAGTAGGTCTATACGTTCTGCCAACTAACACGATTTACTTATATCATTAGCATTTCAATAGAATAGAATGACATTCGTTATTTTCTTCTTCTTCTAATTATTATCATAGTTATTATTATCTTTGCTATTATTAATATTGTTATTAATATTTTTCACAATCACAAGAAAGACTGCCCTTTCCACAAAGAAACTTTGGGCACAAGGTTATTAAATTTTCCTTGAAACTATCAATAATGCGCCGTCAATATGAATGGGGTCGGAAAATAACACTCATTGGTAATGAGGATTTGGTCACAGAACAAGCACAGCACCACCACCTTCTCTGACAAAAGTTAAACTCGTGGCTCATTGCGAAGTCGCTAGCCTTTTACCACTGAGGTTCGGGTTCGATTCGCCTCGAATCTCATGTGAAATTTGTTCCGACAAAACGAATTTGGCTGTTTCACAAGGACTAGTCTAACCCCCTGTGAAGTGTCCTAAACCCTACCTCTATCCTTATTCCTTCCCAATTATGGTCGCTGGGTAGTGACGCAGGAGAGCGTGGAGTAAGCGGCGCGTACGCGGAGATGCTACCTGGCGGTTCCTCTTTGACTAGATGAGAAGAGACTGGACATATATATATATATATATATATATATATATATATATATATATATATATATATATATATAGCTTGATAAAATATTAATGGAGGATTACTCCTTAAGAAGCGCTCAACGCTCGACCAGAAGCGAAGGGACGCGTTGCGTCAATAAAATCAGAGTAAGGACACAACGAATTAAAAAAAAAAGAAATTATGCAGGCTGACAAGAAGGAGGAGGAGGAAGCAAAGGTAGCCTAGCCATTGTACTTCGAATTTTTATAGTGGCGTCTCAAGGTCACGCATGAAAAAGAGAGAGGGAAGGTAGACTCCAAACGAGAGCTGCAACGTCACTACAGCTCCCACTTTTAAAGGTTCCTTATTGGAGTTCGCCTTCCATCTCTCTTTTTCGTGTGTTACCTTGAGACGCCACGTTAAAAATATCGAAGTATAATGTTAATAAGTCCATGCGGTTTGTATATTCTTAACTTAAGTCAAACTCTGATGAGTAGCACTTTCTTATTGATGATTTGATGAGCGAATACAGGTAGATTACCGACCCGATAACTGCACATTATAATCGTGCCTTCTTCAAAAGTATGGAGAAGACATATTGCTAACAGACAGCAAACAGAACTTTTGTTGTACATTTTGAAAATGTAGAGTTAAAAATATTAAATGACTGCTGGTAAGGAAACAAGAAATATCATATCGCAGGTTAACATCTCGGTCTTTAAAAAGGCAGCTGACCCGTTCACAGGTGCATGAAATAAAGGAATACCAACCAGCAAACAGTTTCTTATATAATGTTGAATCGGTCTTACCAGATACGTTGCCTTTATTGTTTGAGTGAGGGATTTTAAAACACAAGAACAGTGCAATAGACTCATGGAAGAAAGCAATGTATATCGTTGGAACGTGCCGTCGTATCGGCAGTGAGACAAGTCTTATTTTTCTAGTTAGTTAATGCCTTATTTTACGTGGCGAGACTCGGGCCATCAGGCCCGCTCTTCCGTCTAACCACGCAAATTTCGCTACGCTCCTTTTACCACCTAGCGGAGAAAGGAGGTATTATCTTGGGCGACGAAACAGGTGGATCTCAATTTTGCTCAGAGGCTTCTTTTAGGCTTGAGGATCTTTTACATGCAGTAAATCTACTACATGTGACAGCCGACTTCACTTCCCCTCCGAAGGAAGGCGTGGATTTTTTCGCCCTTAAAAAATCCACGGCTTTGATCGGGTTCGAACCCGCAAACTCGGGTACAACAGTCCGGTACGCTGACCGCTATTCTCTTCTCTTTTGACAGGGTTAGCGCAGATGTATACGTACTTTGAAACTTCATTACTTGAAAAAGCCTTACATTCTGTTAAATACTCAAAAGTAAATAATGAAGCATTCTGTCAGTTCATACTTGACAACGCAGATCATAATGTGAATGCTTTGGATAGTCTAATACTTTCTATGCTAATGTAGGAATGAATACAATAATTCCACAATCTACAATCGCACTTCTTCTACGACCAAATCCACGTCAGCAATGCATGCTATTTGCTCATCTCATTCATATTGACGGTTTTCAGGTGCATTGATTGACATGAAAGAAAACTTAATAATTTTGTGCACACAATTTCTATGTGTATAGGACAGTCCGTTTTGTGATTCCATAAATTCAGTCGCATTCTCTTTCCCACATAGGAAACAATAAATTTTGAAATTTTATTTATTATGTGATTCTAAGAGCTGTTTATGAACCAGGCTGAGACTGCTCACTTTCCTGTAAAGTTGATGCAGAAATCTATATTGGATTACTATACTTCGCATGACAAAGTTTAGGTACAATCACATCTTCCATCCAATTTTTTATGAGACACGACTACTTTCTTCTTCACCACAACCACATTACCTTCGCCCAAATTCCTCTCACACACAAAACACACTCTCGACATGAATACCTAAACGTTATTTATTGGAAACATTGTTTATTGGGATCCGCTTGTTCCAAAAGCGTTGAGAGTGAAACCAGCGATATAGCAGCGATGTAGAAGCGCTATTAGTAGCGATATAGGGGATATGGCAAGGCCGAGATTTAAGATTTCAAAATATAGTGTAAATAATAACTTCCATTATGTCTTTTCATAAAAAAATAATATATTTCGATAATTATGAAACGCGTCATAGTATATTATTTACCACGTTATTTACGTAATATATTTACTACCAAATACGGTTTATCCTTCTTGGAGCAGCATTAATAATAATAATAATAATAATAATAATAATAATAATAATAATAATAATAATAATAATAATAATAATTAGAAGAAGGAAATAACCAACGTCATTCTATTCCATAGAAATGCTCTTGGTATAAGTAAATCGTGGTAGTTGACAGAACGTATAGGCCTAATCACTCATACCAGAACTTTCAAACGTGAATGTAACCTCAGTAAGTACTAAAATATTAGTATTTAATCGCTTTTTATTTATAATGACCTTAGGGATTCAAAAATACATTAGAGAGACTATTAGTAATTTTGGGCAACATCAGAAAAAAAGGAAAATTTGGTGAATTTTAAAATCTCGTAGCTCTCTTATTATTTCCTTGAGAAAAATAATTTATTAAGAAAATTTGTAGAGAATTTTAAGACCTTTACAATTGTGCTGATCTATTTTTGCGCAAAGATCAATCATTAAAAATCTATTACGCAGAAACCAAACAATAACCAAAATTTTTTTGGGCTTTTCGCTACCAAAACTTTTCCAGAAGAATTTCAAGGTGGAAAACTTAGTGTTTTCTTTCTAATAACAATCTAAATAAAATAAACAATAAAATCTTCTACCTCATCTTTTGCAAGGTGGACCTCCTTTTAGCTCCGCATCGACTGCAGGTCTTTATCCACTTTGCCCTCTTTTATTCAACCATTTCCTGGGTTTTTGAATTATTGAATTTATTTATCGTATTTATTGGGTACTATATTATCCTAAGATTTTGAAATATTCCGTTTTCATATTCTTCTTCTACAATCATGTTTGTCACATATTTGTTAACAATATTTACATTGTGGGATTGTGGGAATACTGATGTGGTATTGTTGACGTTCTTATGAAAAGAAATAAAAGAGGTCATCTTCGTCAACATATTATTTTTATTAAGATAGCCGGCTTTCGACGGCTTTGCCGTCATCGTCAGTCTACAAGGTACAGAAAAATATAACAAAATTACAAATAAAATACAAAATAAGATAATAAATTAAATTACAATTAATAGATACGTTTAAATTTTAGTTACAGATAGCAGATAAAATTGCGAAAAATGAAATGCAACGGGAGGATTAGTAGCAGTTCAAATGTCAGATTATGAATATAAATGAAGAAATATATATTCTGATATTGCAAAAGATTAAAAAATATATAATAATAATAATAATAATAATAATAATAATAATAATAATAATAATAATAATAATGCAAATAATATAGCCTAGCATAGCATAACATAGCATATATAAATAATATAGTAATAATATAGCAAATGATATTACAAAGATCGAGAAATAATTTAATAATAAGTTGAGCCGCTTCGCTTACATCGCTGCTTTCGGTAACAGTCGGTCGACTGTGCCCAGAGGAAACGTGACACGGGGTTTTTATTGCTTTCCGGAGATCCGGCAAGGGGTCGGAGGAGGTCTGTTTAGTGCTCTCGTGGAAATGTCTTAGGAGGCGGGGGGTCAGTTTATGAGGTCGGGGTGTGTAAAATTATTAGTAGAGGGGACAGAGGGAAAATAGTTTGTTCGTTGAGAAGCGCCTCAGATTTCTGCTTGGCTTGAAATGTGTGAAAGATTTCTAAAGCGCTTCTGTTCCAGAATTTATTTTCTATTTCAAGAATTTAAATGTCTGACTCGGAGTGGAAAGTGTGGCCTGCGTTTATAAGATGTGTAGCAAAGTGCGATTTGTTTGTACTGTGCTTCCATGAATGTAACTGTTCTTTAATTCTGGCCTTGAAGCTTCTACCTGTTTGGCCGATGTATTTAGCCTCGCAATAGTGGCAGTGGAGTTCATAAACTCCTGATTTCGCCATGAGTGGGGTGGTGTTGTGTAGGTGAGAGTAGGTATTTGAGGGATTCGTGTGTGGTGAAGGAAACGTGAAAATTGTATTTGTGAAGAATATGGACTACCTTCTGTAATATTTTTCCAAAGAAAGGAATATAAATAAATTTTGATGGTTTCTGGGTAAATGGAGTGAGGCTTGTATACGTTTTCAGTTTTTTCTTCTTTAATTTGCGGCGTAGTATGTTGTCCACGAGAGTGGTACTGTATCCATTGGCGGTAGCTATGTATTTAATAGTGTGTGTTTCTTTTTTAATATTGTCTTGTGATAAGGGAAGGCTGACAAGTCTGTGAACCGAGGCATGGAAAGCTGCGTGTTGGGATGTGTTGTGGATGACAGTGTCTGTGTGTGTGGGTTTTCTAAAAACATTGAAGATGTGTTTGTTGTTTAACCTAGAAATGGTTAGGTCTAAGAAATTAATTGATTTTCATTTTCTAGTTCTTTAGTGAATTTTATTGATGGGTGTCTGGAGTTAAGAAACTCGACGAAGATGTCGAGCCTTGTTTAACCTGTCCATAGAGCTAAGATGTCATCGACGTAGCGTTTCCAGTACGTTAAAGTTTGAAGAAGGGGGTGTTGTGTTTCAAAATTGTCCATGAACATGTCTGCAAGAATGGGTGACAGTGGTGAGCCCATCAGAAGACCAGAGTTTTGTTTGTAGAAAGAATTATTAAACATAAAGTAGTTAGTGTCCATGCAGAGTGAGATCAGATTGTACAGTTCTATTCGTATTGGTACGGGGCATGTAGCTTTGTCCAGGATATATTTTTTAATATAATTTATTTATAAAGGTCGCATAAACAACTAGGTCTTGAGCGATCACAAGGTTGTAATACAGAGTTAGATATATTTACAAAGTATTTCTGTATGTTAAGTCTTTACAAAATATGTTTCAATAAGTTACAACATGACAAATACAGTAGGTTATTTTACTTAGTATTATACATTATTGTTAATAGTTCAGACACTTGACCTGGAGGAAGGCACCAAATATATATTATTTTATTGGTATAAAAGTAGTTGAGTCTTTGAACATACATGGACACTTGTGTTGGTTTACAGATTTTTGTGGAGGTTGAGTTCCACAAGGAAATGGATCACTTTATATACATTACTTTTATCATTCAAAAGTGTATATTGTTTGGAAGATTATATTTTTTCCTTAATTTATTAAGATTTGGGCAATGCATTAATATATGTATAATAGTGATAGGTAGATTACATGTTTCACAGAGATTTGGAAATTCCTTTGTAATTAGTTGTTTGTGGGTCAGAGCTGCATGGCCAATTCTCAAACGCGTTGGTAGCACTTGATCACTTCTTTTTTGGAAGTAGGGAGCATGGTCTTTAAGAATTGATTTCCTGATCATGTGTAATTCACTAGGTGGTGAGCGTTTCCATTTGGTATCCCACAATATCTTGGTTTTGTGAAGGAGATCTTTTTTTATATCATTATGGGAAACATTGTTGATGGTAAGGGGTAACGAGGTAGCTAGTTTAGCTGCCCTGTCAACTGATGCGTTGCCAGTAATACCGATATGTGAGGGAATCCAGATAAGCACTATTTCTTTGTTAATGTTTAACAGTTCAATATAGATTAATAGTTTTTTTGATTATTGGGTCAAGTGTGGAGGTGCTATTAAAGCTTTCTAGTACACTTCTTGAATCAGTGTAGATTACAAATGAATTTGACATTTCTTTGATGTACTTTAGAGCTCTGTAAATGGCATAAGCCTCACAATAATATACAGAACATAGGTCACTAAGCTTAAAATATTTTGTTTGACCATTCACTAATAGAGCACATCCAGAGCCGTTAGTGGTTCGGGAACCATCAGTAAATATGTTGGTGTATTGACTGTATGTAGATCACAATTCTCTGAAGAGAGCTAGATATATTTGTGGACATGTGTCAGCTTTCTTGAATTCTTTAAGACTTGTATTAATAGCAATTTTGGAAGGAAGCCATGGAGGTCTTATTATATTAGTATCAGAATTTACCAGGGGAAACTTGAAGTCGATCTCATCGAGGTATTGTTTTAATACTGGTTGACTGATATACTGGTTTAGGGGAATTGATTTTTGTTTGGTATTGTTCAGCAAATCTTGAGGAGAAAACATTCCTATGTACCGGGTTACAGGAGAAACATGAGATTTTGCTGGCGTAGGAGAAAGTTACTTTTCATCTTCTAATGTGAAGGGGCTCTTCTTCAGCTTCGGCATACATACTTGAGACTGGACTTGTCCTGTAGGCTCCAATTGCCATTCGCAGACCATTAATATGGATTGGGTTTTGTCTATTTAGTACATAGTTTTTTGCTGATTGATAAATAATTTATCCGTAATCTATTTTGGGATGGATGAGGGTTCTATAAGTGGACAAAATAATATTTTTATCAGCACCCCATGAGGTTGAGGAAGTAGATTTGATGATTTTCATTCTGAGGAGGCATTCACTGTTTAGTGCATTGATGTGTGGTTGCCAAGTGAGATTGTTATAAAAAATCATGCCAAGAATCTTGATTTCCTTTTCACAATTAATTGCTTGAGAATTTATATTGAGTTTTAGTTGAACGTTGGTGTTCTTGTTCTTCTCAAAGATGATGCATTTTGTCTTCGTTTGTGAGAAAACCAACTTTGTTGGACCAATGTTGTATCGAGTCAAGGGAGCTTTGTAATTGTTGAATAGTTTTAGGGTTTTTTCCACTAACTAATATGGAGATATCATCAGCGAACATATATATTTTTACTGGTTTCTGAATAAGTTTGGTTATATTGTTTATGGCAATAAGGAACAAGGTAACACTAAGAACGGGGCCTTGGGGTAAACCATAACATAGTTTGAGTTTGTCGGAAAGGATGTTATTGAATTTTACTTGGAGAAATCTTTCACGAAGAAAGTTGGCAATGAAGATTAGAATATGTCCGTCTATTCCCTTATCATACAGGAGTTGTAGGGTTCTGTCTTTCCACACCATGTCGTAAGCTTTTTCTACATCAAGGCTGATTAGTGCTAGGTGTTGGTTTGTTATGAATGCGTCGCGTATGTTGCTGTGGATGTTGACGAGATGGTCGATTGTAGATCTATTTCTTCTGAATCCACTTTGGTAGGGTGATATTAAGTCATTGTTTTCAAAGTGCCATATTAATCTTCTGTTGATTACCTTTTCCATTAGTTTACAAAGGGTGGAAGTTAATGAGATTGGTCTGTAGTTGATAGGATTGGTTATGTCTTTATTTGGTTTAGGTATTGGTATAACTATTGCTTCTTTCCACTTGTTAGGAAATGACCCAGAGATTAAGAGTTCATTGAATAGAGTAGTAATATATTCTATGGCATTGATTGGTAATTCTTTCAAAAAAATATTTAAAATGCCATCTGGGCCTCTGCTGGATTTTCTCAGATTGGAGAGGACAGAAGTAATTTCTTGAACTTGGAGATAATAGTTCAGTGTTGGATGGCAAGAGGTATTTAGTTGGAGTATTTTATCTATTGGGACACCAGAATTTAATTTGTGGGTTTGAAATTCATCACTGAAATTTTTGTCGGTGGAGTTATTAGTAAAGGTCTGAGCCAACATGTTTGCAATTTCTTTGGGGGCTGTAACTACTCTATTATTCACTGTTAACAGTTTATTATAAATGGAAGGTTTGTATATTCCATTTATTGCTTTAATTTTTTTCCAGTTGTCAGATATGCTTGTAGAGGTTTACCATGATTTTCTTTTGTTTATTTTGTATGTTCTCCTTGCTAGGGCTCTCGTTCTTTTATATTCTATTTGATTTTCGGTTGTTGGGTGTCTCTTGTATCTAATAAAGGCTTGTTTGTGAATTCTTCTGACATTTTGGCATTCCTGATTCCACCATGGAAGTCGCCGCTTCAGAGTTTTGTTTGAAGATTTAGGAATTGTTGTTTCTGCAGTTTGAAGTATGAGTTCAGTTAGGTCCTCAATCTTCTTAGTTGTGGGAGTATTGTTCTTGTGTAGTTGTTTCATTGCATTGATTTTAGTTGAGATAATTAATTTGTATTTGTTAAAGTCAGCTTCAGAAAGTTTCCATTTGGGAGAACACTTTGTTTCATTTGATGAATTACATCCTTGTTTGGTGATTATAATAGGAAAATGATCACTACCAAATAGTTCATCAGAGGTTTTCCAGTCCCAAAGATGAGCAATTGATGTAGAACAGATGGTTAGATCAATGGTACTGAATGCCAGATGACATTAAACGATTAAATTCAATAGAAAAGTTTAAATCCCAAGTGAAATCGTTTCTGCTGCATAACTGTTTCTATACAATTAGAGACTATACTGAGCATCACAAGAAAAGTAACATTAATTTTAACAATGATACATAATGCATTAATTACTATTTGGACTGTATAAATGAGTATAAACAACCTGTAACAACTATTGTAACACAGCTTCCGGGTCAATGACCCCCATCTCGATCAGGTTTTTCGTCCAGTTTCCCTGATCCATTGAGCAAATGCTGAGATGCCCCCTTGTTTTGCTTCTGGACATAAATGTAACTTCATTTTCTGTGCACGTCTTCTAGAATTCAGTGGGAAATACAATTATTCAAATTATCGTTTCCATGTTGTCGCGGCAGGAAGTAATAAGAGCCAAAATTTATTGCTTATTTATCCTTGAAAATAGATTTTATTACATGGGAGTTTTTTTGTTTTTTTTTCTCCCTTTCAAAATTCAAAATTTATTGCTTATTTATCCTTGAAAATAGATTTTATTACATGGGAGTTTTTTTTTTTTTCTCCTTTCAAAATTCAAAATTTAAGTAGTATATGACTTAGTGTAGGGATCACAGAATTTTGAAAATGTGCACACAATTCACTTTTCCCCATAGCACGTCATACGCAGTTTTTAACTGTTTTTTTGATGTAAAATAAATAAATAAATAAATAAAAAAAGTTTTATAAGTATTATTCAGGTGGGTTGGTGAACTATCATTGAGTATATTAATATTAGTATGATCCAATACTTGTTCTAGTATCTTTCCTCTTGCATCTTCTTTGTGAGATCCCCACATGAAACTGTGACTGTTAAAGTCTCCTAATAGAATAAATGGCACCGGCAGTTGATTTATTAAGTAGTAGTTGGTAGTCACCAGTAGTTGACTAGCAGTAAAGGGATGGCTGCGGAGGAGATAAACATTTCATATAGTTATGGGCTTATTTATGAGGTTGATTGTGACAGCACAGCATTCGAGGGTAGGATTTAGGTGAATTTCATCTGCTTTATGAGATGATGATGTGTAGATGAGATGATGATGCTACCCCACCACTAGCTATGTTTGCATCTGTTCTGTTTTTTAAACACAACTTGTAATTTTTTAATGGTAGTTTTTGGTTGATTTTATTATTTGTTTCTTGTAAGCATATCATATTGGGGTTGTACTTGTTAATTAGCAGTAGCAAATTCTCTTTTTGTGGATTAAAGCCATTTATATTCCATTGGAGAATTGTATATGCCATTTCAAGAGCAAAATTTGGAGAGTGTGTTAGTTTTAATCTTCACTGATTTCACTAAAGTTTCCCAGTTCTCTGCTTATGTCAATTCTTTTTAATTTCTTTTTTAAATTTGTGAAACATCTCATTATGCTTTTATCCGTAAGGAGGGGGTAAGTATCTTCTAAATTTGTAGTAACAGTTTGATATCTGGAGTGAATTCCAGCACAGCTTCCTCAACATTTATGCAATTTTTTGTTTTTCCAAAAAGACTTTTTAGTTGTAACCAATTTAAAACATATTTGTTACTTGGTTCAGATAATGTTCCTTTGAGTGGGGCAAGTTGATTTTCTAGTCTATCAGATTCCTCTGCAAGAGAAATGTCAAGTTTTGACTTTTTATTGTTTTTTGGGTTTGATTTAATCACTAGAATTTTTGGATTGGTGGACTTTATCCATTATCACTGGTGTTATCGGTTGTATGTTGTTAGTATCTGAGACACTTTCTCTAAGAAAGGTTAGGTTTTCTTCACCTACAACTGAATGTAACGTTTCTGATGTCTCATATTTAGAAGATAGACTAGATAAGGGACGTTTGGCATTTTTTGTAGGTCAGTTGTCAATAGGAGGATGAGCAGTGGAAGAGGGTTTAAGAGTTGGGAAGGAGGAGGGGGACAGCTCATTTTTTTCATTGGGATTAACTTCACAGTACCCAGAGGGTTATCTTTTTGTTCATTCATTGGGCAGTTGTTAGCAAAATGACCGTGCTCCTTGCGTAGAAAACATGATATAGAATCTGATGATGGATATATTCAGAAAACTGTGTCATCATAAATAATTTTCATGGTTTCTGGTACTTTGTCCATATCATCTGGATGAATATAAATTTGTCTCCGGAAACTCAAAATGTGACTAAACCCTGGTTCGTACATGCCAGCTCTCAGGAAGGTCATTGTAGAGCCGGTTCGAATTTTGAGTTTCGTTAGCTCGTTAATAATTACTGAGTGTGGGACACACATTAGAGAGAATGAGTCTTATATTCTGCTTAATTAGCGGTCTAATGGATAACGTTGAGTTATTAATTGAAATGGTTGATTTATTGTCAACTAGTTTTTTCACAGATTCCTTAGAATCCAGATAGACACATATACGGTTTTTTGAAATCCTTGAGACGAACCGTATAGTCTGAGGATTGATAATTTTTGCAAGTTCCTGGATGTACGTTTTAACTGATATACCAGTTCAGTCCAGATACTGAGTCCATCACAATCGCGTGTTCTTTTGTGGGAAACACACCTTTCTGAGCAGCAGTTAAATATCTGCTGGCATAATCTTGATTTTCATTACTAACTTGACTTGATTGATGGGTTTCACTGTTTGGGATGACTCCTTGTTCAGAAGCCATCTTAGGATGGACGTTGGGTGTACTGTGTACACCTACTAAGGTTTAAATGCGTTTTGCTCACTCACTGGATTTGATTCAGTTGATCGTTAACACGGAAGTCGACACATCACAACATTCGGCACTGTGCGGCCTTCAACAGCGCTCCGAACTCGCTGCCGCTTATCACACTACAGGAGGTCTTTACTCGCCAACGGTCGGAGCGACACTGCCAGGATATTTTGTAAAATTAATTTACAGTCTTGAGTCGGGGTGCTAGGGAATAAATTTGTAACGTCAAAGGATATCAGTTTAGCATTGTCCGGTATGTGTAGGTCTTGAAGTTTGGTCACAAGTTCCAAACTGTTCTTGATGGTATGGACGGGTTTAAACCGTACGTGTTCATGAAAGAGGTTGTTGAGTCTGTGAGTGAGTCTGTGGGTAATAGTGTTGGTGTAGGAAACAACAGGTCTAATTGGTATGTTTTCTTTGTGGATTTTAGGGAGGCCATAGAGGCGAGAGGGGGCGGGATTAGAGGGAATAAAATATCTGGATGGGGTGAATAGGGTGGGGGAGTCCTTGAGTTCTGTTCCCAACTTAACAAGAAGTTTACTCGTGGGGTCCTTAGGAATTTGTTCAATATTATCATCACTCAGAAAATCATCTATTTTGTAATCACAACATCAAGACTCAACATCCAAGACTACGATTGTAGTCTTGGATGTTGAGTATGACGACCGTGTTCCATTTGTCAGCTTTTGTAATGGTCAAGTTGTTTTCTGTGGCTTTCTTGAGAAGCTGTTTGGCAGTAGCCATTTCATGGTGTGTGTTTTTTGATGTGGCAGGCTATGGTTTTGTCGCGGGAAACAGCGCTGGCAATATATTTAGTTTCAAGCATGTTGTTAGAAGAAGGAATGTTTGTGTCTGTTTGAATGCATAATTGTTTAAGTTTAGTGCTACTGAACTGAGGAGAACAATGCTCAAGGCCTTTTTCTAGTGAATGTTCGTTATTGGATAGTGTCATCGAAGAAAGGTTAATTACTTTGGGATGGATCGCCGTAAAGTGACGGAGGGGGTGGGTGGACCGGTGCAGCGCGAGAAGCAAGTCTTTCTTCTCAATATTTACATTGTCAACATTTTGTTCTCAGATGGTCGCACTCAAATATGCAACAATTTTTTTAAATTTAAAGTTGTTTGCAATATGTTAAAAGTACCGCTGTATTCATATAAGGTAATCATCAATTTTTGTTTAAATTGAATTGATAGTTATAAGTTTAAAATATATATGAAAACACTCCAGTCACATTAACGTGACCACGCGTCAAAATCCTGAGTAACTCTTTTGCAGCGCTGACTGCTGCGTGACAAGAGGTGCAGGAAGAGTATCAGTTAGGTTCTGGATGGTACCGACAAAGATGTGGAGCCATGCCGACTCCAGTGCTGCGGCCAGCTGCGCTAGGTTCCTCGGTTGCAGATCCTTGGCGCGAACAGCTTCATTGAGATGGCCCACACAATGTCGATTGGGTTGAAATCGGGGGTTTGGTGGCCAGGGGAGTACTGTAAAGTCATCCTGGTGCTCTTCCAACCACGCGCGTACACTGCGAGCTGTATGACACGTTGCATTGTCCTGCTGGTAGATGCCGTCTTGATGAGGAAAACCGATCTGCATGTAGTGGTGGACATGGTCCCAAGGTTAGCTGCGTATTTCGGTTGATCCATTATGCCTTCCAGAATGATGAGATCACCCAGGGAATGCCACGAATACATTCCCCACACCATCACGCTGCAGTGGCGGCAGCAGCAGGGAGGCGCTAGGGACACTGCCCCCCTCCTACTGAGATCAGTATTTCTCTCCCTGCACTATTTAAAATAATCTCCGTGGGTATCCATCTTCGTAGCGTTGTTTTCGAATCGAACGTATTTTTAGCATTCATACTCCCGCTTGTTCCCTAGAACGGTTATCATTGGCTGCGAACACTCGCCCAGTGTCCAAAATGCGCTGTTGTTACAGAACTTACTGACAAAGAAATCGCCACCAATGAGTGCTCAAATGGCAACATAGGTTCGGCAACTGGCGTCTTGCGACGGCCGCCGCCGAGCAGCCTGCCACGGGAAGTAGCATCGCCGTTGACCGGCGCTACCTATTGATCGATTTTTAAATTTACAGTATTCCTTTCGCTTCATTTACGTCAAGGCCAGTGCTATCTGCTGGTGGCCTGTTTAACTGATCTGCCCCTCACAAACATTGAGTGCAGTCGTGTGCAATCAGCATAGTCGGCATCGGTTTTCCGATCCATGTACAAACTAAGAATGCTCTGTGTTCTGATCTTTGCGGCCATTTTGTGTTGTTCATTTGTGTGTTGCCTTGAGATTGAGAATGGTTTCCAATTCTTTAAAATGCCTGAAAATAGTCAGTCTTGATTATGATGCACGGCTGTGCATAAAGAGAATTGGACCACCTCGGCCTGATGTGAAAATTATACAACCTGATAGAAATGGCAATCGTTCTTTTGTACGAAAATTTTACTCAAAGTTGTATTTACTGGCAAAGTGGCTTTGTGGTTGTGATGAAGTTCACGCATTTTTTGCTTCGTGTGTTTAATATTCTCGCCTCAGACTGATGAATCCTGGACAGTAAAAGGTGTGAAGGATATAAAACATTTGAAAGAGAAGGTGAGGAAGCACGCCATGAGTGAAAAACACATGCATTATGAAATTGAATTTCAAATGCTGGGTTTTGTAAGCATTCAATCACAACTCGATTCAGCTTACAGACGTTCTGTTAAGGAACACAACGAAAGTGTGAGAGAAAATAGATACATTTTAAGCAGAATCATTGACTGTATTCGCTTTTGTGGTTCTTTCGAGCTTGCATTAAGAGGGCACGATGAATCAGCTGATTTCTCCAATCCTGGTGTGTTCCGTGGATTAATAAATTTAATGAGTGACGTTGACAGTATTTTGAAGAAACATTTGACCGAAAATAAATGTGGTTTCTTAGGAACATCAAAGGTTGTGCAAAATGAATTGCTTGATGCAATATTGAGTGTTGCACGTTCGTTAATATTACGAGAAGTAGAAAATTCAGATTTTGTTGGAATTCAAGCTGATGAAACGACTGATGTTTCTACTCAGAGTCAATTGGTACTGATAATCCGATATGTTCATGACAATAAAATCTATGAGCACTTTTGGGGATTTATAGTCCCAAAGGTTCACACATCTGAGACTATCAGCCAGTGTATTTTAGAGCAGCTTCAGCTTTTGAAATTGCATGAAAATTCTGACAAATTAATTGGCCAGAGTTATGATGGAGCATCCGCGATGTCAGAAAAGGTTAATGGTGTGCAAGCTATTTTGCAAAAAACTTATCGTTTTGCACACTTCGTTCACTGCTACGCTCACCAGTTCAATTAAATAGTGGCAAAATGTGCTTCCCAAAACAATGGCCAGAATTTTTTTTCTAGCCTTGAAAGATTTGCTGCTTTCTTTTCACGTTCATCCAAACGAATGACTGAGAGGATCCAAATGAATGAATGATGAGGAGATTATTTGATTGATTTATGTGACTTAATACAAATATTACAATTTTTCGAATGCCTAACTTTATTGGATCCTGCAACTTTGTGTGCCCTCCCTGTTTATTCCCAGAGCCGCCACTGTTTGAACTGTGTATTTCCATACCGTTTGTTACTGCTCAGGAGTGTAATTTGCCAGTGTCTCTGCAAAATATCTACGTGCTCCTCTGATTTTATAAGCCGATAAATGATACAGCAATGGGTCTTACATTTGAATCTACATTTTTTGGCAAGTCATTCACGAAGGCGAGAAACATGAGAGCTCCAATGACACTTCCTTTGGAAAAAGTATCGAAGAATACACGAGTACAATACAAATAAAATAAAATAAAATCCTGTTCCAAATAAAATAAAATCCATATCTCCTTCTGAAATAAACAAATCAATACCCAAGCTGAAAATATGAAAATCTCCAGGGCACGACAATATAACCAATAAAATATTGAAAGAATTAAATCATGATTCTATCGAAGCAATAACTGCAATTTTTAACTCATGCTTAAGACCATATTTCCCCCCAAAATTGGAAAACTGCCATAATTAAACCTATTTGCAAACCAGGCAATATTACTAAAGAGTATACTACCGACCAACTAGTGTTACCAACTTCCTGAAAGATTTTTGAAAGATTAATATTATCAAGACTAGTTGAATACACTACTAATGCAATTCCATCAGTTCAATTCGGCTTCCGATCCAACTATACCACAACTCATCAGCTACTGAGACAATCAGAATTCATAGCAAATACTTTTTATTGTAGGAAATATAAGCTTGCGCTTTTTTGAATATCGCACAAGCAATCGACAGGGTGTGGTAATCGAGATTATTATTTAAATTACACCCCGTCGAGGTGGGTTAGTCCACGTCCTGACGGAGGGATACAGAGAGGGCTCTCAAGTAGTCCTTTCCTTCACAAGTCGCTTTTCTTCTCCCCATTGTACATTCTCATTCTTCTATACCATCCTGTCTCTTTTCTTCTCCCTCTTCTATTTCACTGGCCCCCTCTGTATGCTGAACGCCCACCCATGTGTTTGCCGTGCATGGCGACCCGTGTCGGAGGGAATGTATGTCCTGGCGGTTGAGGGGCCTGTCTGTTTCCCAATTACTCTCCTCGTGCTCCTTTTTTTCTTGGCACCCAGGGATACGTGCTCTTACGTATTTTGGGGAACATTCCTTGTAGGTCTCGATACACTTGCTTTGGCTACGGACTCTTCTAGACGGGCGGTCGGGAGCTAACCCACTCCCGATCAACCGGCTTGGACTAGGCCTTGTACTGAACTCCAGGGTGAGCGGGGGGATCAACGGCGGTGTAGCGCAGTGGTAACCCCCCACTATATTCCCGTGACAACCCTGGCACTCCGATGGAGTGTCCCCTTGTTGGGCTCCGTGGTGGGTGGGGACAACGGGGATGAATCTGATATCTTAATGGATAAAAAACCTACCCCCCGCCCTCTTCCATAAGGAAGAGGAGATTTGTTGGTGAAACAGTAGATTTACTGTTTCACTTTGAAAATTTTTTCTGTACTGAGTCAGACAGACCTACTAAGCCCCGCTTTCTCGTCATGTCAAGTAAAAGAGAAAATGAAACTATGAAGAGTGTCAGCCCTATAAAACTTGCCAGGGAAATTGAAAAGTTTGGTATATTTCAGTCGGTGGTCCGTCAGAGAAATGGCACAATTCTTTTCGAATGTCGCTCTGACGAACAGATCAGCAAGATCCTCGACCTCAAAGAAATAGCCGTCCACCAGGTGCATGTGTCCGCCCACCCGACCTTAAACCTCTGCAAGGGTGTGGTAAACCACGAAGACTTCGCTACCGAATCGGAAGAAAATTTGAAAGCCTTCTTTGAGCCATATGGTGTGTCAGAGATCTACAGGATTCAGCGGAGAGTAAATGGGGTACCCACTCCTACCTCAACTCTAATACTGACCTTCGACCGTCCATCGCTACCAGAGAAGATATCGTGTAGCTTCTACAATATCCGTGTCAGGCAGTATGTTCCAAACCCTCTGCACTGCTTTAAATGCCAGAGGTTTGGCCATACGCAACCTCGCTGTATGAGCGCCGCAGTCTGCGTGCACTGTGGAAGGGAGGTTTGTAATGACTCAAACTGCTCCGCCGAGGCCAATTGCGTTAACCGTTGTGGAAAACATCCATCTAATTCCAACCAGTGCCCCATTTTCTTAAGGGAAAGAGAGATCCAGAAGATCAGGGGCTCTGAGAAAGTTTCCTTCCCGGAGGCACGACGCCGTTACCAAACGCGAAACCCCGTGGACATGACCCGAAGTTTCGCTGACACCGTGGGTCTACATAAGACAGTCAATTCGGAAACCCAAACGCCTAAAGCCTCCACTTAATGCGATGCTGCCTGCCAGGTGTCCTTTGATGACATCGGCGGAGATGCAAATCCTAAATCTCTTGTCCAGCCTAAAACAAAATCGGAAACACAAACCATAAATATTTCAACCAACACCCAAACACATCAAGAGAAGCTGAGGCCGACAGGCCCTATTGCTAGATCTAGGTCGCCTGTCTCAAGGGACCGTGGTGTCTCAATACATGCGACCCTCTCCAGCAGTAGTCAAGATGACTCTGCTGGGAATGAGGAACTCCGCATGAACAAAGCCATTACTTTCCAACAAAGAAGGAAAAGGATGAAAAAGAAACCGGATACATAACCTACCCTTGAACCAAAAACTTAACTAGAAACTATGGCTCTCCTGTCATGGAACATAAATGACTTTCGAACCCGTTTGGATGAATTGAAGTTAATAATGTCTATACATAGACCCGTGGTTATCTGCCTGCAGGAAACACATCTCCTTTCTGAGCACTCCCTCTCTCTACGCGGCTTTTGTTGCTACAGGCAAGACGTAGACGATGGCCTCCGCGCCCATGGCGGAGTCGCCACGTTTATCACAAACTCTTTGGTATCGAAAGAAATAGACATACGAACCACTCTGCAGATATCTTGCGTTGGTGTAAATTTCCGAACTATTTCTGTTACCATTTGCAACATTTATATCCCGCCTGGACAAGTGTCACAAAAAGAACTGGAGGATGTGCTCTCTCAGGCGCCTACACCTTTTCTCATTGTGGGGGACTTCAACGCCCACAACCCTGCTTGGGGTGGCACAAGGTCGTGCTCGAGAGGCAGGTTACTTGAAAATATCATAGATAACCAAAACTTAATTCTCCTAAATTCTGGCGAAAGTACACACTTTTCCGTAGCTTCTAACACATTCTCATCCGTGAACGTAGCTCTCTGTAGTCCCTCCGTTTCTACAATCTTCGAGTGGACTGTCCTTGGTTACCTGCATGGCAGTGACCATTTTCCCATTCGGGTCAACCTCGATATTCCCGATCTGAACGTTGCTCGCCCTCCTCGGTGGCTAATCCACCGAGCTGAGTGGGAAACATTCAAGAAAGAATTACGAATATCGGAAAACTGCCCAAATGACATCGATGCTATGGTTGCTCATTTTAATAACGCTGTCCTTCATGCGGCCTCATCTGCCATCCCGAAGTCGTCGGGCCATGCACGATACCCCCCTGTGCCATGGTGGAACGATGATTGTGCCACCGCGGTCCGGGATCGGAAGAGGGAATTGGCAAAACTTAGTAGGTTCCCAACCATGGAAAACCTAATAAACTATAAAAGATCCCGAGCCAGAGCTAGATTAATGATACGGGAAAGTAAGGCTGCGTCCTGGAGAGCCTACATCTCGTTACTCTCTTGCCGTTCATCCCCTAAACTTGTGTGGAGAAAGGTCCGACAGATCGGTGGAAGACTCCCTTCGCCGTCTATTTCAGGGCTTATGGGAAATGGCAATTTCCTAACCTCTTCACAAGAAATTGCTGAAGAAATGGCCTCTTATTACGAACAAATCTCCAGCTCCGTACACTATACTTCTGGCTTTCAAAACACGAAAAGAAAAATGGAAAACTGTAAATTAGACTTCTCGAGTCGCGTGGAGGAAGATTACAATGCCTTTTTCTCCATGGACGAACTCTCCTGTGCCCTCGCTTGTGCGAAAGATTCTCCTCCAGGACCAGACCAGATACATAACCAAATGTTGAAACACCTACCTGAAAACGCTCGTTCGTTTCTCGGCATGTTCAACAAGATGTGGGCTGAACATGCTATACCAAGGATTTGGCGTGAAGCCATCGTTCTCCCAATCCCTAAAGAAGGGAAGGACAGAACAACCCCCTCAAGTTACCGCCCAATCTCGCTCACAAGCTGTGTGTGCAAGCTTTTAGAGCGAATGGTAAATACACGTCTGGTCTGGCTCCTGGAACAAAAGCACCTCTTTACACCTCTCCAATGTGACTTCAGGAAGCACAGGTCAACCATGGACCACTTAGTCACCCTCGCTACGCAGATTTCCACTTCTTTCGTGCTACGTCAGCACCTGGTAGCAATTTTCTTCGATATAAAGAAAGCGTATGACACCACCTGGAGGTACGGTATTCTTCGCACCTTGCATACTTGGGGCCTTAGGGGACGGCTCCCTTTGTTTCTAGTAGGTTTTCTTTCATCAAGATCTTTCCGCGTCCGCCTTGGCGACGTGTTATCCTCTAGTCACCAGTTAGAAAACGGTGTTCCCCAGGGATCAATTTTGAGCGTCACTCTGTTTGCCATTGCTATCAATAGTATTCCATCAGTTATCCGGGAGCCTGTGAAAGCATCACTGTTCGTTGACGATTTTGCAATTTTTTGCTCCTCCAAGAGCGTGCACGTTATTGAGAGGCAACTACAACTTGTGCTCAACAAACTGCAGGAATGGAGCGAAGAAACAGAATTCAAGTTCTCTACCTCAAAAACCACTTGCATGCACTTTTGCAGAATCCGTCACCTCCATAATCACCCCGACCTTTTTCTTGGAGGACAGCAGCTTCCATTCGTTGAATCCGCAACCTTCCTTGGACTCACATTCGACAAGAGCCTAACCTGGCGAAAGCACATCCGTAAAATACAGGGTGTATCACCTATGAATCTCCTTCGCACTCTTACTGGTATCTCTTGGGGCGCAGACCGTGTTTGTCTTCTGCGTTTGTATAGAACTCTCATCCGCCCTATCTTGGATTACGGATGTATAGTGTATGGGTCAGCGTCTCCATCACCCCTCCGGCCATTAAATACCATACACAATGCTGGCATAAGGATTAGTACAGGCGCCTACCGCACAAGTCGCATCGAATGCCACTTGACCGAGGCTGGAGAACCAACCCTGAGCCGAAGGCGGGATATTCTGATTGCCTCCTATGGCGCGAAATTATCCAATGTTGATACTCCCTTGCGTCAAGCAGTCCTCCATCCATCCCACCTGACTTCATATGCGCTTAGACCGTCATTGCCCCATATCCTGGGTGTCCGTCTCCGTATGCTCTTAAAGAAGCTTCATATAAAACTACCCAACCCTGTCAAACCCCTCCGAAACCTTGTTTCCCCTTGGAAACTACACTGGCCGATAATAGATCTTAGACTGGCTAACCTACCTAAATCCTTGACTCCCCCCAGTACATTCTTATCGGAATTTGAGGTGATAAAATCTACGTATCCTGGCCATTTCTTTATTTACACCTATGGCTCCTCCCAAAACGGCAAAGTCGGATGTGCCTACTACTGCAGTAGATCCACGCAAGGTTTTCGACTGGACTCTTCGTGCAGCGTCTATACCGCAGAGAAGTATGCGCTCTCTGAGGCACTTAAATATACTGGATCGATGTCACTAAATAAAGGAGTGATCTGCAGTGATTCAAAAAGCTCTATTGAATCCATCTCCTCCTCCTCGTCTTGTGACCCACTGACAATGACCATCCAACAGCAAATCCACCATCTTTTGGTCCGCCACTATATTTTAGTCTTTTGTTGGGTCCCTGGACACGTGGCAATAAGAGGAAATGTAGCTGACCAGGCAGCAAAGTCCGCTTTGAAGAAAAGAGAATTAGACATCTTCACCGTCCCCACGGAAGACACTAAGCTGTTTATAAAACGCTCTATCCGCAGTGAATGGCAAACAGAGTGGCTTAACTCAGATTATAAGCTCACGAGAATCAAGGATTCCATAAATCCTTGGTCTTCCTCATCTCGTGATGCTCGGCGAGAGGAGATCATTTTAACACGCCTCCGAATCGGTCACTGCCATTTCTCCCACGGTTATCTCCTCCACGGGGACCCACCCCCTGTATGCGAATACTGCAAAATAGATCTTACCGTGGAGCATGTTCTCTTACACTGTGTTAAGATAAGAGAGAGCCGTCGAAGGCATGACCTTGCTAGCTCCCTTGCGGAGATTCTTAGTAATGACGAATCTTCTCTCTGCAAGCTCTTTGGCTTTTTGCGAGAGACTGGTTGGTACAGCTTTATCTGAGAGAAGATGATAATGCCAATTATTGGCTTTTAGCCCGAGATTTAAAAACAAAACAAAAAAAACTCTGGCAATTTTCTGCCAAACTTTTATGAGGATACGTCCCTTCTCAGTTTTACTTTGCTTTCTATTAAAGATTTTAATTTTCTTTGTTAACTTGGAACTGCAATATTATGCACTGGTCTTAAAATAATTTGACACGGGCGCAAATGACCTTAGCCGTTGAAGCGCCCTGAAACCCAACCAATCAATCAATTTAAAATACAACAGTTACTTATTTCAGGATACTTACAATAATGCTTTGAACATTTCATTCTCGACAGATCTTTTAAAGTTAAAATAAACTCTGAAATATCCACATCACATTTGATAGAAGCAGGAGTGCCTCATGGTTTCTGTTTATCTCCCTTACCGTTCACCATATTTATGGCGGATAGACTCAGAGATCGCTTTTTATACCGGCAACAGAGCTCACTTCATAGCTTACGAGGACATTAATACAGCTTACTATTACCTCCAATTCGATTTCGAAACAATCACAAATTAGACAAAAGGCTGGACCCCCAAAAGTCTTAATGTAAAATATTCACTCTTCGTAGACCTCCAAAGTTAGAAACAGAAAATAACAATGTCCCATATCTTCCTCCTTGAATAGCAGTGAAATATCTTGGAGTCCTATTACATAAAAGATTAACGTAGAAACCCCGGTTACTCAAATAAAGCTTAGGCCAAAATGAGTAAATGTTACCCCCTAATGAACTATAGTGTCAATGTTAACCCCAGTGTCAAAAATAGTATACTAATATTTAAATCAATTCGCCCTACATTAACATATGCCTGTCCCTATATGGCACAACTTCGCACCGAGTCACATCAAGTTACCACAAAAAATTCAGAACAAATGTTTACGTAAACTCATTAAAGCAATAATCAAAAACATCGCGGATTATCAGTTGCGCTAATCACTGAATTTATGTCAAAATTAAATAATCAATTTATTCAAAACTGGGTTTTACCATGTACCTCTATTTTCAAGATAGTAAAACTACATAGATACACAAATTCAAGAATCAGAATCCGTTCCCGTTTTCCTAAAAATGATTTTCGACCGCCATAGACATTAAACTCAGATCTATGAACACATTGTCTCGTTTGCCTCGTTAGTTCGTTAGAAAGACTAATTCTTATCGTGCGATGCGTCGCAGGTCACAGACGGTATAAGAGATCATAAAACAGTTCTTGTCGTCTTAGATTTGAATCTACTGCAAGGAAAATTATTAACACCGGGTTTCCAGTGAGAGAATTCAAGAAAACGAATGTAGAAGGGCTTCAAAATTACTTAAGGGAGCAGCACGATGCGTTTTTTAGAATAGGAGAGGGGATGGAAGAAATATGGCAAGTATTTAAAAACATTCTTGAAAATGCCGTGCAGACAATTGTGCCATGTAAATTGTTAAAAAGAAACCCCGAACCACAATATTGTAATGCAAAGATTAGACTATAGAAAGAAAAAACAGAAAGACGTTTAGTAACAGGTACATTAGTGGCAACCATGCAACATTATTTCGAAGTTATTCAAAAGTGTTAGGGAAGGAAAAGAAAATCGCGGAGGAACGTCATTTTAAATGTATCTGTGATGCGGATGACAATCTGGAAAGAATGGGAGTGCAAGGAATGGCTGTATCAAGGTAAGCACGGTTTCAGGAACGGTTTCTCTTCCAAAAGTCGCCTTGTCTCACTTCTACAGGACCTAGCTGACGAAATTGATGAAGATGAAAGGGAAGACCCGATAGTTATGGATTTTACCAAAGCTTTTGTTTTTCCACGCGATTGTCTTGTAAACAAATTAATAGATTCAGGTTTAGACACTAGGGTGGTGGCTTCGATAAACGAACTATTACGTGATACAGAAGGTTCGACTCGGAAGATATCTATCGATCTCCGCAAGTCTTACGTCAGGGGTTACACTTCCTTGTGGAACCCCTGAAGTAACACTTGCGGCGGTTATTGAAACGAGTAGAAAAGATTAAATAATGTAATTCCGACCAATTATTGCCATCCACATCAAGAATACATTTCAAATGACGTTCCTCCGCGATTTTCTTTTCCTTCTCTAACGCTTTTGAATAACTTCGAAATAATGTCATATGGTTGCCACAAACATTGGTGAAACTAGTTTTTCCGATCACATTTTGGCGCGAATTTCAAATTTTTAAACGAAAAAAATTGGTTTTAATGTTTCTCACGACCGTCCACATTGTTTAAAAATCTGAAAAATATAAGTTATAGAAAGTTATAAGACCCATTTTAGAGAAAAAATTGAGACTACTCCATTGTTATCACGTCGGAAATGAATTTCAAAAATTTATTATTTTTTTCGATATGAATTTGGCATAAAAATTCGTTGACAAAATACCTTCAAATTGAATTTTTTCCTCATCTCTGCAATTTTTTCCGCCTGATACATGCAATAGATGCTGAGAAAAAATAAAACATGCTAAACACGTTTCTCGTATCTCTGTAACAGATTGCCTTAGGAGGTAGTCCTGTGTGAATCTACGTCATTTTGTATTCTCTTTCATGCATCGCAATTATCAATTTGGTTTGGAGGCACTTTTCACCGCCTTATTCGGCTATATCCTTTACCACCTAATTTATCTTTCGGGGCTAAGAAAACAGAAAATTCATCGCAACGTCGGTCTGTCCATCGGTACGTCAATCAGTTCCTCGGTACGCCAATTTCCGTCGGCACATCTGCCTGTCCGACGGCCTGTTCGTCAATCTGTCCGTCGGTCTGTCCGTCGGTCTGTCCGTCGGCCTGTCCGTCGTCCTGACGTCGGCCTGTCCATCGGTACGTCGGCCTCACACACGACAACCTGTCCGTCGTTACGTCAGTCTTTTCCGTCGTTACGTCAGTTTGTCCGTCATTACGTCAATCTGTACGTCGGTAGGTCTCACTGTCGGTTCATCAGACTGTATGGTGATCGTTCTCTCGGCCTGTCCAGTGGACTCTCACACTGTTTCGGTCTGTTTGTCGGTATACCTGTCGATCCATCTTCCGGTCCATTTGTCGGTTCATTTGTCGGTCTGCTAGTCCGTCTGTTGGTCTGTCAGTCACTCTGTTGGTCTGTCAGTTTGTCGGTCTATCACTGTGCCTGTCAGTAGCAATGTCGGTCTGTACTTATATCGGTTTGTCGGTCTGCATGCCGGTCTGACCGTCCTCGTCCGTCAATCTGTTCGTCCATCCGTCTGTTGGTCCGTCTGTCCGTCCGTCTGTTCGTCCGTCCGTTAGTCCATCTGATCTTCCGTCCGTCTGTTTGGTCTCCGTGTGTTTTTCCGTGTCCGCCTGAGAACAACACTAGTGCCTAAGCTGCTGATAGGATTTCTTCGTTAATGAATATTCCCTGATTAATGTATTACAGTATTTTAAATATTGTTGTCATGGTCGAAATTGTTGTTTGGGGATCAGCTTGTATCAATACTTGATACTCATTCATCAGTGTACGGAATGAAATATTTACTATAATTCAGCCCAATAACAACTTACTTTCATATATATAATTCAAATATTCTAACATTGCTATATAAGAAACAGTTTAAAATATATATTAAGCTTTAACCAGTATTACTAGATATAAATATTTAGTTTTACCCAAAGATAAATTACAAATCGACAAAACTAGTCACTTTTATAGAGCTGTTGTAATTTATAATAAATTAGATAAACTTAAATATTACATAAGTAGAACTAAAAGTTTGAAAGATATCAAAACGTAGTTAAAATTGCAAAAAATTAAATTTATACCAGAGCCTTTCAAAGTAAAAATTTAATGCTATTGTTTGTTTCCTTTGTACTTTTAAAATTTTGAACTCTTGAGTAATATTATTTTTGTATTTAATTAATATTTATTCTAAGTGACAATTTGAATTGACAGTGACATTTGTATTATAACGGTCATTTGGCCGTCAATCAGAAAAACCGAGATCGCCGATTCAAATCGGGCGCGCAGAAGAGACCGCAATCGATAGTTCAGGGGAACGATTCCGTGAACGAGTCACGAACGGTAAGAGGAGACGCGGATCGGAAGCAGAGTGTGACGAGAGTTGGCACATGGCGTGCACGGGCTGTGCGGCGTGCGTTAGACAAGGGAGTACAATCGTAAAGCATCGAGAAGTAAATGTGTGTGGAATTATTGAGGAGTGACTAGACGATTACTAAGAGCAGTGGACAAAAGTATTAAATTAAAGGCATTGTGATCCGAACGTCTATAAACGATAAATACTCCAGTGAAGTGAAAGTATGTGGTGGACGGATACACGTGGGCCATCAGCCATCTATGTGTGGTGAAATTAACAGTTCTGAGACAATGCTCCACCATAAGAATACCGCATTCATACACCGATCTCAGAAATGTATGGTAAGTAACGGAGTACTGGATTCGGCACGGCAGCCACGCGGACAACTCGCCGGCGGCAGAGCGAGGGTCTCATCAACTTCGCGGACACGAGCAGAGGCGGCTGTATTTCTGCGTCAGGAACACGGGAATCATCAAATAAGTAGCGGAATTTGCCATATTCGTGGAAATCGGGTGGAACTATTACAGTCGTACGGATCAGAGGGTACAATGAGGGAGATAGTATAATGATGAACCTTCACAAAGATACAAAGCAGGAAGAACAGATTATAACTGTGTAATGTTAGCTAATAAAAACAACACTGAATGTAGAATTAATGGGTAATAGAATATTGATATGTCATTATGTATTTGAGAGTGGGAGCTCCCAGATGGTTCAATATGTTCCAATAACATTGATGAGAAAAGATGTTAATTTATGTTAATACAGTGCAATTCAGTAATGAAGATTCATGTATTTGTTACAATAATATTTTCATTGTCTTTGTTTTTCTATGAATAAATGAATGATCATAAAGGGGTAAATTGGCGGTTAATGAATTGCATGGGAAAAGTAGCAAAATCCATTGCCAACATCTTCCTGATTAAGGCGCTCTCCCTAGAATGATCCCTTGTCCTTTAATCATTTCGGATAACAGCACATCTTGCTTTCAAAATTTTAATATGCTCGACCAATTTGTATCCCTAATTTAGAGAAATGAGGTAAGTACAGTCACAGTATTGTAGCAGTTATCTAGAGTTTGTTTCAATTTTTTTGATTTTTTCCTTCTTTTCCTTTTTTAACCTATTGTAATATGCCCTCATGTTCTTTTTCATTATTATTATTATTACTACTACTACTAATATTATTATTACTATTATTATTATTATTATTATTAATTTTCAATTGTAATATGCAATTGTTACCAGCCCCAAGCTTTTCAATTAACAATACTCCTAGGGTTTTGTCATATCTTGTGATCATGTAATTAACTGAAACTTCCCTCACACCAGCATACATTGTTTTCACCTCGTGTAGAATGTAAAATGTAATATAAAATGGAAAAAAATAAAATGAAATTATTGGCCTGACTGAACTCAAGTCCCAGAGAATTTAAAAATAACTTAAAATTTCTGGAGTACTTTATATGAAGCCCCTAAGACCCTATCAACATTTTATTAATAATGGCTCAAATTTTTGTTGGAATGAAGTACGTTTATAAAATTGGCACAAGTTCGATTTTCATAAAACTTCTGAAATTTCAATAATAGCATAATTTCAAACTTTTTTTGGACCCACTCCTGTAACTGCATTATTGAAGATTCAGATTTTCTCCTAATTAAATTTAATCTTCGATATTACATTTTTTAAATGATGTAGTGTACAGTTTTTCCAAACAAGTTATAGTTTTCGTGGAATGTAGTGTCACTGGTGACAATTACAGGTGTATTTTATAATTGAGTGCTTTCGTGGGTTTCAAATTATCTCTTTCGAATTTTCTCTGAAGTTTTCTAATATTAATAACTGTAAGTTAATGTGGCTGCTGATTGATCCAAAAATTAATGTACAAGAGCGATCAAAAAGGACCAGTGGATAAAGTCTACTATTACTCAGAATTCGAAATAGTTTTATTTCTTATTTTTTCTTGACATTTCGTGAAAATAAATTTGACCAATTCAGAAAACAGATACGAAACAGAAAAATTGCCAGAAGTTTGAATTGAAATTGGAACAACTATAAAGCGTAGTAAAATAATACACAGTCCAGTCACATTAACGTGACTACCGCCTATGTTCGACGTACACGTAATGACAGCACCACTCCTCACTGACAACAGGTTGCAGTACTAACCGTGGAGGCGTGTCGGATGGAAGCGTAAAACAGTGCAGTAGTTGTCGCAATGCAGAATCGGAGCGATTTATTAGACGTCCAAAAGGGTATGATCATTGGCTTTCGGGCCAAGAGCGGAAGTACTTCCGAAACGGCTAAATTTGTAAAGTGTTCGCCTGCCGCCGTGATTAAAGTATACCGTGCATGGTAAAGTAGCGCTATCCAAAACCGGCACTGAGGCAACTGTGGCACACGTTCGATTTTCATAAAACTTCTGAAATTTCAATAATAGCATAATTTCAAACTTTTTTGGACCCACTCCTGTATGTGAATGAATGAATGTGTATTGAATGCACAGTGAACGAAGTGTGCAAAACGATAAGTTTTTTGCAAAATAGCTTGCACACCATTAACCTTTTCTGACATCGCGGATGCTCCATCATAACTCTGGCCAATTAATTTGTCAGAATTTTCATGCAATTTCAAAAGCTGAAGCTGCTCTAAAATACACTGGCTGATACTCTCAGATGTGTGAGCCTTTGGGACTATAAATCCCCAAAAGCGCTCATAGATTTTATTGTCATGAACATATCGGATTATCAGTACCAATTGACTCTGAGTAGAAACATCAGTCGTTTCATCAGCTTGAATTCCAACAAAATCTGAATTTTCTATTTCTCGTAATATTAACGAACGTGCAACACTCAATATTGCATCAAGCAATTCATTTTGCACAACCTTTGATGTTCCTAAGAAACCACATTTATTTTCGGTCAAATGTTTCTTCAAAATACTGTCAACGTCACTCATTAAATTTATTAATCCACGGAACACACCAGGATTGGAGAAATCAGCTGATTCATCGTACCCTCTTAATGCAAGCTCGAAAGAACCACAAAAGCGAATACAGTCAATGATTCTGCTTAAAATGTATCTATTTTCTCTCACACTTTCGTTGTGTTCCTTAACAGAACGTCTGTAAGCTGAATCGAGTTGTGATTGAATGCTTACAAAACCCAGCATTTGAAATTCAATTTCATAATGCATGTGTTTTTCACTCATGGCGTGCTTCCTCACCTTCTCTTTCAAATGTTTTATATCCTTCACACCTTTTACTGTCCAGGATTCATCAGTCTGAGGCGAGAATATTAAACACACGAAGCAAAAAATGCGTGAACTTCATCACAACCACAAAGCCACTTTGCCAGTAAATACAACTTTGAGTAAAATTTTCGTACAAAAGAACGATTGCCATTTCTATCAGGTTGTATAATTTTCACATCAGGCCGAGGTGGTCCAATTCTCTTTATGCACAGCCGTGCATCATAATCAAGACTGACTATTTTCAGGCATTTTAAAGAATTGGAAACCATTCTCAATCTCAAGGCAACACACAAATGAACAACACAAAATGGCCGCAAAGATCAGAACACAGAGCATTCTTACAGTTTGTACATGGATCGGAAAACCGATGCCGACTATGCTGATTGCACACGACTGCACTCAATGTTTGTGAGGGGCAGATCAGTTAAACAGGCCACCAGCAGATAGCACTGGCCTTGACGTAAATGAAGCGAAAGGAATACTGTAAATTTAAAAATCGATCAATAGGTAGCGCCGGTCAACGGCGATGCTACTTCCCGTGGCAGGCTGCTCGGCGGCGGCCGTCGCAAGACGCCAGTTGCCGAACCTATGTTGCCATTTGAGCACTCATTGGTGGCGATTTCTTTGTCAGTAAGTTCTGTAACAACAGCGCATTTTGGACACTGGGCGAGTGTTCGCAGCCAATGATAACCGTTCTAGGGAACAAGCGGGAGTATGAATGCTAAAAATACGTTCGATTCGAAAACAACGCTACGAAGATGGATACCCACGGAGATTATTTTAAATAGTGCAGGGGGAGAAATACTGATCTCAGTAGGAGGGGGGCAGTGTCCCCAGCGCCTCCCTGCTGCAGCTGCCACTGAATTCAAACAGTAAAAACCCTCAAGTTATGGTGAAACTGTGTACAAATTGTACAACAATATCATACTTACAGTCACATCTATTTACCTACATTACAAATATTTGGGAATACAATTAGTAAATTGAGCTGGAAAAATCAAGTAAAATTCATTATGGGGAAAGCCTGGATATCTTTACATTTCGTTATGCGGTTCCTAAAGATGAGTACAGTGAGAGGTAAAGAATTAGCTTATATGTCACTAGTGAGAACCGTATTAGAATATGGTGCGTTATGTTTGCACCCGTACAGAATATCGTAGCAAGCTATTCTAGAAAAGGTCCAGCGCAGAGCATCGAAATTTACTTTCAGGGATTCAAAATGTACACACTATGTGGGAAGCATAGTGTGCTATCCTGCTCGAAATGAAATCCACTGTCGCCTAGGAAAACCTACATTCGTCGGTAGAGCGGATCACAGGCACAAAATTAAGACAAGACAGGAAATGGACGTTGGGAGATTTTCATTTACAAAACCGAACTATTAGAGACTGGAAGAGTTTGCTTGCGACAATCGTAGAACCCCCTCAAAGCTTGAGTTTTCTAATTTTCTGTAATTATATTTTAGATCAATGTATCACTGTTAAGTTTCTTCTGTTAAATTAGTAGTATTTCCTATTAAGTAAGTTGTTTAATCGGTAATATTAGTAGCAGTTGTATTTCTATTATTATTATTGTTATTATTTTATTATTGTATTTGTGGGTTAATAAATAACATCACTAGCTCGTAACAATAGCAATTTTTCATCTATAGGATACATTTGATATACTGGCGCGGCACACGCGGTCAGAACACCACTCGAGAGCATAAAAAAGACTCCTGCGCTACCGTCGTGCCAGCCGGCGGGAGGAGGGGGAGAAGCCGGAGTCAGTGTTACCAACTGACCTAATACATAACATTTCTTCCCTCTTTTAAATGATCCTGGTTACAACTATGGTGAATAACGTAAGGGTGCACAACATATGCGTGTGGATCTGCGGGGTAATATTGGTGTATGCAGTAAATGAGAAGCTCGGTCTGGATTTCGCAGTGTGACTGGTGTAGCTGGTGTCTGGACTGATGCTGGAGTCACGTTGGCACGAGCAGCTTCTGGCGCCCTCTCAACTGATGCAGTGGTTGCTGGTGTTTGGAAGAGGTGGGTCCGTCGTCGCCTGGGTGTAGTTCCGCCTACTTCGTCGGTGGTCGGTGTCTGGTCCCCTGCGGTCTGTTGTTCTTCTGAAAATTTCCGAAGTTGGTCGATATGTCGCTTGACCCGTTTTCCCTGGTAGTAGACCTCATAGTGAAAATCTCCGATGCGGGCTGCGATGGTACCAGGAAGCCATCTGTCCATGTTCGGGTTGCCGGATAGAAAGTAGACGGACTGGCCCAGTTCAAGAGTGCGAAACGTAGAGTCCATTTCTGCCCTTTGTTTTTGACAGATCTTTGTGCGAACATCTTCGGGTGTTGTCAGATTTAGACGTGTTCGAAGCTCTCTTCCCAGAAACAGCCGAGATGGGGACTGTCCAGTGGTAGATTGAGGCGCCTTCCTAAATTGTCGGAGAAACTCGTTCAGGTTGGTCCGCAGCGTTCCTTTGGTGGTCTTCATGGCGTGGAGGGCGTCCTTCACCGTTTGGACATACCGTTCTGCTTGGCCATTTGTCGATGGGTGATAGGGTGCTATGAGCTTATGATATTTCACACCACTGTTCTTCAGAAAGGCGTCGTCCGTTGTCTGAGACGACTGTGACAGGAGTCCCGTACGCCGTGAATAAATCGTCCAACAGAGCAATTGTTGCTGCTGCTGTTGTGGAGGTTGTTGGCCTGACCTCGAGTCACTTGCTGTAGGCGTCTACAACGATGAGTAGCATAATATCAGCTACTGGCCCCGCGTAATCGTTATGGATGCGCTCCCATGGTGCCCTCGGATACTCCCAGTGGTGGTCGCGGAACTTGGGTGGAGCATGAGCCTGGGCAGCGCATGTGGTACAGGATTTCGCCAACTTTTCGATGTCAGCGTCAATTCCTGGCCAGAAAACGAAGGAACGTGCCATTCCCTTCATCTTGACGATACCCAGGTGAGCTGCGTGCAGATCATTGAGGATGACTTCTCGCAGTGCAGGTGGAATCACTACTCTGTGTTCAAACATCAGGCAATTGCCAGCAAGTGTATACTTTGCCTCGGGTGCCTTGAAGTTATGGCGAGCGAGGTCTTGGCCTTCTTCCAATAACTTTTCAATTCTGCAAAGATGCAGGTCTTTCCTTTTTTCTCGTGCGATGGTTTCAGCTCTGACGGGAAGCTGTTGAACCTGGTGAACTGTAAACAAATCGAAGTCATGTTCCGTTGTCTCTTCCCCACTGTGCGGACCTGCATTCCGAACCTTATTGACTGTCAGTATCGGCATTCGGGAACAGTAGTCTGTGTTGGCGTTTTGCTTCGATGTTTTGAATACAGCGGTGTAATTGAAGTGAGCGAGGTAGTCGGCATAATTGGCCATGCGACGGATGCACAGAACTGGCAGCGACTTCTCTGGGTGGAGGATCTGCGTCAGAGGTTTGTGATCAGTGATGAGTGTGAAGTGGCGAGCGTACAGGTAGTTGAAAAACTTCTGCACAGCCCAGACGATAGCGAGCGCTTCCTTGTCAATTTGGGGGTATCTTTGCTCTGTTGCTGTCATAGTCCGGCTGCCGTATGCGATTGGCCGCTCCTGATTGTTGCTGAGCCGGTGGGACAGCACTGTCCGAGTCCGGTTTTGCTGGCGTCTGTTGCCAGCAGAAGTGGTAGGGTTGGATCGTACGGTATAAGGACCAGCGGTGAGATCAGAGCGTTCTTGATATCCTGGTAGGCCGATACACCCTCAGGTGTCCACACGAGGGGGTCTTTCAACAGCATATCTCTGAGTGGACGATCCCTCGTTGACAAGTTCTGGATGAAGTCGCTGTAATATGTAGCTTTTCCTAGGAAAAGCTGGAGTTCTTCTGCGGTCGTCGGTTTCGGCGCGTCTCGTATAGCTCGGATGTGCGCGTCTGATTTGTGAATACCTGACGCATCGATCTTGTGGCCGAGAGCTTCTAGGACAGGTTCTGCAAAGCTGCATTTGGCTCGGTTGAGCTTGAGACCGTGTTGGCGAAAACGCTCCAGCGTTGCGGTAAGGGCCTGGATCAGATTTTCGAAAGTATCAGCAAAAACTATGGTATCATCAAAGAAACTTACATTTTGGAGATTTTGCAGAACCGTATCCATTCGACGTTGCCAGATGGCAGGAATGTTGGCTGCACCATAGCACGAGTTGGACGAATCAGACCATGGGTAGGGGTGTTGAGTGTGAGGGCATGGCTGAATTCCTCGTCGACCTCTAGGTGAGTGTATGCATCTGTAACATCCAGATGACAGAAGAGGGTGGCGCCGCGCATCCGATTGAACAATTGGTCTATTTTCGGGATTGGATGTTCATCGACAATGATTCGCGGATTGACAGTAGGCTTGTAGTTGCCCGTGATTCTCAACTTCCCGTTCTTCTTTACAACGACATGAGTCGTTGACGCCCACTCTGAATACTCGACCCTCTTGTAAAAACCGCTGGCGATTTTGGCGTCGATCTCTTTCGCATAAGCATCTCTCAGGGCTACAGGCACGTCTCGTGCTCGAACGAACGTAGGCGTGGCTCCAGGTCTCAGGTGCATCTTCGCTGGAGGGCCTGATAGCTTCCCAGGGATATCACTGAAGACGTCCTGGTATCTGAAGTATCCAAATTAAACACACCAGGGTTCTTAAAACAAATTTATTGACAAAACCAGGTACAAAGCCGCAGTGCCGAATAACCAGGAGAGCTTGCAGAGAGAACGTAGCCGTGTCGTCGTAAACCAGGAGATATACCAACAAATGCCGAGTCACCAAATAGCAGAAGGGAAGTCCAAAGTCGTAGCACAGTTTTCGTCGTCTCTCTCTCTACACAATAACACCACTATACCGCCAGATCGTCACACTACCACAGTCGCTCGCTATCTGCCTCAGCGTTGCGCCGAGGCCCTCATATAGCGGCCCCGGGCCGTAGGCCCGTTGACTGGCTGCGTAGTAGGGGCGGGGTCGAGTTTCACCCCGCCCGCTCAGGCGTGACGGCCGCGCTCAGCCGGGCACGGCTGGCCCGCGCTGGATGTTGCCCACTGCCGCCAGGGGCGGTAACGCCCTGCTGACGTCATTCCGTGGCGGCACTTTTGATTACGTGCGGCCGGTCACGATAGTATCGGTGGATGATAACGTCAAGTTTTTGTTGGTCCGAGGTAGACAGCTTGGGCGGCGTCAGCGGCTTGTCGGTGTAAATGTGGTGCGCAAGGTTCTTCTCCCTGCACGATGGCTCTCCGAACATTTCCATGAAGTCGATTTCGTGCTTGAACTCTTTGATCCATTCCCGACCCAGGAGCGTGTCGAATTCGCCGTCCACCAAGTAGAGGTCGAGCATCTTCGTCGTAGCTCCCATAGTAGCTTGAACTCGGGTGAAACCGATGCAACGAATAGGATGGTGTGAGTAACTCAGGAAACGTTGGCCTGTCTTACGCAACTTGAAATTGGGGATGATGGTGCCAAACTTCTCTTGACTCATGATCGCGCAAGGACCCGTATCGAATTCCATGTCGACTGTAGTGCCCTCTATCTGTACAGCCAGCATTTCTCGCCTGGATGATGGTACCGATCCGATGACCTCGACTTTTAACACGTCGATCTGATCAACTGGGTCGTCGGATTCGTAGACCTAGTTAGCAAGCGAACGCGACCTGCACACTCTGCTGATATGCCCCTTTCCGCACGTATAGCACTTGGCGTCCCGGACTCTGCACTGACCATGGGCGTGAGCTCCCCCACACCCCGCGCATCCTTTTTGGTGTGACTGGCCGTCATGCTGCGGTGGGTCGCTAGTAGCTTGGCGTTGCTGGTTGCCTGGCCTTTGATTGCTGTTCTTCCGTGCCGGTGGTTTCTCGTAGCCAATCTGGTTTGTGGGTTCACTTTTCGGGGATAACTCCGGATTTTTAACCTCGTCGGCCGTGTTTCGTGTAGCTTCGTGTGCGCACGCTATCTCGTACGCGGCGGCAAAACTCTCTGGTTTCTTGGCAATAATCTCGTCGCACATGTTCCTTGATTCTACGCCTTTAAGCAGCTGTTCGATTAACATGCGGTCTAAAAATGTTCCATACTCATAGTGCGCGGCTCCTTGTCTCAGCCGGAGAGTGAAACTGGCAATCGATTCTCCTGCCTGCTGCGACATGCTCCGAAATCTTATGCTTTCAGCATATTTGTTACGGCTGATATCATAATGACTAATCAGTCTGATATCATAATAACTAATCAGGACCGGATGTCGTTTCCGAGTCGATGGGACTTACGAGTATCTTCAACGCGTCGTTCAGTTTGGCGCCCATGTAAACACGTGCGTACGACGCGTGTTCATTTTCGGGAACCTTACTCAAATTGAGCGCCCAGGTGAATCGTGTAAAATAGTCACCTACGGTGGTCCCATCGCCGGCGCGGAATGCTGGCATCGCGAACTGGTGGCCGAGGCGATGCTGACGACGCTGACTCATTGCCGGCTACATCTCGAGCAGTGGACTGTCTGAGAGCGTTAGCAATCATCTCCGACAGAGTTTGGAGAAGTTCCGTGGAAACTGCGTTTGACATGGTGGGGAAACTTTGTGCACTGATGAATAAACCCGCGAGGCGATACACTTTTCTTCGTCACGGCGCGGTCGCGTTGAGGTTAGATTCCGCACGAGTTCACTTTTGCTTGCTTAACGCGGCGTTATTTATGTATCCCACTCCTGACACCACTGTTGTATTTGTGGGTTAATAAATAACATCACTAGCTCGTAACAATAGCACTTTATTCATCTATAGGATACATTTGATATAGTGGCGCGGCACACGCGGTCACAACACCACTCGAGAACATAAGATTCCTGCGCTACCATTGTGCCGGCCGGCGGGAGGAGGGGGAGAAGCCGGAGTCAGTGTTACCAACTGACCTAATACATAACATTTATTATTATTATTATTATTATTATTATTATTATTATTATTATTATTGTTATTATTATTATTATTATTATTATTATTATTATTATTATTATTATTATTATTATCGTTTTATTACTATTTATGTAGTGCAGTACAATGCAGTGTAGTGCAGCGCAGTGTTGTGTTATGAAATGGAGGGAAAGGAAAGCGGAAGAAATGCATCACAGGTAAGTTTCGGGCAGTAGAGTGAAGTGAAGTGTAGAAAGGTTTGCGCGGGGATATTATGTACTATTTATTATCATTTATTGTTTTTAGTACGTTTTTTTAACTTATTGTTAGTCAATGTAAGCAATGTCAATGTAAGTAATTTAATGCATGTAACGTTAAGATATTCTGTCACCAACTTACGACACTTAATTGCAGAATTGATAATAAATGAAAAAGATCATAAAATTAAATTAAAAAGTAATGCATGTATTCAGAAACTTTAAAGAAAAAATCCAGTCAAAATCAGAAGTAAAATAATTAAACAAAAGACGTGTAATAGCTGTCAGGCAAAAGTCACTGTTAGTAAATAGAAAACCGCAAAAATTAGGATAAAAATCCAAAGTGTTAATATCTTTGTCCCGGTTTAACTCCCTTTAAAGCATGATCAGCTGAACAGGAATAAATAAATATATTTAAAAAAAGAGTATAATTTGCAACAATCTATCTGTGTTCGTTTGTTTGATGCAATCGTTTGTGTCAGTTGTTGTGAATGAAGTTGCTGCAGTGTTTCAAATTGAGTATTGAGATGTTATAAAGTTTTTGTCAAGTATATGAACAAATAATACATAGTAATATGCATAATATGTTGAAAGGAAACTGTGCTCTGCCGTCTAGTTTAAAAATTATAAGACGTTCAATACCGTAAGATATTGCGTGAGTGCTTGGGTTGTATTGTTGCAACATTTTTTGCTAAAGTTGACGAGAACTTAATTCAAAAGTTATATCAACACATTCTCCCTAATTACGTGCATAATCTGTTAAAAGGACTCTGTGTTCTGCCGTATAGTTTAAAAATAATTAGGCACTGAATGTCGCGAGGATGCGCGAACTTGAGCGGTTGAGTTGTATTTTTGCAACAATTTTTCGAAAAGTTGACGAGCACTTAATTCAATGACTGTATCAACAAATAGAACGTAATTTTATGCATAATATGTTAGAAATAATATATGTTATGCTTGCTAGTTTCAAACGTTTTACATGTTGATTAGTCTGCCTGATCTGAAAACTGCAATTTGTTATATTTTTGACAATAATAAATATTAATGTTTATAAATAATATTTGCATTTTTGTGAGCTAGTTATAAGCTAATTATTATTAGCCTAAAATTCGTGTCTAAGTAGTTTTGTTCTAACTTTCGTTTCTGACTTTGTGTCAGCTGGCTATATTCTAAAGCTAGCTGACCACTGATTTTTATTTTATTTCATTTTATGTCAGAAACAGTTAAAAACTGTGTGTGACGTGCTACGCGGAGAAGTTAATTCTGTGCACTTTTTCATAATTCTGTGATCCCTACTCTAAGCGACATACTACTTGAATTTTGAATAAAGAAAGAAAAAACGTGTTTGCATGGATTGTTAATAAAAATCTTCGCTCCGATGTAATTAAACCTGAGTAAATCAGCAAAACATTTGAGCTCTTATTCCCTCTCATGTCCTTTATGAAGGAATTTTGCTTCATGAAGGAATACTTTCCGCCTCGACAACATGGAGAACGATAATTTGAATAACTATATTTCCCACTGAATTCTAGAAGATGTGCACAGATAATAAAGTTAATTTACGTCCAGAAGCAAAACAAGGGGCCCTTTTCAGCATTTGCTCAAAGGATCAGGGAAACTGGACGAAAAACCTGATCGAGATGGAGTCATTGAACCAGAAGCTGCGATACAATACTTGTTACAAGTAGTTTAGAATTATACAGTCCAAAAGGTAACTAATAAATACATGAAATATAACTGTTAAAATTAATGTTACTTTCTTTTTGATGCTCAGTATAGTTTCTAATTGTATAGAAACAGTTATGCAGCAGAAACGATTTTATTTGGGATATAAAATTTTGTATCGAATTCAACCGTTTAATGTTATTTGGCAAAGTGTTATAAAATAATGTTCATGTATTGCATGTGAATTTTTTCTAGTGAGTAGTTGATACTGTCACCTGATGAATGTGATTTCTACGTCGAGTGTTATAGTTATAGACTTCGGCGTTTTCTGAAAGTATTTTCCCGTCCTTAAGAAAGTCATTTTTGACAAACATCACTGATTCGTAATTCAACGGACAAGGTAATGGTAACATTCCTGGATTAATAAAGAAGGGCTTACAAGAATCACGTTGGTTATTATTCGTACAATTATTTTTTGTAATGTAAAGGTCTGGGAATTATAAGATGTATTTCCCCAAAATATTATGCCATATGGCTAGAGGGAATGAGCATTCGCGAAATATACACAACGAGCAGCTGAACTTGAAACATGCTGACTGAATTTGCAAGAATTCTGAACGCGTAAGATAGTGAACTTAATTTTGCGTTCAATTCATTTAAATGGACGTTCTATTTGAGGTGTGACTGAATTGAGAGGCCTAAAAATTGTATTACATTAACATCAGTCAATGGTACACAGTTCATGTTCAATGGAGCACATAATTGTATATTAGAGAAGGAAAACTGCACTGAAATCGTTTTCTTTTCGTTTATTATTAATTTGTTATTACGGTACCTATTTGAAACATCTGATATTGTACTATTTACTGTTTTTTTATTGCAAAGAATATTCCTATCATCCTCAAAGAGTTCTTCCGTTTCGAATCGTCGAGGGTATATCGTTTACGTGTAGTAGGAAGAGAACAGGGCCTAAAAATCGATCTCTGCGGGACTCCACGTGGAATTGACAAAGAGTCGAAAAGATGTGTACATATTGTTCCATCATTCCAGTAAGGCATTTCTAGTCTCTGATATTGATGTTTAAGGTAAGAACATAACCAGTCTAGAGCAACACCACGGATTCCAAATGAAGGTAACTTTGAAAGTAAAATGTAATGATTAATGACGTCAGAAGGTTTTGAGAGATCTAAAAATAACTCAGTAGGTGCTTCGTTTTGAACCAATGATGAGGCGACATCTTTAAGAAAAGAAAATATGGCTGTTTCCGTAAATTTTGATTTTCGAAATCCATGTTGGCAATCTGAAAACACGTCGTGTTTACTGAGAACGGTTTTCATTCGGACGTAAAAAAGTCTCACTAATATGTTTGAAAAACTGACAAACGAGAAATAGGCCGATAATTTTGAATTTTTTTTGCCTTTATGAAGAACGGCTTAATCTTAACTGTTTTGAAAATATCTGGAAAATTTCCGGTACATTATGCCATGCATTAAATATGTGAGTTAACGGGTGTATAATGGCAGGCACACAGGTCTTTCATAAACAATCCGGGAATTCATCTAATCCGACCGAATATTAATTTTTTAGTTTACCTATTATTTTGAGAATATCATACGAAGAATTTTCGGAAACGAACTTCGTATCTAAAACTTTTTGGGGAAAAGTCTGTTGTTGAATTTTGTGGCTGAAGATCCGTAGTGAAATCGACGTCAATTCTCGAAAAGTATTGGCAGTGCCAGGTTACCCAATAGGCTGAGTAGGCTGCAGCCCGGGAGGCGCAATTTTGGGAGACGGGCGAAGTTCGGCGGATGCAAAATTTCATAAGGCGAACTTTTGAAGTTTTTTTATAGAAATATTTATTTTCGTATTTGTAATAAAATAAAGTGTTAAATTATCCATTGCTATTTACAAATAAAATGAATACACAATTATTGTATATTTATTAAATCAATATTGACGTGAGAATTATTTTTACGTATACGTATAATCAATGATTTAAACGTACACAATATTTGCATCGGTTACAAATATCATACAATATTTTTTTTATTCAAAAGATTATAAATAGCTTTAATGTTTTTAAAAAATCAAATTAAAAGGGCGCTAAAACATTTGACAGCCTGGGGCACACAAAAGTCAGGCAATCCATTGTGTCCGATTGTGGCCAAGCTTTTTACATGGAGTATTTCGAAGACACGACCTTAAACAGTTCTCCTATGAAACCGGAGAACATAACGAAAGTAACATCATTAACATAAGTAACATAAGTTACATAACATAAGTAACATCAACATAACGAAACACTGGTTTCGTTATGTTGATGATACTTTCGTGGTTTGGAGTCACGGTGAACACATGTTATCGGTTTTTCTGGAACATCAATAATATCCACCCAAAAATTCACTTTACTATGGAGATGGAAAAGATGAAAAACTGGCTTTCTTAGATGTTTTGGTCAACAGGAATCCAGATGGCTCCCTTGGACATAAAGTTTACCGGAAACCTACACAAGGATCGTTATTTACACAAAAACTCAAATCATCATCTCAGTCAAAAACGCGCAATGATTTAAACTCTTTACGACCGTGCTACACGCATTTGCGACCCTGACCACCTACCCGAAGAATTACTACATCTCGAGAAGACATTACAAGCCGGCGGTTACAAGTCCAGCGAAATTAGGAGAGCTCTGCACCCGAAGAGGAGGACCGGTGAACAAAACCATACAGAAGATGCTATACTCGGTACAGTTTTCCTGCCGTATGTGAAGAAAGTAACGGACCGCATAGAGAGACTGTTAACAAAACATAGGGTTAAAACAATCTTTAAACCCACCCAACAACTCCGTAACATATTACGCTCAGTCAAACCCAGTCAGCCCAGGACCGCATGTTTCTAGCCGGAGTTTTCAGAATTCCTTGCTCTTGCGGTTCCGCATATATTAGGTACAATAGAGAGAAGTTTCAATACTCGAATAAAAGAACAGAAAAGGAATAGCCGTCTAGGACATACAGATAAATCAGCAGTCGCCGACCACGCGCTGTCGGGATGTGGACACGACCTGCGCTTTGAAGAGACAGATGTGCTCTCCACCACCACACACTACTACAAGAGACTCCAAATGGAAGCCATCGAGATTTACAAACACAAAAACCATTTCAACAGAAAATAAGATGATAAATTAAACAGTGCATGGCATTCCGGAACACCAAAACTCGGCAGCCAAGCAGTACCACTGACATGGCCCAATCATGCGCGAACGCCGCTGACGCGACCCAATCAAACGCGAGCGCCCGAACCTCGCCTTTCACTATAAATCCGGGCTGCAGAGCCGCGGTAGCGTCAGTCAACACGGTGCTCCCAAGCAGAACACTTCGCCCCCGCCAGCAACGCCACTGAGGATGGCTGCGACAGTTCCAGGCGAAACGTATGGACAAGTCTCCGTTAGACCACGGCCTACAAACCCGGAAACGTCATATAATGCAGAAACCGGCCGTGAAAGCCTACATTGTGTGTTAGAACTGGATCAAGCTCTAAAAGAAATCAAATTTGACATTTTAGGCCTTAGCGAAGTAAGACAAACAGGGAAGCCATAATAGAACAGGAGAATGGTAATATATTGTGCTACAAAGGGACTACGCCCGGACAGAAAGGAGTAGGCTTCATTATTAAAACGAATATAAGACACATGGTACGGGATATAGTAGATATTTCAGAGGAGATAATGGCATTATTCGTAAATACAAAACGCTCCAGAGTAATAATCATTCAAGTATGTGCTCCCACAGAAGCCAGTAGTGAACAAGAACTAGAAGATTTCTATGAGCAGTTAGAGACTACGTTAGAGAAGTTCAAATAACCAACCAGTCTGGTTATAGGAGATTTCAACAGCAAAATAGGCTGAAGAGTTCTGATGGAAAAATAAACATTTGGACCTTATGACTTTGGAGTACGCAACGGAAGAGGAGAAAGGCTGATACAGTTCGCACAAGAGCAAAAAATGAACATAGCCAACACATTCTTTAAGGAGAATTCACGATGGACGTGGCAGTCACCAGACGGGAATACCCGCAACGAAATTGACCACATACTAATCGATCAAATAAAGCTTGTAAGAGACATACAGGTGGTTAAAAATCTTAAATTCGAGACTGACCACAGACTAGTGAGTACAATTCTACAGTTCAACAGACGATGTTATCGCGCGAAACCAGAAAGGGCCAAAATAGAAAATATAAACAGAAACAAATTTCTTGATACTAGGAAACGAACTGTCACAGGATAGCTTCAAAGCCGATATGGAAGTAGAGGAGGTACACAATCTACTAGAACAAAAAATTCTAAGAACGGGTAAAAAGCTCCACAAGCTTGGCATCAACGAAAACCAAATAGAAATTGACACAACCGACCATCGAACCTATAAAACAGAGAGAAACAGTAAAACCCGCTAACGTGAACGCGGCCAAACCAAGAAACAAACTTGTAGTATTGGATAAACTAACAAAACGTGAAATTCGCAAGGATATACGACAGCATCACAGCACAATAACAAAGCAAATTTTAGAGGAGGCCAATTAAGAAGGTGGAGAGATGTCATAATAGAGGGAAACAATGGCTGCTAGGAGCAAAGAAACCTTCAGGCGTTTACACGACGACGAGGACAGACATTTTAGAAGAAGCAACTTACAAGAATTATGGCAACAAGAAAACTACACCAATTAGAGGCTACAAACTAACTCTTGAGGAAAACATTCCTCCTATTTTGCAAAGCGAAGTAAGAAGCGCAATTGCAGAACTCAAAAACGGGAAGACTCCGGGAGAAGACGGAGTGTGGAATGAATACCTTAAACTTGGCATAGAACTTCTAGTACAACCCATCACAATAACTTTCAAGAAAACCCTGTCCACAGAAATCATACCAGAACAGTGCAAGGTCATCATAATATCAAGCACCATTATTCTATTACACAAAAAGGGACCCACAAATGAGTTAAATAATTACAGACCCATAAGTATATTGAAAAATATGTACAAACGTTTTCCGCCGATATTAACAAGAATGATAACAAAGAGACTAGATGGGAATCTGCCTTCTGAACTAGCAGGCTTCCGCTCGGGATTCAGCACAGAAGACCACAAACGATCAACCAAAAAGAGGGAAGAATTCAACCTACCATTACACTTATCTTTTGTAAATTACAGCAAAGCATTCGACTCTGTCGAACATTCAATATAATGTCCTTCAGGCATTACAAAACCCGGGAATAGAAACAAAATATGTGAGAATACTGGACAAACTGTACAGACAAAGCGTCGCCAAAGTACGAACTGAACTAGTAGGGCAAACTTTCCAACTAAACCGAGGAGTAAGAGGGTGATCATATCTCTCCAAAGCTATTCACTTGTGTTTTGGAAGACATATTCAGGAAATTAAATTGGAACAAATATGGGATAAAAATAAATGTAAAGAAGTCTCACCTACGATTCCCGAATGACATGGTTGCCAAAGAACTTTTAAAGATGCTTGTAGAGTTGAACAGGATGAGCAAAATTGCAGAACTACAAGAAAACGAAACTGATGTCCAACAGACCAGCTGACAAAATTATCATTGATGGAATCGAATTAGAGCAAGTAGAAGATTGTGTACCTCTGCCAACTCGTCACCCTAAACAATAAAATGAATAATGAAATTAAGAGACGAATAGCCCAAGCATGAAAAACCTTCTGGGCACTTAAATTTATTCTCTTGGACAAATCACTGAACAGGAAACTCAGAATAGAAGCTCTATATACATACATTATTCCTGTCGTAATCTACGCTTGCCAAACGTGGTCGTTAACTTCCAAACAAAAGGGCTCGTTAGAGATCTGCCAAAGAAAAATGGAAAGAAAAATCCTGGGCATTTCACTACAGGACAGAGTTTGAAACGCAAGACTCCAAGTTATCACATCCTCCAAGAACGTTGCGCAGCACGCTGCAAGAATTAAATGGAAATGGACGGGTCACGTCGCAAGACTTCACCAAGACAGATGGGTGCAGAAGACCACTAAGTGGGATCCATACATCGGAAACAGAAGCCGAGGAAGACCAAGAACCAGTAGGTCCAATTATTTCAATAGACTAATGGAGCCATAATGGTAAAGTGCAGCGAGGTGTAGAACAATTTGGAAATCCTTCCAAATTATGAAAGACACCAGTTAGGAAGTGCAGATGTTCAGTGCTAATTCAGACTTCCGTGCAGCACGTAATCATATTACGTGCTCACCACGTGCGTTTTACAAGAGCTTCCCCTCTTGCAGGAGACCTTTGCCCTTTATGGGACACACTAGACTCATTCATTCATTCATTCATTGAATGTCCTATAAAGCAAAGAACATCCATTTTATTTAAATCGCTGTGTAGAGCTTTCTCGATAAACTCTGTTTTATTTCAAAGGGATTGAGCATTATTGTGCAGTATGTTTATCTTTTGATAGTATCTACACGGATGTGTTTCTGTTTTTTGAGGAAAATACAAGAGACTAAAATTTTCGAATACAGCATTTAGAACATTAGCCTAAAATTATGAGCGAGGTTTTTTTGTGTTCTGCTGTAGTGTGCCAGCCAGCTTTATGAACATGAAAAGAGGTATTCCTCGGGCGATGAAACAGGCATGTGAAATTTGCTCAGAGACTTCATTTAGGCTTGAGGATCTTTTAGAGGTGGGAAATTAGTTGGGGCAGCCGGCTTTACTTCCCTTCCGAAGGAAGGCGTACGAAGGATTTGTTCCCCCTTAAAAATCCGCGGCTTTGATCGGGTTTGAACCCGCGAATTTGAGTACAACAGTCCGATACGCTAACACACTCCGTTACACCACCACGTAATTTTCCTTCACTTGACTTCATTCAAATAGCACTAGTTTCAAACATTCTGCTGTTAAGAGGTGACCCAGTCCAACTCAAGACAATCTCCAAAATGTCCTCTATGGGACCTCTGACAATCTACACATTTATCTAGAAGTAAGTTTATCTGTTCCTATATATTTCTGCACTGCTTTCCGCGGGATTTTTAATAGGAACATCAGCTCGAATAACTCCAGGGAAACCAACTTTATTTTAAAAAAATAATATTTTCAGCTGGTTCAATGCCTCAACAGACGAAGGGAATTTTATGAACTTTTTTGTATTTCTTAATACCACTTCAGATATTTTTATAATGATTTTACAAGTTGAAAACTGACTTATTCTATAGAGATATGCACACCCCAAGAACAACAACAACAACAAAACTATATGCTAGATTGTAATCTGATCGTTATTGTGAAATAACCAGTGAAACACGGCTCTCGAAGGATAACCTGCAAAATACGGCCCGATAGAGTGCATATCGATATCAAGGAATAGCATTACATACTACCTTAAATTATGTTGCATAAAATTTGAGTACTTTTAGAATATACGGAGTGGTGGTAATGAATCCCACACTGTGAGTGTCAAACAGAGGCACCGTGGCCCGATTATGGGATTGATGGGAAAAAATCAGTAAGAAATGAAAAAGGAATTAGAACACGAGTAAATTGTTATCGTAATTTTATAAGTATTTCATCAATTTTTCAATTACATTTATACCTAATAGTTTCCTAATTGTTAATTATAGTCATTACTTATAAGGTAGGACTCCATGCAATGAATCAAATGACGTTAACATTAAAGTAAGTTCTACTGAAATTCATTTTTTATTTCATGTATTTAACAAGAAGTGATTTTATTAAACTAAATAAACACGACAAAATGTTTTAGTTTTAAGCTCACCGTGGAAATTATATTATTTGATCACTCAATACTTTTACTTAAGACAATTTTTAAAATACATTTCCAAACACTTTTTCTATCTTCAATGTTGAAACTTTTGTTGTTTTTTTGTTGAAATAAAATAACTCATATAGTGTCTTGATACAACTTTCACATTTTTAACTACATTACGGAGGCTACGTTTCAGCTTTGTCCCGGGCCCAAAATTGCCTAGCTTCGACAGTGAAAGGCACTAATATGTTTACAACCGAATCCTTTTCAAAACAATGTCTCTTCTTCAATTACTGTGGACTATACATTTCTAAAATATTTTCCATGTCTCTTACATATCGTTTTGGAACACGATCTTCTATACTGTCTTCAATATATTTCAAAAACTCATCAAAATTATTGATGTTATTCATGTTGGGTAAGGTTCCACTTAAGGGTACTGATAAGATCAATTATAAGTGAATGCTTAACCAAACACTTAGTGACGACTGTACTATATATTGAAATGACAATACGAATAAGTAAACGCTTGAATGTTGATCAAAAATTAGTGTCGATTATGAATGTGACCCTAAAACTTCGAAATATTTCATCAAATAGAAGCATGTAATCGGATCCGGGTTGCAAACAGCCCTCGGAGGTTGCTCCGACAGGCGCAGCGTGTCTGACACGTCACTTTTATCACAATACTTATCCATAAACATTTGAACCGACCAACTGAAATAAACTACTGGTTGAACTTAGCTCAGAGCCAACCTTGTCGCTCTCTGAAGCGACTGTGGCCTGCCGGTCTTCGGGGTCGATGCCCAGCGGGGCGCATTTTCGACACTGGATGCGTAGCAAGGTCGAATTCAGTCTCAGTCCCGAGGAGTCTTCTAGTGGTCGGCTGCTCACGGTCCAGTTTTCCGTAGTTTCTCCTATTAATACCAGGCGAATACCGGACGAGGACCTTAACAAACGGGCCACGGACCGCGCGCAATCTTTCCTTGTCCCCGTCCTTCCTTCCTACCTTCCCTGTCCTTACACACATCCCTACACTACCGCACATGTCGGAAGATCAGACAGGAGCTTAAAGCTCGTCTCTTCTGGAGAGATGCCCTGCTCGGGGAGATATCTGGAAAGGTATTCCCCCGCAAGCCGACGTCTAGGTAGGCGTCGGATCTCCCCATCCAGAGGGGAAGGAATCACCGCCACCTCTCGGGATGAAACATTCTCTAGAAAACTTCTCTACTAACCCGGAGCTGACATTACCGAAAACATCAGTAAAATATGAAATCAATCAGGTGGGAGGTGGTCTTAGGTGGGTAGATACATAAACGTAATTTGGTGTGCCATTTAGATCAGTTGCGCACGACCGAAATTAAAGAGATTTTGACCGTAGAAGTAAGTTACAATTTGACACATTTTTCATCACTTGAAATTATAAGTACCTTTTCAATAGGTCTGCAGGAGATATAGGTTGGGAAGTGTAAGTTTTGTTGTTGTCGTCGTCGTCGTTGTTTTTGTTGTTGTTGTTGTTGTTGTTGTTGTTGTTGTAGGACAAAGGTGAAATTTCAAACAATAAATGTCCCACCTACTTATGAAAAATTGTTAGTGACTGAACTATAACTTCTAAGGCATTCAAGTCAGTTATTTAGAGCTTATCCTGTCTGATCCGGGGGCGCAATAGGTCACTCAAGTCATTTTGTGTGTGCAAGCTGCAGATCAATTATTCAAATAAAGAAAGTGCATCCGTTTGTAAACTAAGCGCAAACTGCAGATAACCCTGGACCCACAGCGTTCGTATTGCGCAGCTAAAGAAGACAGTGATTGAGAACTGCTGCGCCCATCACTCGGCATTTTCTCCATGGCTGCGAGCGGCTCCCGTCTGCTGCTGCTTCTGCTAGCGGCACACTGCTTCTGCGCGGTCATTTGGGCCTTTCCCTACTGGGGTTTGCAGTGGAATTGGGTGCCATGGCATTCTTGCTGTAATTATGACTATTACTATGCGGATAGTTATTACGAATGCGAAGATAACGCTGATAATTTCTCACCAACGATGCCACCTACCCTAAAACCACCACGGGAAGAGCGTCCAATCTATTAGCAGATTTATTGGATTTACTGCATTAGAGGTAAGAGAGCAGCTACTTGCAAGGAGATCAACAACCATATTAACCACTATCACTTGATTACTCACATTAGTAAATTCTCAACATCTTTTGGTTTACTCATCAATCTTTCATTCTATCATTTATCACGTATTGTTTTTCGCTGAATTTCCTGGGGATGACGTGCTATAAACAGTGACAGTAAGCACTATCACTAGCCACAGAAGACTTTTAATTTGAAAATCAAGAGTAATTGAACGATATTCTTCTATGAGAATGTTTGTTGAATTACCGAAAAGCACCTTTGCTTAAAATTCTAATGAACAACTGAAAAATATTTACTGTATTACAAAGGTCTATACCCTTTGTAAGACGGTGGAAAGAGCTCCCAAACCAAATCGATAATCGCGATGCTCATATGAAAGAAGATAAAAATGCTGTATATTCCCAAAAAATCAACCTCCTAGGGCAATCTGTTGCAGAGATACAAGAAATGTGGTTTTCATGTTTTATTTTTCTTAGGTTTTATTGCATGTATCAGGCTGAAAGAAATTGCAGAGACGAGTTGTATTTAAAGGAATATGGGTCAACCAATTCTGACGCCAAATTCAAATAGAAAAAAATAAATAAATTTTTGAAATGGATTTTCGGCGTGATTACATTGGAGTACTGCCTCACTTCTTTCCTAGAATGTGTTTTATTACATTCTATAACATTTTTTTCAGATTTTTAAATAAAGTGGACGGTAGTGAAAAAAATTAAAACCAATTTTATCTGTTTAAAAATTTCAAATTCGCGCCAAAATGTATTTGGAAAAAAACTTTTTACCAATATTTAAACACAGATTCAATCACGACATATGAATTTGAAATCTTATAGGTGTTACATCGATTATGTACCTAACGGAATCGGAATATCCATGTTGGAAAGAGATGGGTAGGCTTTCCACATCCGACTTCCTCCAATGAACTTCAGGCACCAGTTTGCTTCATAATATTAGCGGGCATTTTAACTGACAAAATTATCACAGCGACAAGTCATTGAAACAGAAAAGCACTTCTTTTAAAATATTGCATTTTTTTATTTCAATTACACCTTCATCGTGTTATTTTTGATTGCGGTGCTGGTACTGCGCAGAACGAGCAAAAATCGGTGCACCAGAGAAGCCCACCCATCTCTTTCCACCATGGGAATTTTAGGGGTGAAACGATTGTGAACGTGCCAACGGAAGTCGTACCCTGGGATGCTGTTCCCCCATAGCTGCCATCATTTTTTATTTGGCACACGCTTGGCGAAAACCGTCAGAAATTTTGAGTAGACAGTTTATAAACGAACGCGTTATCACAGTTATTGAAGAAAACAAGGTCTATGATTGTCTAATTGTCAATGACTAATAAATCAACAACCGAGTAATTTGATTTATATTAAAAACATGAATGATTAATATACCGAATATCGAGTAATTTGATTTATATTAGAAACAATAAATAAATCTAAAAAGAAAAGGGGTTTGATGATTTTATTTCGATAATATAATTTTTTTTCACATAAAACGAACATTTGTCAGCAAAAAGTTGTAATCAAGCTAGTAAGTGATGCTTTCCAATAATTTAAATATCAATTGTTTAAACATTGGTGAATTTTTTTACAATCATATTTTGGCTCGAATTTTAAATTTTTAAACTGATAAAATTGGTTTTAATTTTTTTCACTATTGTCCTTATTGTTTAAAAACCTGAAAAATAGATGTTATAGAATGTCATAAGATACATTCTAGGAGTAAAAACTGAGACAGTACTCCAACGTTATTACTCCGAAAATCAATTTCAAAAAAAGTTTTGTTCTATTTGAATGTAGCGTCAAACTTAGTTGACAAAAATACCGTCAAATTCAATAATTTTTCCCCGTCTCTTCATTGTTTCAGCCTGATATCTGCAATAAATGCTGAGAAATAATAAAACATGAAAAACACGTTTTTCATTCTATTTCTGCATTAGATTGCCCTAGGAGGCTGATTTTGGGGGATTTTTTGCATTGGAAACTGCATTTTTCTCTCTCTCATATGAGCATTGCGATTATCAATTTGGTTTGGGGGCACTTTTCACCGCCTTATTCGGCTATACCCTTTGCAGCGCAACACCTATTGCGATTCCACTAATTATTTTAAGTAATATTGAAATAGCAGGGTAGGAGTGAAAAAAATTGCTATGTGACGTAAATCTTGCGAGACCAGACAACTTGAGAAACGAACAATCAGTGTAAAACGTGAGTGGACACAAATTTCTCTGTTTTGGGTCTGCAGAAAATATGTAGTGGAAATTAACATCAACAATAATCTTGACAAAAATTTTTTTCTTTTATTTTTCAAAAATAATTTCTCAAAACTAACGTATTCATCAATATAATTGGAAAAGATGAAACCTTGCGACGAAATAGAGCGCAAAAAAGCCTTGGGATGCGGAAAGTTCTATAATATTTTTTTACAAAAGACGTTCTTTCAATATATATATATATATATATATATATATATATATATATATATATATATATATATATAAGGACTGCACGGTCTACAGCACGTAGCCTGACTGATACGGATCTCATTGGTTTGTTGCTTGTATGGATAGAACAGCATGCCCCACTTATCTCCTAATCCTCTCTTGAGATCCTGTATGTTTGCGATTTTTCTCTTTAGAATGTTTGTTTCGAGGATACTCCATAAATGTTCAATAGGTTTTGAAGCTGGTTATAGGAGTGTGATTTCGTACATTGTCCTGTTTTGTATTCAGAGCGATATGCATAGTGTCATTTTCGTGCTGAAAAATGCAGTCGTTTTCCAAATTCATTTAAACACAACTATCTCGCAAATTTGGCTTTAGAATATCAATGAAGATTAGCTCTCGCGAAACATTGCTGGTGAAATTCTATCTTCACATTCACGCCGACAAACTTGGACACTCCTTAGCCCGGGGAGCGTTGACCAATCGCTAGCAGGTAACAACCGCAAATGTCTGTGATTGATGCAACATCCCAAGGGGCAGAAGGCACGCTGTCTCAGGGGCAGGGCCTAGTTTGTTTACGTACGAGGCGCTCATATTTCCCTGACATAGGAGTTTTGCCTGCGCGTACCCCATGACAAAAAAAATCCCGGAGCGGGGTTTTTCCGTCCAGAATTACTGTCAATAGACCAGTAAATGTTTAGCATTTTAGCAACAATTCCACTAACTTTTAGCAATCAATTTGACTCCTGTCAAACTGCTATTTTAAAATGTTCATTTCAGGCACAATTTGCAGAGCCTTCCCGGCCGTTCTATAACATATTTCTAATTTATTTATTAAATTTAAATTGTTGCGAAATTGTTAACTCGCTGTGTCTCTGGGACATCGGGATACTCTCTCCGTTAGATTTTCTAAAGTTGGAAATTGTTTATAAATTTGAAAATAGTGCAGTTTTTATTGTCTCATCTGAATGGCGTTTAAACGCGATACAAAATTCCGGAATCCGATCGGTGATATATTTCGTTCTCGAGGTATATAATTGTTTATAAGAAATTAGCAACTTACAATGACCCCATATTTTTGAGCTCAATTCATTCGCTCTACACAAGCATACTGAAAAAAACAGTTCTCCAATGTCGCGCTTTTGCCCGCCTCATAAGCTTAAAATGCACTTAGCTTCTACACAAATTCTCTGGCCAATTTAATTACGCTGAATTCATCTTTTTTACGGTGAGTATGAACATAACGTGTACACCATGACGAAAAAATATTTCTGAGTGGGGGTTTTCCGTCCAGAATTACTGTCAATAGACCAGTAAATATTTTGCATTTTAGCAATAATTATACTAACTTTTAGCAATCAATTTTAACTCCTGTCAAATTGTGACTCTTGTTAGTTTTCTCAAAAATATTAGAGAGGTTTTTATACACTTGAATGGAAGTTTTTTCAGGAGAAAACGAAGCGTATGCTATTATACACCCGTTAACTCACATATTTAATGCGTCTTTATGCACTGGAACGTTTCCAGATATTTTCAAAACAGCTAAAATTAAGCCGCTCTTCAAAAAAGGCAACAAAAATGAAATTCAAAATTATCGGACCATTTCTCTTCTATCTGTTTTTTTCAAAAATATTAGAGAGACTTTTTTACGTACGAATGGAAACCTTTCTCACTAAACACGACGCGCTTTCAGATTGCCAACATGGATTTAGAAAATCAAAATCAACGGAAACAGCTATTCTTTTTTTCTTAAAGATGTCGCCTCATCATTAGATCAAAACGAGGCACCTATTGGATTATTTTTAGATCTCTCAAAAGCTTTTGACATCATTGATCATGACATTTTACTTTCAAAATTACGTTCATATGGAATCCGTGGTATTGCTCTAGATTGGTTATGTTCATACCTTAAACAACGATCTCAGAAAGTTGAAATACCTTACTGGAATGATGGAACATTACGTACGCACCTTTCCGACTCTTTGCCCGTTGCATGTGGAGTTTCTCAAGGATCGATTTTAGGCCCTATTCTGTTCCTACTTTACGTAAACGATATGCCCTCGACGATTCGAAATGGAAGAACGGTTCTCTTTGCGGATGATACGAACATCCTTTGCAATAAAGAAACCGTAAATAGTACAATATCAGATGTTTCAAATTGGTTCCGAAATAACAAATTAATAGTAAACGAAAAGAAAACGGTTTTAATGCAGTTTTCCATTTCAAATAAACAATTCTGTGCTCCATTGAAAATGAAAAGTACCATTGACTGATGTTAAGGCAACAAAAATTTTAGGTCTCTCAATTCAGTCAAATCTTAAATGGAACGTCCATTTAAATGAATTGAACACAAAATTAAGTTCATTATGCTACGCGTTCAGAATTCTTGCAAATTCAGTCAGCCTTCATACTGCTCATTGTGTATACTTCGCGAATGTTCATTCCCGCCTGAGATATGGCATAATATTCTGGGGAAATATATCTTATAGCTCCCAGACTTTTAGATTACAAAAACGAATTGTACGAATAATAACCAAATCCCACCCACGTGATTCATGTAAGCCTCTCTTCGTTAATCTAGGAATTCTACCATTACCGTGTCTTTTTATTTACGAATCAGTGGTTTTTGTAAAAAATGACTCGCTTAAGGGCGGGAATATATTTTCAGAAAATGCCGAAGTCTATTACTATAACACTCGACGTAGAAATCATATTCATCAGGTGACAGTATCAACAGCTCATTACAAAACATTCACATACAATACATATACATTATTTTAGAACACTTTGCCAGATGACATTAAACGATTAAATTCAATAGAAAAGTTTAAATCCCAAGTGAAATCGTTTCTGCTGCATAACTGTTTCTATACAATTCGAGACTATACTGAGCATCACAAGAAAAGTAACATTAATTTTAACAATGATACATAATGCATTAATTACTATTTGGACTGTATAAATGAGTATAAACAACCTGTAACAACTATTGTAACACAGCTTCCGGGTCAATGACCACCATCTCGATCAGGTTTTTTCGTCCAGTTTCCCTGATCCATTGAGCAAATGCTGAGATGGCTCCTTGTTTTGCTTCTGGACATAAATGTAACTTCATTTTCTGTGCACGTCTTCTAGAATTCAGTGGGAAATACAATTATTAAAATTATCGTTTCCATCGTCGCGGCCCGTGGAGGTGGGTTGGTCCACGGCCTGACGGGGGGATACAGAGAGGGCTCTCAAGTATTCCTTTCCTTCACAAGTCGTTTTCTTCTCCCCATTGTACATTCTCATTCTTCTATACTATCCTGTCTCTTTTCTTCTCCCTCTTCTATTTCACTGGCCCCCTCTGTATGCTGAACGCCCACCCATGTGTTTGCCGTGCATGGCGACCCGTGTCGGAGGGAATGTATGTCCTGGCGGTTGAGGGGCCTGTCTGTTTCCCAATTACTCTCCTCGTGCTCCTTTTTTTCTTGGCAACCAGGGATACGTGCTCTTACGTATTTTGGGGAACATTCCTTGTAGGTCTCGATACACTTGCTTTGGCTACGGACTCTTCTAGACGGGCGGTCGGGAGCTAACCCACTCCCGATCAACCGGCTTGGACTAGATCTTGTACTGAACTCCAGGGTGAGCGGGGGGATCCACGGCGGTGCAGCGCTGTGGTAACCCCCCACTATATCCCCGTGGCAACCCTGGCACTCCGATCGAGTGTCCCCTTGTTGGGCTCCGTGGTGGGTGGGGACCACGGGGATGAATCTGATATCCTCTTAATGGATAAAAAACCTACCCCCCGCCCTCTTCCATAAGGAATAGGAGATTTGTTGGTGAAACAGTAAATCTTGAGAGTTTTTTCTGTAACGAGTCAGACAGACCTACTAAGCCCCGCTTTCTCGTCATGTCAAGTAAAAGAGAAAATGAAACTATGAACAGTGTCAGCCCTATAAAACTTGCCAGGGAAATTGAAAAGTTTGGTATATTTCAGTCGGTGGTCCGTCAGAGAAACGGCACAATCCTTTTCGAATGTCGCTCTGACGAACAGATCAGCAAGATCCTCGACCTCAAAGAAATAGCCGGCCTCCAGGTGCATGTGTCCGCCCATTCGACCTTAAACCTCTGCAAGGGTGTGGTAAACCACGAAGACTTCGCTACCGAATCGGAAGAAAATTTGAAAGCCTTCTTTGAGCCATATGGTGTGTCAGAGATCTACAGGATTCAGCGGAGAGTAAATGGGGTACCCACTCCAGCTCAACTCTAATACTGACCTTCGACCGTCCATCGCCACCAGAGAAGATATCGTGTAGCTTCTACAATATCCGTGTCAGGCAGTATGTTCCAAACCCTCTGCGCTGCTTTAAATGCCAGAGGTTTGGCCATACGCAACCTCGCTGTATGAGCGCCGCAGTCTGCGTGCACTGTGGAAGGGAGGTTTGTAATAACTCAAACTGCTCCGCCGAGGCCAATTGCGTTAACCGTTGTGGAAAACATCCATCTAATTCCAACCAGTGCCCCATTTTCTTAAAGGAAAGAGAGATCCAGAAGATCAGGGGCTCTGAGAAAGTTTCCTTCCCGGAGGCACGACGCCGTTACCAAACGCGAAACCCCGTGGACATGACCCGAAGTTTCGCTGACACCGTGGGTCTACATAAGACAGTCAATTCGGAAACCCAAACGCCTAAAGCCTCCACTTAATGCGATGCTGCCTGCCAGGTGTCCTTTGATGACATCGGCGGAGATGCAAATCCTAAATCTCTTGTCCAGCCTAAAACAAAATCGGAAACACAAACCATAAATATTTCAACCAACACCCAAACACATCAAGAGAAGCTGAGGCCGACAGGCCCTATTGCTAGATCTAGGTCGCCTGTCTCAAGGGACCGTGGTGTCTCAATACATGCGACCCTCTCCAGCAGTAGTCAAGATGACTCTGCTGGGAATGAGGAACTCCGCATGAACAAAGCCATTACTTTCCAACAAAGAAGGAAAAGGATGAAAAAGAAACCGGATACATAACCTACCCTTGAACCAAAAACTTAACTAGAAACTATGGCTCTCCTGTCATGGAACATAAATGACTTTCGAACCCGTTTGGATGAATTGAAGTTAATAATGTCTATACATAGACCCGTGGTTATCTGCCTGCAGGAAACACATCTCCTTTCTGAGCACTCCCTCTCTCTACGCGGCTTTTGTTGCTACAGGCAAGACGTAGACGATGGCCTCCGCGCCCATGGCGGAGTGGCCACGTTTATCACAAACTCTTTGGTATCGAAGGAAATAGACATACGAACCACTCTGTAGATATTTTGCGTTGGTGTAAATTTCCGAACTATTTCTGTTACCATTTGCAACATTTATATCCCGCCTGGACAAGTGTCACAAAAAGAACTGGAGGATGTGCTCTCTCAGGCGCCTACACCTTTTCTCATTGTGGGGGACTTCAACGCCCACAACCCTGCTTGGGGTGGCACAAGGTCGTGCTCGAGAGGCAGGTTACTTGAAAATATCATAGATAACCAAAACTTAATTCTCCTAAATTCTGGCGAAAGTACACACTTTTCCGTAGCTTCTAACACATTCTCGTCCGTGGACCTAGCTCTCTGTAGTCCCTCCGTTTCTACAATCTTCGAGTGGACTGTCCTTGGTTACCTGCATGGCAGTGACCATTTTCCCATTCGGGTCAACCTCGATATTCCCGATCTGAACGTTGCTCGCCCTCCTCGGTGGCTAATCCACCGAGCTGAGTGGGAAACATTCAAGAAAAAATTACGAATATCGGAAAACTGCCCAAACGACATCGATGCTATGGTTGCTCATTTTAATAACGCTGTCCTTCATGCGGCCTCATCTGCCATCCCGAAGTCGTCGGGCCATGCACGACACCCCCCTTTGCCATGGTGGAACGATGATTGTGCCACCGCGGTCCGGGATCGGAAGAGGGAATTGGCAAAACTTAGTAGGTTCCCAACCATGGAAAACCTAATAAACTATAAAAGATCCCGAGCCAGAGCTAGATTAATGATACGGGAAAGTAAGGCTGCGTCCTGGAGAGCCTACATCTCGTCACTCTCTTGCCGTTCATCCCCTAAACTTGTGTGGAGAAAGGTCCGACAGATCGGTGGAAGACTCCCTTCGCCGTCTATTTCAGGGCTTATGGTAAATGGCAATCTCCTAACCTCTTCAAAAGAAATTGCTGAAGAAATGGCCTCTTATTACGAACAAATCTCCAGCTCCGTACACTATACTTCTGGCTTTCAAAACACGAAAAGAAAAATGGAAAACTGTAAATTAGACTTCTCGAGTCGCGTGGAGGAAGATTACAATGCCTTTTTCTCCATGGACGAACTCTCCTGTGCCCTCGCTTGTGCGAAAGATTCTCCTCCAGGACCAGACCAGATACATAACCAAATGTTGAAACACCTACCTGAAAACGCTCGTTCGTTTCTCGGCATGTTCAACAAGATTTGGGCTGAACATGCTATACCAAGGATTTGGCGTGAAGCCATCGTTCTCCCAATCCCTAAAGAAGGGAAGGACAGAACAACCCCCTCAAGTTACCGCCCAATCTCGCTCACAAGCTGTGTGTGCAAGCTTTTAGAGCGAATGGTAAATACACGTCTGGTCTGGCTCCTGGAACAAAAGCACCTCTTTACACCTCTCCAATGTGACTTCAGAAAGCACAGGTCAACCATGGACCACTTAGTCACCCTCGCTACGCAGATTTCCACTTCTTTCGTGCTACGTCAGCACCTGGTAGCAATTTTCTTCGATATAAAGAAAGCGTATGACACCACCTGGAGGTACGGTATTCTTCGCACCTTGCATACTTGGGGCCTTAGGGGACGGCTCCCTTTGTTTCTAGTAGGTTTTCTTTCATCAAGATCTTTCCGCGTCCGCCTTGGCGACGTGTTATCCTCTAGTCACCAGTTAGAAAACGGTGCTCCCCAGGGATCAATTTTGAGCGTCACTCTGTTTGCCATTGCTATCAATAGTATTGCATCAGTTATCCGGGAGCCTGTGAAAGCATCACTGTTCGTTGACGATTTTGCAATTTTTTGCTCCTGCAAGAGCGTGCACGTTATTGAGAGGCAACTACAAACTGTGCTCAACAAACTGCAGGAATGGAGCGAAGAAACAGGATTCAAGTTCTCTACCTCAAAAACCACTTGCATGCACTTTTGCAGAATCCGTCACCTCCATAATCACCCCGACCTTTTTCTTGGAGGACAGCTGCTTCCATTCGTTGAATCCGCAACCTTCCTTGGACTCACATTCGACAAGAGCCTAACCTGGCGAAAACACATCCGTAAAATACAGGGCCGATGTGTATCACCTATGAATCTCCTTCGCACTCTTACTGGTATCTCTTGGGGCGCAGACCGTGTTTGTCTTCTGCGTTTGTATAGAACTCTCATCCGCCCTATCTTGGATTACGGATGCATAGTGTATGGGTCAGCGTCTCCATCAACCCTCCGGCCATTAAATACCATACACAATGCTGGCATAAGGATTAGTACAGGCGCCTACCGCACGAGTCGCATCGAATGCCTCTTGGCCGAGGCTGGAGAACCATCCCTGAGCCGAAGGCGGGATATTCTGATTGCCTCCTATGGCGCGAAATTATCCAATGTTGATACTCCCTTGTGTCAAGCAGTCCTCCATCCAACCCACCTGACTTCATATGCGCTTAGACCGTCATTACCCCATCCCCTGGGTGTCCGTCTCCGTATGCTCTTAAAGAAGCTTCATATAAAACTACCCAACCCTGTGAATCCCCCCCGAAACCTTGTTTCCCCGTGGAAACTACACCGGCCGATAATAGATCTTAGACTGGCTAACCTTCCTAAATCCTTGACTCCCCCCAGTACAGTCTTATCGGAATTTGAGGCGATAAAATCTACGAATCCTGGCCACTTCTTTATTTTCACCTATGGCTCCTCCCAAAACGGCAAAGTCGGATGTGCCTTCTACTGCAGTAGATAGACTAGACTCTTCGTGCAGTGTCTATACCGCAGAGAAGTATGCGATTTTGGAGGCACTTAAATATGCTGGATCGATGTCACTAAATAAAGCAGTGATCTGCAGTGATTTAAAAAGCTCTCTTGAATCCATCTCCTCCTTCTCGTCTTGTGACCCACTGACATTGACCATCCAACTGCAAACCCACCATCTCTTGGTCCGTCACTATATTTTAGTCTTTTGTTGGGTCCCTGGACACGTGGGAATAAGAGGAAATGAAATAGCGGACCAGGCAGCAAAGTTCGCTTTGAAGAAAAGAGAATTAGACATCTTCACAGTCCCCACGGAAGACACTAAGCTGTTTATAAAACGCTCTATCCGCAGTGAATGGCAAACAGAGTGGCATAACTCAGATTATAAGCTCACGAGAATCAAGGATTCCATAAATCCTTGGTCTTCCTCATCTCGTGATGCTCGGCGAGAGGAGATAATTTTAACACGCCTCCGAATCGGTCACTGCCATTTCTCCCACGGTTATTTCCTCCACGGGGACCCACCCCCTATATGTGAATGCTGCAAGGTGGATCTTACCGTGGAGCATGTTCTCTTACACTGTGTTAAGATGAGAGAGAGCCGTCGAAGGCATGACCTTGCTGGTTCCCTTTCGGAGGTTCTTAGTAATGACGAATCTTCTCTCTGCAAGCTTTTTGGCTTTTTGCGAGAGACTGGCTTGTACAGCCTTATCTGAGAGAAAATGATAATGCCAATTATTGGCTTTTAGCCCGAGATTTTAAACAAAAAAAACAAACTATCTGGCAATTTTTGCAAAGCCCTCTTATGAGGATATGTCCGTTCTCAGTTTTACTTTGCTTTCTATTAAATATTTTAATTTTCTTTATTAATTCGGAACTGCAATATTATGCACTGGTCTTAAAATAATTTGACACGGGCGCAAATGACCCTAGCCGTTGAAGCGCCCTTAATCCCAACCACTCAATCATCGTCGCGGCAGGAAGTAATAAGAGCCAAAATTTATTTTAAAAAGAGTTTTTTGTTTGTTTTTTTCTCCCTTTCAAAATTCAAAATTTATTGCTTATTTACCCTTGAAAATAGATTTTATTACATGGGAGTTTTTTTTTTTTTTCTCCCTTTCAAAATTCAAAATTTAAGTAGTATATGACTTAGTGTAGGGATCACAGAATTTTGAAAATGTGCACACAATTCACATTTTTCCCCATAGCACGTCATACGCAGTTTGTAACTGTTTAATAAATAATAATAATAATAATAATAATAATAATAATAATAATAATAATAATAATAATAATAATAATAATAATAATAATAATAAATAGTTTTCAGACTCGCAACACGGTTTTAGAAAATCAAAATCTACGAAAACTGCCATTTTTTCTTTTCTTAAAAATGTTGCATCATCAATGGACCAAAATGAAGCACTTATATTTTTAGATGTTTCGAAAGCTTTTGACGTTATTGACCATAACATCTTGCTTTCAAAATTACCTTCATATGGAATTCGTGGTATTGCCCTGGATTGGATTACCTCGTACCTTAAACATCGGTAGAAATACCGTACTGGCGCGAAAAGGACATTATTTACTCATCTTTCCCATTCTTTAGGAATTGAGCACGGGGTCTTGCAAGGTTCGATCTTAGGTCCAATCCTCGTTCTGTTATACGTTAAAGTTATGCCCTCCTTTATTAAAAATGGAAGAACAGTTCTGTTTACCGATGAAACGAATGTTCTTTGCAAAAAAGAAGCAATAAATAGTACAATTTCAGACGTTTCAGATTGGTTTCGTAATAACACATTAATAGTTAACGAAGAAAAAACGGATTCAATGCATTTTTGCATTTCAAATCGACAATCAAATGCTCCATTAAAAATGAACAATATGCAATTAGCTGATGTTAAAGTAACAAAGTTTCTAGGTCTCTCAATTCAGTCAAACCTCAAATGTAATGCACATATATCAGAATTAAACACTAAATTAAGTTCATTATGTTACGCATTCAGAATTCTAGCAAATTTGGTCAGGCTTCATGTAGCTCGTTGCGTGTATTTTGCAAATGTACATTCCGGCCTGAGATATGGCATAACATTCTGGAGAAGCTCATACTGTAGTACCCAGTCCTTAAGATTGCAAAAGAAAATTATTCGAATAATGAAAAAATGCCATACACAAGATCCCTGCAAGCCTCTTTTCACTGCACTTGAAATCTCACCATTGGCTTGCTTATTTATTTACGAATCTGTGATATTTGTCAAAACTTACTTAGTTAACGGTAGGAACATATTTTCATGCAATACTGATATTTATAATTACTATACACGTCTTCGAAATCACCAATGCAATAGTGTTTACAATTTTCTGGAAATGTGTATATTAATGACGTGAGAGATTTTTCAAACAAATTATATTTGTGTAATTTAAAAAAAAAAAAACTTCATATTCAAAAGTGCATTTCGCACTATCCGTGGAAAAAACTGACGAAAACATATGTAGCCATTTTTGAGAAAATGGCGCTTGGGCGTTTTTGAAAATGCGGATATTTAGCTCCTTTTCACAAAAAAGTTGAGTTTTCGATAAAATTTATGTTTAACATTATTTAAAGCACATATCCGTACTTTTAATTCTTGAAATGTGAACAAATTGCCGTTAATGCAAATATTAACGACGTGGGAAGCTAATAAAAATATTTTTTTGTAATTTTTGGAAAAAAGGGTAAAGCAAAATGGCGATTGTCATCTTATTTAGCACTATCAGTACCAAAATTTTTAAAAAAATGGAGCTGTTTTTGAGAAAATCTTGTGTTTGTGTTTTCTTTAAAATTTCTCATATTGCTCGCAATATTGCGTGAAACTGTCCGAAAATGTCAATAAATGACCTTAATGAAAGAACTAATCCTGAACAACAGTTTTGATTTGAAGAAAAAATCGCTTTCTTCAAGTTTGTTGTAGGAACACGAAAAAAAGCGCAAAAGATTGCGCGCGGTCCATGACCCCTTTGTTCGAGTACTGTTCCGGCATTTGTCTGGTGTTGATCGGAGAAAGCACGGAAAACTACTTAACAGAGCAGCCGGTCGCTATAATTCTCTTTCAGACAGCAGCTGAATATGACCCAGCTGTCTGCCTAATGTCAAAATCCTGCCACCGTCAGGACTCTGGCCCCTAAATGATGATACACCACCATCGGAATATATCTTGAAGATAACTATTTACTCATTTAACTGAGATGAAAACAGTGGGGGATCTAGGGGGGAGCATAGGAGCCATGGTCCCCCAAAAGGCCTAGAGGTTTCATTTGTTACTTCCCTCTATTTGGCAAAACTGATTTAAATATTTATGTTGGAATAATGTAATTATTTAATAGTAGTTTACACCATTAGGTTATAATGTTAAACTTTGTTGCATGAGTACATGTTTTTAAAACGAGCGACGTTAGGAGCGAGTTGTAAAATTTGTACGAATGTAATAAAGCAACATTATAAACGAGTTGCATACGCTATTTTTTTGTATAACAGAATTGAACATTTTTTAGAGAATCAAATTGAATTTTGCGAAACAACTTTCTTGTGACGTCTCGGGTATTTGACATCTGTGCGAGAAAACTGTGGCCGGCTGTTCCGTTTACCGCTACAACCCCAAGATTCTCTCGTTGCGATTGGCGGAATGTGTGATGACGCAATCATTCGTGCAGTAAAATCCAATACGTCATCATTTCTGCCGTAAAAGACCCTTTTATGAACAATTTCTTACAACAGGATAGGTCGTTTATAATGCTGGTATTATACAAAAGAATAATATTGTATAGTATTATATATACACGCAAATAGTAGTTTATGCAATTAGTTTATAATGTTAAGCTTTATTGCATGAGTACATGTTTTGAAAACGAGCGACGTTAGGAGCGAGTTTTCAAATTTGTACGAATGCAATAAAGCAACATTATAAACGAGTTGCATACGCTATTTTTTTGTATAACAGCATTATAAATTTACAAGAGAATCAAACTTAATTTCGCGAAACAACTTTCTTCTGACGTCTCGGGTGCTTGACATCCAACGCCCTCTGGAAATCAAATTCAAGATGGCATTGTTGACATCCGTGCGAGAAAACGGTGGTCGGCTGTTCCGTCTTCTTCTACCTCCCCACGATTCTCTCGCTACTATTGGCTGAATGTGTGATGACGCAATCATTCGTGCAGTAAAATCTAATACGTCATCATTTGTGCCGTAAAAGACCCTTTTATGAACGATTTCTTGCCCCAGAAAATGACGTTTATAATGCTGGTATACAAAAAAATTATATACAATATAATAACACACATGTTTATTATTTAACCAAAATCTATGATCCCTCCCAATGATTGGCTGGATCCACGTGGCTAAAAATGTGTCGTTTTGTAATGTTTCAAACTCTGAAACAGAACCTATTAATAAAGAATCAGTGTCTAAATGCAGCAAAAAAAAAACAAACAGAGAAAGTGTATGGAAGCAATTTCAAGAATTTTGTGAAGAAAGAAAATGCACATGAGCAGGACAAATTACTAATGAAGAAATTACACATATTTTGGGAAATTAATATGCGAAAATTAAATGATGAAAAGTACAAAAAATGTTATCTAAACTATGTGGAACGTTGCATACAAAATTATTCAGGAATATACTTTAATACTTTATATATAACTAATACAAACGTGTATCCAATCCATTCGAAATTGACGAATTTCGCTAGTAATTCAGCTTGTACATCTTCCATTTCAAATGCCAAGACATGGAAAACTCAACTTTCTACAACTAAGTTTTTTCTAAGTTTCGTTACCAAAAATGGGAACATAGTTGAAATCATTTTCTGCATTTAACTGTTTATTCATATTTTTCTTTGATCCGAATAAAAGTTTCTCAACCTCCTGTTGCAGTTTTGAGTAATATTTCTCTTTCTCGTAATTCGTGTGATTTTAATTATCCATTCGATTCATGTAATGTGTTAATTCGTGAAATAGTCACACTAAATATCACTTGAAGTGCTGTGATGTTACGAATTCCGTCGGAACCCGCAGTATAGGAATAGGCGGAATGATACTATCAAATATTTGCATTTTCATTCAAAATCGACATTATTTTTTTTATTTTCCCCGAGTTCCTGGGTATATAATGAAACTATAGACTCCTCCCACAGAGTTGGAGTCTACACGTTGGAGTTTTCAATTTCTGAACGTATGGGAAATTGGTTATGTAGATGATTATGATGGTAATAACAATAGCAATAATAATAATAATAATAATAATAATAATAATAATAATAATAATAATAATAATAATAATAGTAAGCCCCCTGTGGTGACCGGGGGTTTTAGTACAATAGCACCATGGGATCTCTGCCTGTCGTAAGAGGCGACTAAGGCGGAGCAGCTATCCGCTGTCCCTACCAGTGAAATTTATCCATCTCTCATTTATCTCTCATTATCCCTCTTGCCACTGTTCTAAATTGTCCTTCGTCATTTACCTTCTTCAGGTGAAATACGAACTCCCACCTCTTTCCCTTCCCCTCTTCCTGCAAGTCTTCTTAAGTCCAACCCTGCGTGTTAGCAAGAACAACTGTACCACGTGGAAGACAAGCAATTGCCACAGATTGTAAAGGTGCTTGGGGCAATGGCAATTACCCACACTGATATGGAGAGACGTTCAAGAAGTCATAAGGCCTCGGAAAAAGAGCCGCTGCCCGGGGAGCGCCGGGGCACGTCTGGAGCCGGTGCCGGTCGTGACAGCATGCGAGCCACTGGTGGTAGGACGCTGAACAGGCGGGCGCCTACCGGGTCACCCGAACAAACTACAGCCAAATCCCAAAGAAGCAACCAACAAGCTTCACTTACCGATAGTGTTTTGCCCGAGCAGCTGCTCGCAATCTTGGTGATTGGCTGGAAAGTGAGGCAACGTATAAAGTGCACGAGTAACTTTTTTTCCTAGGGCTTTTATCCAGCCAACAGCCGGTTACCCTTTACGTCCCGATGGGACCCATATTCGACCTTACACTAGACCAACACACTTGCGGGCTCCTCTGATCTGGGCTCAGCAGAACGCGAGGCCCTCCGCGACAACAAATACAAAGTCAAGGGACAAACAACCATGCCCAAGGCGGGACTCGAACCCGCGACCCTTCGGACCGAAGCGCTGAGTCGGTACTCGCTCTTAGCCACCTCGGCCATCTAGGTCGGCAAGAGTAACTTGAATGAGTATATTATGCGCGTCTACTACAGAGCCATACGTTTAGAAACAGAAATGACTGGATACAGACAATCTTTGCATGCTGAATTCAGAGAAAGGTTTCCCCATATTGGCGTCTCAGAACAGAGGCTGGTAGATCAGAAAAGAGCTATACTTAAAAACAATCTAATCCCAAAAAAGGTTGGAACAAATTAAACTAGAAGTAGAAACACAAATCGCTTCCTCTAGTAATGGATGCCCCTTGACACAAACTACCACAGATTCACACGTAGTACCAAATTCAGCCCAATTAGATGAAGAAAATCAGGATCCACCAACACCAAGTGCCAAGGAAGACAACGTATCAGATGTAATTGACATATACCAGGAACTTTTTCTCAAGTACTCAGGATTAGATCCAACTCTTGGACCCAAAGTTCCTAAAGTCAACAGCAATAGAAACAACAGATTCGCCCAAATTATTCAATATATAAATGAATATGTTTTGTCCTGTCAGATCAAAGAAGAAGAAGATACATTAACATGCTATAGTTTACTGTGCAGCTGCTACCGTAGCAGTAAAATCTGGCTTTAAATTAAAGGATCAGTCAGAAAGTCAAAAAGGGATGTCAATCAAGGAAAATACTAAACCGCCATGGCAGCAAAGACTTGAAAATCAAATCCAATATCTGAGACAAGAAATAGGCAGAGGAACGCAATATTTGAACCAACCAAACAACAAGAAAATAGCCAAGAAAATTAAGAAAACCCTTGCAAAGGTCAGAAAACATGAATCCAGAAAACACAAGAACCAGGGAGATAATTCCGTTGATCCAAATTTAATAGCTGAACACTTAGATGAATTGAAGTAGAAACTTTGCAGCTAAATCACAAAGACTTAGACGATACAAAGAAACAACAGAACGTAGACAACAAAATTCAATGTTTCATCAGAATGAAATGTTCATCAGAATGAAATGTTCTATCAACAACTCAGACAACACTGCAATTTCCAGCAAGAGGACAACGGTGCACCAGTTCACAAAGTTTAGAACAGTACTGGTCAGACATTTGGTCAGAAACTAGTCATCACAATAGTGAGGCAGTCTGGATTAAGGGAGAAATAAATAATGTTCAAAATATAGTCAATGTCATATCAAGAGATCACAGTAAAAGACGTCAGCACTGCCATTGCGAAAACCTACAAATGGAAAGCCCCTCGTCCAGAACACGTTCAAAATTTCCAGTACAAGCAGTTTACATCGCTTCACCATAAGTTGGCCCAGTGCTTCACACAACTCATTAACAGCCCAGAAGACTTGCCTTATTTCTAACGAAAGGTATCACATACATGAAACCCAAAAGTAGACACACAGAACCCGTCTCAATACCGCCCAATTACTTGCCTTCCCACAATGTACAAAATTTTGACTTCGTGCATTACGAGTAAAATCCAAGATTATTTTAAGGACAGAGAAATTATAACAGAAAGGTTGCAGACGATTACATAAAAGATATAAAGAACAACTTCTAACAGATATGGTCATTCTTCAACAAGCACATAAAAACCATAGAAACTTGCAGCTGGCACACATTGACTACAAGAAAGCATTTGATAGCGTTCCTCACAGTTGGCTTATTGAAGTTCTCCGCATATACAAAATTAAAACCATCTTCAACTTTCTGTAACAGATCATGACTCATTGAAGAACCACGGAATTTAAACAACATTGTCCTTAAGGCAGCATGAGTTAACAATCACAACAAAAGACATCAAAATTAAGTGGGGAATCTTCCAAAGAGACTCCTTAAGCTCATTGTTGTTCTGTCTGGCTTGAAACCCCCTGTAAACACAACTTCACAGTACTCACTATTGATTCAAAATTCGTAAAAATAAAACTATCCACACATCTGATATCACATCTGATGTACATGGATGACATTAAACTTTACAGTTCAACAGGCAGCTTCAATATTTCCTTGAAATAACACGAACTTTTTCTGAAGACATCCATTTGAGTTTTGGCATTGACAAATGTAAGACGCTTCACGTAGACAAAACAGGAAAGTTACAGAAGATAGACAGCACACTCAGTGATCAAACGACAATACAGGCAATGGGCGATGAAGAAATATACAAGTATTTAGGATTTGATCAGGCAGCAATCACAGACAACAAGGCAATGAAACAATCTCTAACAAAACTACAAATCAAGAATCACTGCACTTGTGAAAACCAAATTAACAGGTAATCTATACTAATATATAAAGACAGAAGTGCGTTGTCTTCCAGCGCGCTAATCTCTGATTCTACTGAACCAATGCTGATGAAACTTTTGTGCTGGCATCCTTTAAGGCTAAATGTACCGACACTAGTTCCATTTGTCGCCACCACGTGGCAGCACCAAAATAAGCAAAATTTACTAGACCGATAACGTCTGAACAAATTGTCCGATTTTCGATCTGTAAACGGCATTGGACTCCTTTTTAAAATATAATTCACGCTACGATGCCGTTTTTTCAAAAAATTAAAAAAAAATTAAAATGATTTCTCATAGTTCCGGGAACAAATTAAAAAATGTGGGCTTATAGCGCGATGACGACGTGCTTCCTGAATCCAACGCCGTGTCAATCATGCACATCGGATGAATAGGAGCGGCGTAAAGCGAAATTTCGGAAGAAATACCTGACCCCTCCTTCCCCCCTTCCCGCAGTGAACTTGGAGTGAGTATTCGCAACGATATTCGAGAACCACTGTCCCAGTGCCATATCGGATTTGGAAATCCCGGAACCCCTCCCCCACGGCCACTTTAGCCTAGCCCTTCGCGGCGAGCGCTGAAAGAACGCCCGCCCGGTGCCTAGAGAAACAACCTGCTCCATGGTTTCACAATGGGCAAACTGAATCAGACCTGTAGAGATATTTCAAGATTTTCACCGTGAAATGTAAAGATGGAGTCTCACAATTGTTATAAATCTTGGAAACTCAGTCATCGAAGTGAAGATTCGAAGGATTATATAGTACGAGTATATACACTTTACCTTCGATTCCTCTTCATTCGCATTATTATTATTATTATTATTATTATTATTATTATTATTATTATTATTATTATTAAATAAAGTCCTAATGTTTCGTTCTTTTCAAATATATTTCTCTGCTAAGAAAGCAAAGGATAAAAGTCAGAGAACTCAGCAGGGTATTCCAGCGTAGACCAAGACAAGATAAACAAAAGTTTCTTCAAGAAATATAGCACGTCATACGCAGTTTTTAACTGTTTTTTGACGTTAAATAAATAAATAAATAAAAAAGAAAAATGCAAAGAAGTGGAAGAACGTAACAAAAGGAGACCTAAAGAAATGTTCCGGGTTATTCGAAATATGACCAGGGAGTGTAAACTGGCAATGAGGAATAGGCAGGGACCGAAAAGTATTAGATACCGGTATTTTACATACCTTTTTCAAATATCTATGTTCTCTTATACCGGTAAAATACCTCTATAGGACGTCTATAACGGAGTGGACGTCTATAAAGGTTATAAGAGTATTATACCTGTATTTTCAATGAAAAACAATAGCTTACCATCCATAAATGTCGACTAAATAAGTTATTTTAGTTAATAATATCTCACAAAATGTTTATTAAACTAATATACTTTTATAATTGTTATTTATTGTTTGAATTATTATCTTGTTTATATATAACACTCGGTTACTAATAATTAACGAAACGCGAATGATTCCACTAATTCTTGTATAGTAAATATAATCTCCACTTCGTCACTGCACAATGTTCTCGCCCACTGAAAACTGCTCACCGCCTCTTCCTTCGCTTGGGCATATCGAATTGCCCTAGTGTAGCACGCAGCCCGCCGAAGAAGGCGGCGAGATGTCTGCAGAGGTCAGAAACGTCACGCTATCAGAACAGCAGTGTGCCAGAGATGCGACCCTGCTTCCAGCTCAGAAGGGTGACTACACTTGAGCGCGTGCCCTGGCGGCGCTGGGCTTGGATAGAAAGGAGCGCGAAATGAGGAGCAAACAGTCAAAACGTGACATGTCCACTTTGCTCCTTTTCGAGAAAACGCAAAAATGTTATGTCATCAAAATTATGCAGATGTTTTATTTATACTTAATTCTGAATTATGTAATAATGATAGATAAATATATTATTAATATAAAATTTAAATATTCTATGAACTTACATTTAAAGAAAACATTTATGTCAACTGGTAAAAAAGGAAGCCTGAACATCAACGGAGAAGTGATATACATGGCAGGCGAAGTTAAATACTTATGAATTACAATAACAAATTCTGGATACTGTACAGAAAAACTAAAGAGAGGAATAATTTTAGAAAAAGCAGCGGAAAGAAAATTACACAAATTCATAAAATATGCAGGCATATCAAGTGATTGATTTCTAAAATTTTAGGTCCCGGAACGCGCTCAAAATGATTTATTAATTTAATAGAAATAATTATATATTTATAATATAATGTAATAATTATCAGCGAGATACAGGAACGCTGTTCCGTCGTGTTCCGTCAGAAATCAAGCCTTGCGTAAGACCAAAATCCAAATAATCGAGAAAATGGTATTTCTAATCCTGTTGTGTGGGAGCAAAAGCTGAACATTGAGATAGGCCGAAAAAAGGAAGATGCTTTTGAAGTATGGACACGGAAGAAAATATTAAACGTACAATGGGAGGGCAAAAAGATAAATGCCGAAATTTTGAAAAGAAAACAGAACTTTCTCTAAAAGCCAAAGCCAAAAAATGGAAAATAAAATATTTTGGACATACTATGAGTCGAACAAAATCTCTAGAAAAGGATATTATGCTTGGAATGATAGAATGAAGCGGAAGAAAAGGGTGTAAGTGGCACAATTGAATAACTAATACACAATATCACAAACAAAAGGAAAAAGGCAGTTCGAGTCCGAGTGAGCAATGAACAAATTGCTAGCATCCTATTGCTGTGTATATCCAGATAGGTCTAACAAGGGATGGCTTGCGATCTATGTTCTAGTACTATTTCTCTGCGCGTTCAGACCCGCGAAGAATTGGGACCTGCAGATGAAAGGAGAGATGCTCACAGCCGCTGCTTGACCGGGACTGGAGCCGACAAATAGACATCATCGCACTGAACAGTGTGTTTGATACCCGCAGTCTTTCATGCGTGCATTCTGCCATTATTAGGGAAGAACTCGCTGAATTATCGGCGCGTCACCTCCCAGTTTCGGATAGCAAGAAAAGCGAAGGAATGATGCTCAAGTAATACAAATGCAAATATCAATGTTCAAAATTAAAACATTTTTAGTAGGATAATGGATCACGGGATCGGTCAATTAATGAATTACATTAGTTGTGCTGTGGAGGAACATTATGTTTGACCAGTATATGTATTAGTAAGGTGTGTATCCTTTATATGACCTTGACTTAGATGTACAGTATATAATGTATTTATTTAGTTATCTGTGTATTTATTTTTCTACATGTATGTTCATTCATGTTTTTTTAATGTTGTTCAGAAGAGTTTGTCCTTATTTATTGTGATTGTATTTTTGTTTGTTAGCCCTGATGAAGGAATTAAATATTCCGAAACGTTGGCAAACTAATGTAATTCATTAATTGACCGATCCCGTGATCCATTATTCTACTACTTATTAACGGTCGTGATTTTTACAATGGTTAAAACATTTTTAAAAGACCTGGTTTAGAAACATCGATCCAGTTCGTGCGGAAAATAATTTGTTTTGACAGTGGCCGTGATTGTTAATTTATAATTACGATTTAGACAAAACGGCAAAAGAAAGTTTTCAGGCTTAGTTTTGCTGTTATTCTTTTTACTATCGCCCAGGGTCATCTTATGGAGTCACAACTCCCTCAAATGTGTACAGGAAGGTGGGCGAGAGATCCTAGAGTGCTTGCGTTGGCCGCCTCTCTGCGTACGGTAAATGGGATCATTTCTTGGGCTGAAGATAGTCTACTGGATGAGGATGTTACAATCACCGTTCGCTTTATTCGAACACATGTATTGACAGTGGTATAATGCAATATTATTTCATATTTTAACTTTTTTATAAAATTGTGATTATCGGTTCTTTTCATTCACAACAACTCATCAAGCACATCGATAATAAACATCAGGTTTCATAAATGTTTCATTTTTTTACGAAATATGTTCATGTGTGTATACAAAATCTATGTTTTGAAAATATCAACATCAATGTTGCATCCCTATTCTCGACACCTAGATGAGGATCGCCGATTTAATACGTTTGCATTCTGATTCCATAATATGAGGTTTATCAGTGACTTGTATGCTACGTTTTACTAGTAGCATATAAATCTTATAAATTGAATTGCTACCCGATTAAATGTTACTGATAAGCGTATACGATGTTTAGAAAAATGGTATCTTAATGTAGAAATGTAAAAGTTGCCGAACTGTACAACAAAACATAATTTATCCCCCTCATAGACGGATATTCCTCTTCTAGTGTGGTGTTCTTGTCTAAGGGTTTAAGTTGTATTGCTTTCATGACAATTTAATGCATTAAAAAATACATATATATGTCACAATACAATGATTTACACTACATCCTTTTACATTATCCTTTACGTAGTTTGTATCAAAATGACGCGCCGGGAATTACTTTTTCCAATCTTCAAGTTTATACAAATATAACAGAATCATTTTAAATCAATATAACTTGCTAAGTAAGCTGGGACATGTCACGATTCTTAATATTAGATTTTAATGTTTGTTACAGTGTTGGATTCAGGATGCATCTCGCCTGCGCGCTATTTTACCACTTCTTCAATTTTGTCCGAAAGTACGAAAACAGTTTTAAAATTTTACTTGGGAAAACAGATTCATCAGGTGAAGTCTATCAAGGAGACAAACGCCGTTTTGAGATCAAAAATCGAGTCGCAGGATAAAAGAGCTCGTGCGTAATTTCGGCTCATTTTTTCTGGTAGTGGAATGATAACGGAAGATCTTAGAAGTAAAATGTATGTAAAATAAGATGTTAGGACATGGAATATTGGTGATATCTACACAATTAGTTCAATTTTCTTTTTGAAATCAGTTTCCAAATCGGAATTGATATTTTGAGTAGTGCCTCAAATAACTTTTTGATGGTATGAAGACGGAAATATGTGAACAAAATATACAGTTTTATACGAATATTACAGATGATATGAGACCGTTTGGTTGTGTTACAGCATCACTAGTTTGATAAGTGGAGAAAAATATATTGAGATTGAAAGGGACGAAACCATAAAGCGACTGCCCGGCTTGCCTGCCTGAGAGCACGGCCTCCTCCCGTGCCGCTGGCCGCCGGGTTTGGCCGTTCGGCCGCGTCGAGTTAGCCCCCACAAGGTTCGGGTGACGCAACTGGGGGGGGGTCAGGTATTTTTTCCGAAATTTCACTTTACGCCGCTCCTATTCATCCGATTTGCATGATTGACACGGCGTTGGTTTCAGGAAGCACGTCGTCATCGCGCTATAAGCCCACATTTTTTAAATTTCTTCCCGGAACTATGAGAAATCATTTTAAACTTTTTTTTGAAATATGTTTTGAAAAAACGGCATCGTAGCGTGAATTATATTTTAAAAAGGAGTCCAATGCCGTTTACAGATCGAAAACCGGACAATTTGTTCAGACGTTATCGATCTAGTAAATTCCGTGTGATAGTGCTGCGATCTATTGATTTTTTCTATAAGTATTTTTCGGTGCATTTAGCCTTAAAGGCCTGGAGTACTATAGGCTATGATTTACTAACATAAACGGTAATATATTTTCAAAAAAATTACTTTTCTGGACATTTTTCGCCTAGCCTTACATCACAGATTCAAGAGTGCATCAATGTCAATAGTTAAGCTGCGCGCCATCAGAGGATGACGTCTGAGATCTACTACTGATTTCATCAATTTCCGGAATTATTGCGAAATTCATTAGAGTTTGAATAAGGTTATGTAATGTCCCTGTGTGAATATTTGAAAGAAAGCCGTAACTGAAGTGGTAAATAATGTCAATGTTCATGTATTGCTCTTTGTCCGTGTTATATACTAAGTGGCAAGAAATCATTGTGAGTTTGAAAGTGTTTAATAATTGAGGTAGATTGAGAGAATAAAAAGTACAATAATATACAGTACAGAATACACAGTAATGTACCATGTACAATATACACATATCGTATACAATCTAAACGTCTTCTTTTACAGAAATTTGTGACAACTGAATTGTTTGACTAAACGACTGTCACAATTGTCAAAACATAATACAAATGACAAGAGATGGGCCGTCTACTAAAATTTTAAATCGGTTACTCAGAGGGAAAATCGACTTGCTGAAGTACTTACTCGCCCCATTGAAAACAATACTGCAAGAAGGGGAGAAATGTGAATAATTCTCTAATTAGTAGGGCAGCTGTTCATTAGGACTCTCAGCTTGACTATTTACACAGTTCTTAGGTTCAAAATGGTCAAATGGAAAATGTGTATATGTTTTCAGTCCATTCAGTAATTTTTTTTCTTCAATATGCGAAGGCAGTTTGAACAGTGGTGTGTAATTTAGGAATGATCATTTACATATTAAGACTAATCTGTACAGTTGATTGTCATATTAATTGCAGTTGTACTTTTTTCTTCTACATGCGAAGAAATTTAGTGCAGTGGTTGGTAATTAAGCAATGGTCATTACAATATTAAGACTTAATATGTGCAGTTGTTTTGCATGTCACTGGCTCCTAATGAATGAATGAATGAATGAATGAATTCATATATATTTCAATAAATAATTGGAAAAAATTAATTTATCTAAAAATATTTTGTCTAAGCAAATCTGGGAGTCCTTTGTTTCTATTTTCCAGTATTCATGTTCATATTGGTAAAATGGAAAATGTTCGTGTGTTTTCAGCCCACCCAGTAAAAGTTTTTCTTCAATAATTTCATTTAAATATTAAGACTAATCTGCGCTATTGTTTTGCATATCAATGGCTGCCAATGAATGATTTCATCCATATTATTCCATAAAATATGAGAAAAACTTAATTTATCTAAAAAAGTTTGTCTGAGCAAATATATAAATCTGGGAGCTCTTGGTTTCTATTATTCAGCTCTCACGTTAAAATTGGTACAATGGAAAATGTTTTTTTTTGTCTTCAGTCCACCCAGTAAAAGTTTTTCTTCATTATGGGATGAATTTCTGTGCATTGGTATGTAATTTAGGAATGATCATTTACATATTAAGACTAATCTGTAGAGTTGTTTGCATATCAATTGCTGTTGTACTTTTTTCTTGTATATGTGAAGAAATTTAGTGCAGTGGATGATAATTATAGAATTATCATTTATTTATTAAGACTAATATGTGCTTTAGTTTTGCATATCAATTGCTCCCAATAATTGAATTCATCCATACGTTTCTATAAAAAAAGGCAGAAATTAATTTATCTAACAAACAGTTTGTCTGAGCAAATAAATAAATCTGGGAGTTCTTGGTTTCTATTATTCAGCTTTCCTGCAAAAATTGGAAAAATGGAAAGTAATTTATGATTTTGTAAAACCAGTAAAAGATTTTCTTCAATATGGGATGAATTTCTGAGCAGTGGTATGTAATTTAGGAATGACATATTAAGTCTAATCGGTAAAGTTGTTTTGCATATCAATTGCTTCCAGTAAATGAGTTCATTCATATATTTGTAAAAAATAAGCAAAAATTAATTGGCCTAAAAATATTTTTGTCTAAGCAAATAATATCTGGGAGTCTTTGGTTTCTATTATTCATATTTCAGGATCCATAATCTCTATCACTTGAGATAAAATAATGATGCTAATATTGTTTTGTTATATGACTCAGTGCATAGTCAATTTATTATTTACACATAATGTAATGTTGGTGGATCATTAGTTTTCTATTGTATCAGTCGTATGATGAATTGATTTACCTGAACAAATAAGTTTTATACTAAGTGTTACTATCACACAGGACATTAAACATATATATATATATATATATATATATATATATATATATATATATATATATATATATATATATATATATATATTTTGTCATCTTTAGAATTATAAAAACTGGTATTTATGTTTCAGAATAGATACAAGTATTTTAATTTATTTTTATGATTATGAATCATCAATTACGTTATGACATATATAACTATTACTCCGGTTCGCATATTAGCATCCCTTACCTTCATACGGAACCATGAGAATATAACCGCTCGCCATTGGTTGACGTCTTAAAATGGCCTGGCGCGGTTGATTCAAATAAAATACACAAGTCGGCCCACAGGTTGTCTTCGGTTTTCATTTCATATTATATGTTCTTCGATTAGCAATACAAAACTATAGTCTAAAAACAAATTCTTGGTTATTTCCTTAATACTTCATAACCACTACTTATTTGTCTACCATCGCGGGAATCTATGTTGGTACGCCTTAACAAATTTGTGTTGATGTTATGGTATTAGGTTAGACGTTTGTTTGGAGTTACCTGTTTATTTTGTGGAAACTTCTGACCATATCATAAAGTAAGATATTTTCTGTAGTTCTACGTTTATCTATGAGTATGTTTTGGCATTCTGAGATAAATTCGGAAATACTTCCCGGAAGTTTCGAGAATGAAATTGTTGAAATTTCTGAAAATGTAGTTCATATCAGAAGTTCTATTTCTTCAATGAATGATATTGAAGCATGGAAAGAAGAATTTCAAAGAAACACACAAACCCAGTGGAATTTTTTGAAGTCTAAACCAAATATGGTGAAATGGGTTTGTTTGTCAGTAAGTAGAAACTTAACGTAATTATTTCAGTCATGATTTTGTGGAAATTGGATTTCATAAAGGAAAAGTTAATTCAAATAATCTGTCAGCAATTTGAATGACTGATTTTAAATCCGCCCATATTTCAATTATGTGTTTTGTTTCTTCATATTCAGTGATTATTAAGTCACTAGAGAACTGTACATATTACTTTGGTGCCTTTGTGCAAAACCATTGCACATAGCACCTAGTAAGAAAGGAAAAATTATCCTTGAAACCTGTGATTAAAGCTGTTTATTGAAAATGCTATTTATCTCAAAAAATTATTCTCATTTTAGAGACATAAGCCAAACACATTATAGAAACAATATCTTTTGTACTTACTTGGTGTTGTTTTTATACATTTATTTATATTTGTTCATATCAGTATTTATCCTATAATTGTACAGAAACAACATAAATTCTGTTTAAATGCCATTTTCTTTCAGAAAAAAATTTGAGAGTTCATTGATGATGTGTAGTTTGTTACATCTTCTCCTTTTTTTTATTTATACTCTCTGTAGTATAGGTCTAAAATCCTTTTGTGTTTTGGAACTGATTCTATTTCTCATAAAATAATCAGTAATAGGCCTATAGTTTTGATTTTGTAATATTTTTATTAACATTTATTTGGGGAAGAAATTAAAATACATTTTTTTATTTTTAAGTATTTAAGATTTTGTGTAAATTTAAATAAAACTTTTAATTGACTCTGGGAGTTGAAATGTAAATCAAAATAATATTAACATTAGAGCATATCAATATTTTATACATGCTCATATTGGTTTAGATTATGTTTTATTAATTATATTTTTTTGTTCATTTCATTATTAAAGTATCCTTCATGATTTTTAGAAATGTTAATGTATTCGTTTTTGGAGGGCAATGGATTTCAAGTCCACAACTGTCAATTTTGTATTTTTAGAATTTAAGTTTTTTTCATGTATAAGTTCAGTTGTATGTAATGTAATATTTATCAATTTCATTAGAGCAATATACTTCATTCTGCTATACTGGATATTGTAATTAATATTGATTTTTAAATGTTTAAGTATGATGATCAATAGTACAATATTAAAATTAAAGTGATTCACAAAAAATAGTTTAAAATAAAATTGAACATGAGTTGTATTTGTGTAGAATAATTTGGGCAAGATCTAAATTTGTTATTTTGGTAAACATTAAAAAAGAAGAAAAGTATTTAAAATATAGTTTAATGTTTTTTTTCCTTACTTGCAACTAGTAAGTTTGTAATTCTTGTAAAGAGCCATTGAAATATTTATATTTTCTTAAGTCTTTATTGCATTGCCAATCTTGTAACAATGCCTATATGATCTTATCAAGGCTAATAACAGATTTCCATTTTTTAGTTTACACTCATCAAGTCAGTTTAGTTAAAACAGCAATGATTAAAAACCCATAGACAATTCAATACAAAAATGAGATATTTAAGAAATTAGGAACCTCAGAATACCTTTTGGAACCAGGGTTGCAATATTGTATCAAATTGAATATTTTAAAGTAGCAATATACACACATATGACACTTTCTTGTCAATGCACATTTTTGGTCTAAAACATTCAATTTATGTCATATGTCATATATAGTAGATGTAAGGAATATACAAAAATCAGAAAACATTTGAGAACAGAAAAGTCAGAGCTGCAGCAAAAATGTTCCTAACATTTTTCCCTCCCTATGTGAACTTAAATAGAAAAGAATGATAAATGGAAATATGTATTGAAAACAGAAGATTTCAAACAAAGTTCAAAGTCTGAGATTTCAATAATTTTGCCGCCATAAATGAACAATTATTGAAGTGACAAAAAAATTGAAGTGTGTTATAAGTCTTAAAGGCTACATTGACAATATCTCACGAATTAACATCATACAATACTGAGGGCAACATTTCCTCAAAATAAACAAGTAACACGACGTTAACATCTATCCTAATACTATAACATCACCGAAGATTTGTTAAGGTCTACCAACAATGATTCCTACGATGGTAGACAAATAAGAATTTTTAAAATTTGTATTAGACAATGATTTGGTTTGCAAATCGAAAAAAATCAGTATCAAATGAAAACCAAAGTCAACTGTAGGCCTAGACCTGTATATTTTATTTAAATCAACCGCTCCCCGCCATTTTAAGACGTCAACCAATGGCGAGCCGTAATTTTCATATGGTTCCGTATGAAGGTAAAGGATGCTAATATGCGACCGGCCAGGAACCCCGGGATGTAACGTCGTCGAGCCCCTGGCCGAAGGGATAAAAGGCACTGACTGACGGCGACGTGACGAGACTTGACTTGAGATTATTCTCAGTAACGGAGTATGAGTATAGTATGCTCAGTAACGGAGGATTACTCCATAAGAAAGCGCTCAACGCCCAACAAGGGTTAAGAGACGCGTTGCATCAACGACATTGCAACGAATTAAAAAAAAAAAATATATATTGAAGTCCAGAGTCTAATTTAACCGTTAATTTTACAATAAATCATTTTCTATTACCCCTCCAGGAAAAATCGATTTTTTAACTTTCTGAACAGTTCTAGAGATTTTTTGCATCGAAATAGAGTACGGAAAGAACTACCAGATCAATCGATGACCGCGTCAGTGAGTGTATTGTCGTCCCTTTTGAAAAAGAATGTTCCTACTTTAAATGATTATTTAAAACCATTTTAATAGGGTGACCTGGATGGTCAAGATGGCTAAGAGCCTGTACCAACTCAGCGCTCCGGTCAGAAATGTGGTCGCGGATTCGAGTCCTGCCTTGGGCCTATTTGATTGTCCCGTACATGTGTTGTCGCAGAAGGCCTCGCGTGCTGCTCCTAGATCAGAGGAGCCCGCAAGCGTTTGGTGTCTAATGTATGGTCGAATATTCGTCCCATCGGGACAAAAAGGGTAACCGTCTCTCGGCTGGATAAAAGGTCTCGGAAAAAAATTTTATTATACATTTTGTTCCTTAATTTCCTAGCCTTTCATGTTGTGTGATGCTGCCTTCCCTCGTAACTACTCCATTTGTTTACGCTTTCATTATCATTTGTCCCCTATCGCCACTTAGGTCAAGGGGAGGTGACTGATAACCATTGTAGCCTTGACTACCCTCTGGATGCACATAGAAGAGCACTAACGCTTTGGAGTTTGTGTGCGAGTTAGCAGTGCGCCGTGTCTGTTCCCGCGATGACTTTTCGCAAGATAGGATTTTTGGTATTAGCAACACTACTTTTTGTAATGTATGCTTTCTCCACGGCAGCACCTACTACTTCTCAAAATGGTACTCTTCAAGGCAACATTATCAATCTCCCGGTGCGTGGGGCGTGCGCTCCGAATCAGAGGCTCAACAGTGTGGGGCTCTGCAGAAGTTCATGGTGAGCTTTTGGCGCTAGCAAGGCAAGGCCAACATAACTTTTTATTACATTTTAAAAAGAAACCGGTTTTCCAAGCTTCTACAGTCTATTATTATTATTATTATTATTATTATTATTATTATTATTATTATTATTGATGTTGTTGTTGTTGTTATTATTATGATTATTATCATTATCATCATCACCATCATCATCAACATCGTCTACATTACTAATTTCCAATACCTTCAGAAATTGAAATTGAAAGACTGTGCAGACTCCAACCATGTGGAAGGAGTCTATAGTTTCATTACGTTCCCAGAAACTCGAGGAAAATCCCAAAATAATGTCGATTTTGACTGAAAATGCAAATATTTGAGTGTTATTCCGCCTATTCCTATGAATAGGAATTGCGGGTTCCAACTGAATTCTCATAAATAATATCATAGAATTTCAATTGATTGATTGTTAATGATTCCGGGCGCGTCAACTACTGAGGTCGTTAGTCCCGTAAGTGAAGGGCATGTTTTTTCATCGGGAGGTGGCAATGATCTTCCCCCACTGGATAGCAAGATCCAGTGGGGATGACCTACAGAGGACTAGCGGGATTTTCTCCAACCAGGTATCTCCCACCAGCGGGGCACCGCCCCAGTCGGGACAAGCTCTAACCTCCCGACAGTTCCACTGGGATGTGTGGTAGTGTAGTACATGTTACTGTAAGTGTGTGTAAGGGATGAAGATAGAACAAGAAAGAGGTAGGAAAGATCGCGCGCGGTCCGTGGTCCGTTTCTGGTACTGCCGTTGTACTGCTCAGGCATTCGCCGGGTGTTGATTGGAAAAACCACGGAAGATCAGAGAAGCCCGCCGTTAGAATGCTCCTCCAGGTAGTGAAAAGCTTGAGTCGAAAATCCTGCCGCCGACGGGACTCGGACCTAGGACCTCCCGGTCAGAGGCATTGCAGTGACGTCAGTTGATTCACTGAGCCACCGCTCGCAGGCCACAACAATTGCCAATCCAATAGGAAAAATATATACAAAAGTTAAATTAAAATTGAAAAAATTGAAAAATATTAAAAATTAAATAAAACCATCACACCATAATGTAACATGGGTCAAGGAAACATGATAACATTTAACAATAAATATCAAAACATCTAGTTATCCTGACCCCAAATATTGAGTACAAAAATTTAAATATCAAGTTCCCAACAGTAATAAATTGTTTAAGTTGTAAAATTGGATGTAATTGTGATAAAACTATTAACAATTAATATACGTGACATAACAGGACAGTGAATTTGCATGTGATTTGAATAATTACAATAATTACAATTTAAATACAATATTGAATACAATAACCAACTCAGAACTATTAGGTGACAAGGTAACATAAAATTAAAATATACAATATTCCAATTTGATATGTTACAAACAATTGATGCCCTACCCACACATATATCTAAACAGTAGCATACAGATCAGGTTACCAGCCAGTATTACATTATTACCTTGTAACACTGGATGTAGATGTGAGATCACTATTTCAGATTTGAGAGTGTAGAGAGTGATAGTCCCAAGGATTAAAAATCATTCTTAATTACAGATATTAAAAAATTAAAAAGTAAGCATTCCCTGACAAAACCAAATAATAGAAAAGCACTGCATGTGACCTAGCATATAATAATGTATTATTGGTTGGTAACCTGATTGATTCATTGATTTGATTTATTTATCGTTCTCATCTATTTGTTATACCAAATATATATTTACATATATCTATAGATATACTCTATTAACTATTTACAAAATTAATTTTCTACTTTGATATATTTTATAATTTTTCTTTTAAATTCTTTAATTTGTTCACAATTTATTTCTAAAAGTAATTTATTATATAATTCAAATCCTTTGTGAAATAGTCTATTTTTTGCCTGTGCAGTTTTACTAAAATTAATTACTTAATGTTGTGCTTGTCTTGTTTCCCTTGTTGTTTTATCTTTCACTCTTTGGATTTTGTTAACTTAAACTCCTGTTACATGATTTTTAATTAATTTAAAAATAAAAATTACCGCTTTGAAATGAATTCTTTCTTTTATCAATATAAATTGCAGTGTCTAGCACCGGAGTGTATCTATTGCATTGAATTATTACCCTCATGGCTCTATTTTGTTGCATCTGAAGTTTTTTTTAATTTCAGTTTCATGGGCTCCAACTAGTGTTGTTGCACAGTAATCAAAAAGTGGTGCAATTATGGATTTATATATGAAACATCTTCTATAGCCATTTATATATTGCCCAATTCTGTTTAAATTTTAATCTTTTTCCCAGTTTTCTTTCCTATGTACTCTATATAATCTTTATAATTTAATTTACTATTGATAATTACTCCTAAATATTTCATTTTGTATACCCATTGTATTTCCTTTAAGTCAGTTGTGAATAATTTAGTTTTTCTTCTATGTTTCTTCCACTATGTAAAATTATAAATTTAGTTTTTTCAACATTCATATTGGATTTATTTACCCTTAACCATTCTTGTATTGCAATAAATACACTCTGCAGTTTAAATTCAATTTCTGCTTCTGTTTCTCCAATTACATACAACAACGTGTCATCAGCAAATAATTTAATTTTACAATCATTCCTAAAAAGGATTAGTCATATCCTTAATTAAGTTATTAATGTAAATTATAAGCAATATTGGACCCTAAACTGACCCTTGCGGAACACTTAAGTCTACGCTAATTTCATCTGAGATAATATTATTATATTTTACTTTTTGCTTTCTCTTGATAAGATATGAAATAAACCACTTTTTTACATCACCTTTGATTCCGTATTTGTACATTTTCTCAATAAGCATTGTCCTCTCAATAGTTTCGAATGCCCTCTTGAGATCCAAGAAGATAACTCCTGCTTTCTTTCCTGCATCAATATTAATCTTCCATTCATCTAAAACTGCTTGTACTGCAGTTTCACATGATTGTTTTTCTTGAAGCCTGATTGTACATTTCCTATAATTTTATTTGATTCAATATACTCATTTAACTGCTTCTTTACTATGTCTTCTCATATTTTTTTCATATACGGGTAGCTTATTTATTTGCCTAAATTCAGCTGCTTTAATTGTATTTGCCACTTTTGGAATTGGTATTACTGTTGATGTTTTTCATGTCTCCGGAAAAGTCCCTTTTTCTTGGGAATTATTTATTATTTTCAATAATACAGCTTCTAATATTTCATAATTTTCTTTTAACATTTTTGTCACAATAGCCTTGTCTGTTCCTTTTTTGTTTGGTAATCCATAAATAATTCTATGCAATTCTTCCTTTTTTATCAATTTAAATTTACAAAATTCACCATCACATCATCTTTCACCTTGCTTGTAAATATTTTGATTCCCTGCATCAGCATTTTGTATTAATCTTTTAATGCTACTTACAAAATATTTATTGACTTTGTTAGCTATATTTTCTTTACTAATTTCATCAAATATAATTTTAGTCATTATATCATAGTTTTTACCTCCTGTTAATTGTCGCTCGCCACCCGCGCCTCCTGAATCTGCTGTGTCCAGCACTGCCGCCACGCACTCGTTGTTTCAGACCCTCAGTATTTAGCATATGATTGCCAGATTATTGTACTTTCTCCGATTTCTACAGACAGGGACACCCTATTTTTCACCACTTACTGTTTTCCCACTTCTTTCTCTCAACTGTCAGTCTCACTTGTCATTTTCATGTACGTATACCGAACTTTTCAGATCTCTTTTACGGAGTGACCCGCTACTACGTCCGCACCGCTTGTCAACTCAACTGCGACACAATTTGTCACAGTTTGTGACTCCTGCATCATCTGGAACTCTTTTGGGCCTTCGCGTTCAGGCCATTATCTTTCTTCTCTACTTACCTCCACTTCTCTCCCGGCCCCCGGCTCGCTTGGCTGTGAGAGGTCGGGTCGTGAAACACCCAAAGGAACGTCTCGAGGGGCGTGTGGTTGAATGAAAGTGAATGGCTTTTCTCTATGTTGGTTTATTAGGGCATCGATTGTTTATAATGTATCAAATTGGAATATTGTATATTTTATTTTTATGTTACCTTGTCACCTGATAGCTCTGTGTTGGTTATTATATATTCCTGCCGATGAAGGAATTATAAATTCCGAAACGTTGGCAAACTAATTGTTTCATTAACTATATTGACCAATCCCGTGAACCACTTCCCTTATTTCATCAACGATCGTGAACTCTACTATAGTAATTATAACAAAGCTATTTACAGGAACATTTATTAAAAACACAATTATTAAAGTGGTAGGAAGTTGATTTCTCCATGTCTTGGGATCCCATGGAAGTATTTGAAATAGAAGATGTACAGGCTGAATTAGCAACGGGAGATTCATATTAATATTAATATTATTATTGTTATTATATATATTTTGAGGCGGGGCGAAATCTTGTACGGAGACCGGTGAAGCCGGTACTGTCGGACTCCCAGACTTGGTCTACCGACTGAAACCTCCTTCGCTAGCCTTTACCTGTATTGCACCACGTATGGAACTGTCTGGCGAGACATTACGTCGCACTGGAATTGGGTGTGTGCAAGTGCTCTATCCGTCATAGCCTTCTGTTTAAGAATATGCTTTATGAAATCTCGCATTGTGTTCCAGTTTTCTGAAGATTGCAGCATAGTTTCGATTGTATTTGCCGGAGTTATTTTCACTCGCAGTTTGTCGTAGCATTTAGATCTGGCGTCAAGTCTTTGCAATTATATATATATATATATATATATATATATATATATATATATATATATATAGTGCAAAGCGTCATCTTCTTCTTTGTAGCATTCAGAACATATCGGGCTTTCAGCAATTTTGAACCTATAGAGGTACTTTTTGAAGCATCCATGTCCTGTAATGGTTTGCGACAAATAGTAATCCACTGTCCCGTGTTTTCTGCTTATTATCCATTCTTTGATGTTGGGAATAAGACTATAAGTACATCAGCCTTTTCTAAGTCCTATCGGCATTGCCATTTATACACAAGATAGCTTCGCAGTTTCGCATTGATTTCATTTACCTGTTTTGTTGTCAGTGGACGCATTTGTTGTTTAGTCGCTTTCAGTCTTAGGTACATTTCTTTCCTTTCTTGGGCTAAAAGGTCGATAGGAGGTGTACTGGTCAGAACTAACACTGCATTGTCCGATACATTACGATATCCCGAAATTATCCTTAGTGCCATCCTTCTCTGAATCTAAGAAAATTTGCGTCTTATGAACTCTGTTTAGAGGATCAGCCCACACTGGAGCAGCATACAGCATTCTCGAGTGAACTGTGCCAGATATCAATCTTCGTTTACTTTCGCTGGGTCCTCTTGAGTTCAGCATAAGTCTAGAGAGGTTTGCACCAGTCTTTACTGCCTTATCTGGCATTTTTATGATAGGGGTCCAAAGCTTAATCGCGAGTCAATCCCGACACCAAGATACGTTATTTGCCGATTCCACCTAATAAAGTCGTCTCCCAGTTGGATCACTGGGGGGAGGAGGCATACCCTCCGATTTGTAACCAGTAGGTTTCTGTTTTTGCTACCGCCATCTGGATATTTCTTATATGCAGCCTGCGAAGAGTTTAATTTGTCTTCAATTCCAGTAGCTCCACGTTGTCCCTATGGCACACTATAAGTGTCACGTCAGCATAACTAATGAGTAGAGAGGTCTTCGGAAGCTCAGTGTTCAGCAGATCATCGTATAGCACATTCCACAGAAAGGGGCCCAGTCTTGATCCTTGTGGAACACCACAAGTCATATCTTTCTCTATCCTACATCCATTTGTGTATATTATTTTCCTCTCCCTGAGGCAGTCCTCCAGAATCCTCACAAGGTACTCGGGGACCTTCTTAGCTACCGGCGCCTGTATTATGTCTTTTCACTTGGCGGAGTTGAATGCATTTTTTGTCTATCGCCACCAGTGCGCAAAGACATTGCTTACTTTTGGCTGTTTCAGCATACTGGACTGATTATGTAATAACTTCTATTGTCGATAGACTCTTTCTAAAACCAAACTGTCTCGTTGAGAAGTTTATTCCTGCAGTCATGTGTTCTCTAATCGTAGCCTCAAGTAATTGGCACTGTTTTCTTCTTGGTCTTCGTCATCGTTTGTACCAATTCATCCTTTGTGAAGTGATTAACTTCGTCGAAGTGGTAGTCAGAGGGTCTATTCCTTACCCAGCATTCTCTGTTAGGAAAAAGATATCTGATTATTACCTTCACCCACTCGAGGTCTTCCAGTCCCGCACTGTTGGATGGTTTAAATTTTCCCATAACTATTTTATAGGCTTTCCCCCAGGGGTCATTCTCCACCTCATTTACTAAGTCCTTCCAGCAATTGGTTTTACTTCTTTTGATTTCGGACTTAGATGTTTACGACACCTCCTGTAGTTTTCCCTTAGTTGTATGTCCGTTTTGGATCTTGTTGCGAATACACGAGCTTTAACACCTACGGATTTCTGCCATATCCGCAGTCGCATGGTTTTTTCCCTCTTGGGCCCCTGTGTCTAGGCATTGAGAGTTCTCACGTATCTTTAACGAATTTCCGCGTTTCCTGTACTACCTATTCGAGGGTCTCGGCTTTTTCCCCCATCCCATATTCTTCAGCAGATTAACTTCATCAAGGAATGTTATGGCCTTTTCTTCGTTTAGTTTTTTTGTATTACATGATGGCCCGACGTTTGGCTGTATCTCTCTTTCAGCTCTGTTACTGTGGGTGAAGTGGAAAATTCAATATAGCGATGATCGCTAAGTGTCTCTTCATCAAGAATTTGCCAGTCTTGTACAATCCTAGGCAACTTTGAGGTTCCTATTGTTAGATCTATTATGGAAGATACAGCACCTCCGAACGATATACGATACACGAACTCCCTGTATTTAAACCCACCAGATCTTTCTTTGCCATGAATTCGCAATCTCATCTCTACGATCAGATCTGCTTGCACCCCATTCCGGAGACTTGCTGTTGAAGTCTCCAGCCACGATAATTTCTCCTGGTGCTGAGTTCATACTTCCTCCCAGTTCGTCTATTTGTTTCCTAAATTTTCCAATTAAGTCGTTAGGTGAGAAGTAGCAACTGTTTATTCTTAAATTGTCCACATCCGCCCAAACAAACCCTTGAATTGTGTTTTTAAATTTATTAAATCTTAATTTGTGGTTAAGTAATATAATACCTGCACGTCTAGTCGAGTCCTGGTAGTACGAAATTTCGTCAATATCGTGCTGCTCACTAACCAATAACACATCCACCTGTCTTTCCCTTGCCGTTTGTACAAGCTGTTCTTAAGATGTATTTCCTTAGCCTAAATTAATTTGTAGTAACCTAGGCATTCTTTGTTTTCCTGAGTTTATTTAGTTCCGCTGAGAAGGGCATTTGTTGCTACCCAGCATATGATTGTCTTCCACATTTTTGTCTTTGCAGACAATACATTGTGCTGCTTTTCTGCAGTTCTTGACCGTGTGGCCCTTTTTGCCACATTTGTAGCACGTACTGCTTCTGTCCGGTCCCTTGCAATAAGTGGTGATACAACCGAAGTCTAAACATTTATAACATCTGCTGACTTGATGTTTGACTCTGACGTGGCAAACAAGTCATCCAATGTTAATTTTCTCTGCTTTAAGCAGGACTTCTGCTTGACGCGTAGGGAGCATTACGGTTGCTACCTGCCCACCTCCATACACCTTGAACATTCTACTCGCCTCCGTGGGGAAATCCTCCGTAATGCATGTGACTGCTTCTTTCACTTCGTCCAGTGAAATCGGGTCTATTGTCTTCTGGAGGACTTGGAGCTTGTCTCTTCTTGTTTTAAGTTGATCTCGGGGCTTTCCCTTTGCTTTTTTGAAGTCTTCTCAGTCTTCTCGACTCTCTCCCTACCACTCCTAGTATTCTTGGCTTGTTCGTCACCTTTCCCCAAGAGAAACAGCTTCTCGTACATCCATTTTTGCTCCTCTTCAATGTTGAGCCATCTGTTCTTCAACGCATCCACTTCTTCTTGTGCTGTGGCTAAAGTCACTTTCACTATTACTAGGTTATTTTTTAGCATATTTCTGCCAATTACTGTTAGTTGTGCTTGCAAACGGTCTATAATCTCCCTATTTTGTTTCATCAGCTTTTGAGTCATTTCCCATCTTTCTAACGCCCAGTCCACTGCATTCCTTTCTCTTTCGGGTGTGAGGTTTTCTTGAATCGAGGATACCTTTACTCCTGTAGGTACTCCAGTTATGGAAGGTTTGCATGGAGGTGATCTCTGCAGTTTCCGCCTTCCAACGAAGGGGGTTAAATGCACTTGCGGCATTCTGTCAGAGACGCCAAGTGATCCACGTCTCTGTGAAGTCGTAGGCTTCCGCGAAAAAGTTGAATAAAGCTGGAATAAAATTTATAAGTTAGGAACTTTCTCTGGAAACTTTCCGTTTGTAGGTGGATGTTGATGATTCTTGTAGAAGTGTCCATCAGTAATCCGCCAAAAATGTTGGTGCATCAGTTTATTTATTTATTTATTTAGTAAAAAACAGTCAAAAACTGTATGTGACGTATGGGGGAGAAAATCATCTGCGCACGCTTTCTTGAGTTTCAGAATTCCTTCCCAACAATTTAACTATTAATAGTTGGAAGATGAAAAAATAATAGCAATAATAATAATATAAGAATAATTATAAATAATAATAATAAATTTAAAAAAGCGAGAGATTAACATTTCAAAAACTAGATATTTTCGTTGCCGAATTATAGAAAACTTATTTGTAACGGTAAACGAACGAACAGATTTGATTTTTCTGTATTGCTAACAAAATAGAAACTCACCCTGAGCTCTACTACCACTACAAGCAAAAGGAAGCAAATCAAGGGGCTACCTCAGGCTCAATGGATCAAGGAGCTCTGCTCAATGGATCAGGGAAACTGGCCGAAAACCCGATCGAGATGGGGATCATTGATACGGAAGCTGAAGAACATTACTTGTTACAGGCATATTGAGTCTTTTTTTAAATTATACAATGCAAATGTAAACTAATTCATTAAACTATATCTTGTTTTTTTTAAGTAAACATTATTTTTCTTTCTTTCCATCGTCTCTTATATCGTCTTTCCATGGCAGCGATATCTTGGTGAAATCACTTACTATGTTCATTTTTCACATATCCAAGACTAGGTAGGGAGAAATCCAAATGAGAATGAAGAAAATGTAATTTCAGTGAGCCCGTACTTGTACCCCACAGCCTTGTAACACTGCAGCACGTGTTCCGTCATTTGCTTGTAATTCTTAGACATTACGTTGTCGCATATATCTTTCAGTGCAAGCCAGTGCCTGTCAGCAACTGTTCAAAGGTAATATCGTTCATCAAGTGGGCCCAATGAAAATTTCTTCTTTACTTTGTGCAGTAGTAATAGCAGGAAATTGAGATCGTAAAAATTGAAAATCATGGCCATCTTAGTTCATTGGTTTCACAAAATTCTTCATAAAGCGCAATTTCAGATGGAGTGATGGTAACATTACATTGTCTTTGTGAACAAGGAATTCATGCGACACTTTTTTTTCTCTAGGATTAAAAAATCTCTCAAAGGCCACTATTTGAGTACAGAATGTTCTTTTTCTTACCCTACTATTCCAGTGGCCCAAGAAACAGCAATATTTTGTGCAACCAGTCTGCATTCCTGGAAGAAGTCCCAGAACTTGGAGATCACCACAGATTTTCCATTTGTGATTCGAATAGCGAATAAATTTCAGGAGTAGCCTCACGATCTCGCAGGTTTCCTTTAACTGAACGGAATTAACATTGGTATCGAAAGTTTCTCGTTTCTGTGATGTAAGAGAATGACTTTGGGACTACTTTTTGAGGAATCTATAAATAGAATCCATTCTTTCTGATTGTGAATCATCCCACATTTTGTAAGCAGCCCATTTATGTCATTACAATATACTAAACTGTCATTGAGAAAAAAGAGGAATGATCAAGCGATCTTTTTCGGAATGTAATACTAGTGTTTGGGTAACAGGTTGTTTTCTTGATGAGACCAAAGTAATTCTGCTTGCATCTTTGAAATATTTTGACCTCTTACAAGATCGGTTAATTCTGCCTGCGACAATGACTGTGGTTGTAGCCGTGCTGGAGATGGCGTGTAGTCAAGATCTTCGTGATCTGCATTTGCGTGTGATTCTTTGAGGATGACTGAATATGCAATAGCGACTGAACCGAAAACCTTTCCATTATGAAGAACGCCCTTTAAACTTCACTTGGAAGCATCAATGAACAGTTTCCACTCACTTGGTTGAAAGTCCAAGTTTTAGCTTAAGTTCTTTCACATTATTGCAATATACACTGTAGCCATCTTCGGAAAACAAGGCTTTAGAGATAGGACTATTAGAATGATGTTTTTGAACAAAGCAGATTTTTTCTTGGAGTCTAGAACCCAACAACTCAGCTTTGCTCAGCTTTGGAGAGGGCAATATTCCTCTTAGTCATTTAATAAACTCTGGTTAAAACACCCACGTTCTGGAGCAGACTATCCTGGTAGACAGTCACTTGTCTCAATTTCCATCACTTCTACATCAGATTCGGATGAAAACTACAAGATTTTCTGGTCACGAAGGGATTAGTACATAAGGCCCAAGGCGAACAGGTAAAATGACAGACCGAACAACTGGATACACAATTTGCTTTTTATTTTTAGAATTGTACCCCTTCGCATCACACGAACAGAAGTAGCAGTCATTACTCTGGTTTGACTGCTCTCTCCAAACCGTAAGTTTTCCAAAAGATAACTATGGTCTTTTGTCGTTGACCCAATAACGAACATCAACGAATATTATACATATTTTGTGGGGTGTCTAAAGTTTAGTTTGGTCTCCAAGTTCGATTCCAAAATATGAATTTTTTTACAAATCTGTAATATTACGCCTCTGCTTATGTGTATTTCCCACATACATAACAAAAGTGGTCTGGATCATATAATGAGCGATGCGATATTGAAAATCTACTTTCGTCTTGAACTATAAACTCACGACATTCTACTACACAAATAAGCTTGAAACTGATCTCTTTTCCATATGACACATTCTAATGCAATGTGAGAGTAACTAAGACGGGATATGTAAGTTTTCACAAATATGAGATCAGAATGTGTCTGTCACCGAGGATGGCTATTTACATAGGACAATGGCAAGGGTGCACTTTACCTCCCTCTAACCTCCTGAGGCGATCGCACCTGTATCAGATAAGATATTTCTGGTGCTCTCGTTGTTCACGATTAACACATTAAAACATTCTAAATACATTTGGTTTTCAAATCCTGTCATAAAACTACTCGTGTAAAGTATTATAGTTTATGTAATTACTCTTTGGGCATACGAAAATTACGCTATGAGGAAAACAAAATACAATTTAAAAAATATATGGTACGTGATAGGAACTTTCTGAATTTGAATTTGATTTCAGCATGTTAAAAATACCCAAAAAACATTCAAAATTCGGAGGCAGCAATTTCATTTCAGATTAGTGGAATCAATGCGTGTTTCTTCTCTCTCTACAAATGATGGTCTCGGGGGATAATTAGGTTAGTTCCGTATGACTTATCTAGATTTTCCCTGTAACCATCGCTCTTCTTTAAATGATATATTGGTAAAGCACAATTCAGTAAAATGAAAACGAGTTCTTGCAAATACATGACAAAATCCAGAGTGCAAAATTTTATTAGAAATCAGACCGAAAGAAGTAGAGAAAAAATTAGAATGTTCAGTTTTGTTTGTAATTATATAAAATTTGGAAAGTATCTCATAAGATGCATCGCCAAGCTTAATATAAAATAATGAATAATTCACATACCTTCTGGTGCAACTAAGGAAGTACTTTCTTCGGTTTCTGATAATAATAATAATAATAATAATAATAATAATAATAATAATAGTCTTTATTTATGGCGAGGCTCAGGCCAATGGGCCTGCTCTTTCGCCTAACCACTGAATCTACATTAATACAGACTAGTAACATTTAAGAAGGGGAGGGCAAGCTGTACATTTACGTCTGGGAGTGCAAAACTAGGGACTATCACCGTATACATCTTAAGCGATTGACCTCAATCAGTATGGCAGCTTCAATCAGGGTCGAACAGTTTCTGAGAAGCTAAGGAATAATTTTCCAGCGACCTTTCCTCCATGCTTCTCTCAGATATATTTGCGAGTGATGTCATTAATGTATTTATATTCCGTTATCGATAAACCAACACATGACAGTAAATTTAAATGCCTGTCATTTAATTACATTTTAGAATCAATGTCCGTTTTCTCCTTCTCTAGTACTTATAGTTTCAGGGAATAACTAGATAAATTCCTTCATTACTTACCTACTTTTTTCCTATAACCAATACTCTCCTATATTGTATTTTGGTAAGGCGAAATATCAGTAAAATGAAAAACGAGTACTTGTAAATAAATGAGAAGATTCAAGTTACTTATGACAAACCTAAACATACACAGTAAAAATAGAGGGGAAAATATTACAATTTTTGCCTGCGTCTGTAATTTGAATTTGGGTTTAGGAAGTATTTATTGACTTTTTACAAAAATAATATATAACTCACATACCTTCTGATGTAACGTTTCAGATGTTCCGTTTTTTTTAAATCATTTTCGGTGACGGAAACATAAAGTAACAAAATCTGGTGCTTTGATGCGACCATCCGAGCGTACATTAAGGTTTGATAGGTTAGTATGTAATGCTTGAACCGCTTCTAGTGAGGGTTGCGGAAATTAAAGCGCTATTAACGAGAGATATAGGAGTGATTCCCCCTTATTATTCCAGTAATATTATTTGTCCAGTAACACTATGTGTTCAGTTTTATATTCTTAGGATAACAAGGGCAAGTCATGAAGTAACACATAAAATTGCATCAAACCAGCGGCATAACCTGACGTTCGACATGTAACGTAACATATTTGATACGCACTAACTGAATTCTTATACTTTTCCAGTTAACACATTAATAACAATGCGTATATCGAAAGAGGGGCACTGTTTTGCAATTAAATGCAACAATAATGGAGGAAAGAGTCCTGCGTTATGTTGTTTTTTACTTGTCTAATAGACCTAGAAAGGAAAGGCGGAAATTTGTTATTACCTTCTAATAGAAATATTATTACCTCTTAGATACCCTAATTTACTACTTCGATTACTTACATTTCTAGATATTTTCACGAAAGGTATAGAAATATTTGTTCTTCCTCGTGATTCCACTATTCGCTTTCAATGCACAACATTCATTAGATTTAAATCATTTCTTTCCTTAACCATTTCTCAAAACTTCTACTGCACATGTTTTAGTTAAAGGCATAAGGTAATTAAAATATATATACAAAACATTACCTTTTTGTTTATATTTGCAGACCGTTGCTGTATTACGAATTGTTAGGCGGCGTAGTATTCCTTGATCACCACTCAGAACGCTAGGGCATAATAGTGGTACTACTAGCCGAGCTAGCTGGACCAAGTTTTTTTTAAGGCAAGAGGTGTTATTCCTCTATCACTCCCCTCTTTATCCTGGCTTATGACAGGCAGAGCCGGTTTCTCAAATTTGGGTCCAGATTTGGAATTGAAAATAATCCAAGGAATTTAAAATGAATCGAAGTGTTAAACAAGGTTGTTGTCTATTATCACGTTTATTTAATATTTATATAGACGAGGTTCTGAGAAACTGTAAACAGTGTATTACAGAGGGTATTGCAAGAAACGTCGCGAGAAACTCCGAAACCACTCGAAATAATCTTTGCAGACGATCAGATAATTATCCAAGAAAGTGAGGATCAGTTACAGAGGGCTCTCTATAAATTAAACAACATATGTGAATGATAAAACTTGAGAATCCCAACTCAGAAACCTAAACTAATGGCGATTAGAAGCACACATCCTATACGAAGTAAAATATTAATAAATAATAAAATTATACGTCTCGTATGTCGGTTGTCAAGAGGACCGCCAAGTAGAATCTCTGCGTACGCGCCTCCTATTATGCGCTCCTGCGTCACTACCCAGCGGCCAGAAATGGGAAGAAATTAGGAAAGGTTTAGGACACTTCATAGGGGGTTGGACTAGTCCTTATGAAGCAGCCAAACTAGTTTTGTTGGAACAAATTTCACATGAGATTCGACGGGAATCGAACCTGGACCTCCTTGGTGAGAGGCAAGCGTCTTCGCTCTATGCCACGAGATGGTCATATGGATATTCTCTTCTGTGATTCATTTAAAAATATGCTACAAATATTTTCATCCACTGTGCCACACGCAGACCCAAAAGGAAAGCCTTGGGGGCACGTGACTCTCCCTCTAGCTCCTAGAAAATTATTGATTTCCCTTTCGTAATGAACTAGTTATAAACCACTAATGAAGATGTAGATTTATTCTCTGGATGAAATTAGTTTTTCACAAAGAGTTCTTTAATTAATGTTACATAAACGTTTTTGAAAATATTAGAAGTTACGGCGCACTTTTGAGTGAAAAACGAGCAATAATATTTTTTATTTCTCAAAGACTCCAATTTTTTAAAAATATTCTGTACGAATAGTGCTAAATTTACTGATAAAAGTGACATCAAAAACATTTTGTTGTATTGTTTTGTTTTCTTAAAAATTACACAAAACTAATTTTTTGTTACATCTCTCACGTCGTTAATATTTACCTATATTACGGAAATTACAGTATTTCTGAGTGCAAGAGCGTAAAACGGTAAATTATTACGATGCAAGTACATAAAATGTTTGATGATGAAAACACGACACTTTTTGTGAAAATGGGCTCAGAATTGCGCATTTTCAGAAACGCTGAAATTATATTTTTAAAAAATAGCACCAAATATTTCAATGAGAATTTGCATATAAAACAAGTTTCACACTTGCACGATTTTCTGAAACTCATACTTGAATCTTAGAGGAAAGAAAAATAAGAAAACAAAAAAATATTAGGCGTCGCTAGGTATCAGCTGGGAAAGAAGGTAAAGAAAAACCGAAGGGCAAGCCAAGACTTAAACAGACTAGAAAGAGAACTAGTAGAGAAAGTCTGTGCTGTTCTTTATAGCATCGCTAGTTATCTCACAAAGAAAAAAGTAGAATCCATATAAGACGTTAAGTTCGAGCGATAGCGGTTTTAACCTGAGAGAGAGTTTTTTTACAAATGCAGTATTTTACTGGCAAAATTCATTCACATAACACTAACAACATATAACACACTAGTGGTGCTAAGACAGCAGGTACTTTCTCGCTTTTAGTAATGGTTGTGAAATACTATTTATAACTTAATTTCTCTCCGAATTAACAAGTCTCAGTCGTCATTTTTTATACAACTAATTACAAAAGGTAGAACATTTGGTGCGAAAAGTAAATATTTTCAAGAAAATATCACCACAAATTTGACAATTATAACTGTTTTTCATGCAACTAAGTCATGTCACAACAATGAAACGTAATTCACAGAAATTCGCGAGTCACGACGCGGAATGTCATTGTTCCATTCGAATCTGATATACCCTGAAGACAAATTTGCAAATGTATAAAAAAAGCTCAAATGTAAGAAGCGAACAAAGATAAATGAAGTAGTATACACATTTTAACTTATGTATTACCCACCTGCCTCAAAACACTTCTACAATTATGTTCACGAAGCACAGGATTTTCGGAGCGGTCGACTTAGTTTGAGGCCAAATTACACTAAAAACTCATATTTTCTAAAAATTCAGCATGACCTTATTTGAAGATCTGTTTTTTATGAACACATTCCATTAAGAAAAATGTTTCTTTACAATTGTAGTTGTAGGAAGACGCTGGAAAAATTTTCATTTTTAAAATTTTCGAAAAATCAGCGCTTTAACGAACATGCTCTGCGACCTGCACTACTCTTAAGCGTCCTTGACGATATCTAAGGTTTAAATTTAATAAAAAATGTGCCGTTTTTAAGAAAAAATGGTTTAAAGAAAATAAAAATTACCTGTTTAACACAAAATTATGCAAAAAATACTCATGTTTTTGAAAAATTGAACTTGACTCTATTTTTCGATGTTTTTCATGAACACATTTTCTTCAAGAAAAATGTTTATCTTCATAGTTGTCGTTGTAGGAAGACGCCGAAAAAATTGATTGTTTTCAATTTTCGAAAAATCAGGGTTTTCCACGAACATGAGACCTGCGCCATTCTCTTAAACGTCCTTCTCACTGACCAATAACAAAGTTTACTAAAAAACGTGAAGCAATTTTTTTGAAAATTTTGAAAATGCCCGAGGGGCTTCATGTAAAGTACCCCCTAAACTAAAATATCGGTTTCAAATTCAAGAGGCCGCGACATCAGCCAGGTCGATCGGGAAACATTTAGCCGGTAGCGTTGTTCACAGACACGGGGAGACGTTTTGCAGTAAATTGATTTTTCGGTATCAAGGACCCACAATACATAAATTCTGGCTACACCACATGTTAGAGAATGTTTTTCTAAATTTAGTATGTGGATTTATCGACTTTTTCGTTGCCAGGGCCCTGTAATAATATTTTTTCTGCCGAAAATTCGCCGTTTTTCGCACAGCATTTCTCTATCGCGGTAGCGGTACCGAGAAAGTAAAAATTGGACATTCAAACATTCTGAAAAAAATAATAATTTTTTTTCAATTCTCATTACTCGAATACAGTAAATTGTTATTGATTGATTGTTCAGTGTATTTGGGCGCGTTAACTACATAGTTCATAGTTCTTAAGTGAAATGCATCCTATATCATTGAAGGTGGCGGTGTTCCGCCCGTGCTGAAACCGTAGATCCGACGCCCACCTACACTTCGACTTGCAGGGAATCCCCATCTCCCCCACCGCAGCAACGACCCCAGCCGGGACAAGATCTATGTGCGCGACTGGTTTCAGGTCATGTATGGTAGAGTTGTGCTTGTAAGTTTGTGTGTGTGTGTGTGTGTGTGTGTGCGTGTGTGTGCGCGCGTGCGTGCGTGCGTGCGTGCGCAAGAGAGGAGGGACCAGAATAAGGAAGGAGATATCGCGCACGGTCCGTAGTCAGTTTGAAGAGAAATTTTTGGGTATTTATCAGAGAAGACAGAGATAACTACTGCATGGGAGCAGTAGGAATCGACAGCTGGAATTTCTCCCACAAACAGTAGCTAAATTCGACCTAAATATGCAACAAGAGTCGAACATCTTCCACCGTAGAGATTATAACCCTACGACGTTCCGGCCAACGACGCTGCAGACACAACAAATGATGTCACTGCTAACTGTCACATACGCTAAAACTCTCATGCAATATTTGTAATGTTGAAAAATTGAATATGTATATGGCAAAAGAAACTTTTACGATATTTTTACCTGCAATTTACACAGGCTATGATAGCTCATTTGTCGTCTCTGCAGCTTCGCTGATCGGGACGTTCAAGGGGTCTAATCCCGACGGTGACGGATGTTCGACTCTAATTACAGATCTAGGTCGAATTAGCAACTGTTTGGAATATAATCCCAGCTGTCGGCTGTTCTGATGAGAAGTTTTTCCTGGTTTCTCCGATAAATACCTTAACATACGGACCACTGACCGCGTGCGATCTTTCCTTCCGCATTCTTGCCCCCGTTACTTAAATACACACACACACAAACTTACATGCACAACTCTACCATACGTGACAGGAGACCAGTCAGGGGCTTAGATCATGTCCCGGCTAGGAGCATCGCAAAGGTTAGGAAGATTCCTAAATGGGGAATCCCAGCAAATCGAAGTGTAGGTGTGCGTCGGATCTATAGTTTCAGGAGGTGCGGAACTCCGCCACCTCTCAAGATATAATATACACTATACTTACATTGTAGGTAACGCGCCCTAAAGCATTCAACGATCAATCAATAGCAATTAGCTGTATTTAATCATGGAAAAATGAAAAAATGATTATTTTTTTTAAATGTGTCATTAACGCCCACCCTTTTCCCACTTGCTACATATCGGCTCCTAATTTTTTTCCGTCACGTTTTTTCAGTTTTTCACTTTCCTAAGTGTTATGTTCAGAAAAACCACTCACTTTCCAAACAAAAAGTTTATTTACACAGAAACATAAATATTTACATAGAAACGGAAATAATTACAATAGCGGCCAGAAAATCATTTTGTCTATTGTACACTCTACCAAAACCACTGTTTCTCAAATCTACGTCTCCCGCTCAGTCTGCTCCGTCTCTGGCGGCGCTCCCTTATCAAGCAGCCGGCGCCGTAGCCTCGTTTCACGGCCACCGGCTCGCCGGCTAGCTGACTATTTCTCATTAGCCGGGCGTCTTTGCCGGTCTGATGCCCAGCCGCCACCCGCCGCCGCTGCCGCCTCGCGCCGCTTTAGGCGCGCTCTTCAAAATTATCACACAGCCGCAACACTGAGTTGAACTTAAATATGACTTTCAGAACATCATAGAAGAGTGAAAATTGTTTAATATGTAAAGTCTCATTCATAAATTTGGAGCAGTTTCTGAGAAACACGTCGGCTGAGCGTTTCTGAATATGCGCAAATTTGAGCTCCTCTTCACAATAGTAGTTTTCAGTGTTCATCATCATGAATCATTTTATGCACTTGCATCACAATCATTTATCATTTTATGCTATTGCACTCAGAAATGGAGAATGTATTAAAAACGTTCGTAATAAATGTAAATATAACGACATGAGAAATGTATAAGAAAATTACGTTTGTATAATTTTTGAAAAAGCAAAACAATGCATCAAAATTGTGTTGTCACGTTTTTCAGTAAATTTTGCATTATTCGTGAAAAATTTGGAGCCTTTTTGAGAAAAAATTGTTTTTATTTCGTTAATATTTCTCGTATTTCTGTCAAAATTGCGATATAACTACTAACAATTTCAAAAATATTACACGATGTTAATTAAAGAACTCTTTGTGAAAATTAATTTCATCTAAAAATCTCCATATTCAATTTCGTAGTTGAAAGGAGACGCCGGAAGAATTCAATCTGGTAATTTTCGAAAATTCATAGATAACAGTGAAAATCGACATATGCCATCTTTATCAGTGTGTTTCACTCTACTCTTAGAAGAATTGTAAAGAAAAAACTTTGAGCCATTTTTGAGAAAATTTGAAATGCTTGGAAAGATTTTAATGAAGTACCCCGAACATTTAAGGAATTCCTTTAAAAATTATAGGACCTCGGGTCGGGTCAAATCAAGAAATGTTCATTTTGGCAAAAATCCTACGGACCCTACGAATGGTTCAGATACTAGTGTTGTTCACAGACAGATGGACAAACAGGCGGACAGACGGTCGGACATTTGAAAAGAAACTCTTTTTTGGTATCAGAAGACCACTAAACGTGCATTTCCGTTGACATATCAAAATCTATTTACCACAGTATTACATAACTTTCTATATACAAGTAATATATCTCGTACTACGCACATCACTCAGTATATACGTACGCACATGTGACATAAATGGATCCAGTCGAGGACCTGAGAAGCCTTCTGTGCTAGCAAACAATCAGAGTTGGGCAGTATTTAAATTCTTGTAGTTCAAACGTAAAAATGTAAAATACGTATTTAAGTAACTATATTTTTCAGCTTTTTGGACATGTATTTTAGAGATGTTTTTAAATACTTAAAAATAGGTGTATTTAATAAAAGAAATACTTCAAGTACAGATGAAGAAAACGAGGAGAGTTTCTTTTTGTTTGACTCTGCTAGTGAATGCACCTCATTGAAAGAAAAATAGAAGCCCCCTTTCAGCTGTTGAATTTGAATTCTCTTCATTTTTAAATTATAAATCTAAATCATTAAAAGTGCTGGACAATTATCCGACTACAAAAAAATGCGTTTATTCCTTATATTTAGAGTCCGGATGATGCCCTTTTTGTCTATTTTATTTCTTTGAATGTATATTTAGGCAACATATCCCGTTATCAATGTTTACCTCAGAAAGGACTTTTGAAAGGGTTGTATAAATGCCCATTTTAGAGATAATTGCCTAATCGAGCGTCAAGAGCTTACAAGTGCCTGTATTGAATTTTCTACATTTTAAATCTTTTGTTCACTATATTTTGTTTTCTACAATCACTTTTTGAAAATGGGTAATTTTTAACAAGTAACAACCACGTAAAATCTTCCAGGGCTTCCTCCGATCGAGAAGCTCTTTACCCTGCGTGCTCATGTAACTCGTGGAGCAGGGACACCGCTTAGAGACGTATGAGAATTTGACACCGGGGGGGTTACCTGATCTACTTCGCGGAAGCCCGTCAGGGCGCACCAGAGAACAGGAAATTGGTCTCGTCTTACCGTTCTTCGCAATGATTTGTGAGCTGTCTGTTCCTTACCAAGAACACAACTGTCTTCAAATATCGCGCTCCCGGCACCTTTTGCTTTTAGAAGGTAGTTACACAGATACGTGGAGTTTTCTTCGATAATTTTGTATTGATTTCGATGCTTGGTGCATGCCAAATCAGTAAATTTGCTGTTCCCATGAAGCATACTTGCTACTATGCCAAAAGAGAAAGTTTCACGAAGTGCATTGCTAAAAGAGTGGATTTATGGAGAAGATCCATGGTGGACTGGAAATGAATTGTTACGTTTCTATGTGGTGAATTAAAACACGGATGTTATTTTAACAAAAGCGTTTATTTTGTTTCTTAACACAATCACTGAAAACACTTTATTTATGTACAGTCTTCGCTTGATTATTCTTTATACGGCACACTTCTCTTGATTATTTATTTACACTACACTTCTCTTGTGGTGTTTTTTTTATTGCGTCAACTCACTACGCAACGCGTCTCTTAACCCCTTGACGGGTGTTGAGCGCTGTTGGAGTAATCCTCCGTTACTTTCTACATTAAATCTGGAGTAATCCTCCGTTACTATTGAAATTTCTGTCCGTCTCGTCGCGGTCAGTTGTTAAGAGGACCGCCAGGTAGCATCTCCGCGTACGCGCCTCTCACCACGCGCTCCTGCGTCACTACCCAGCGGCCAGAATTGGGTAGGAATAAAGATTGGGGTAGGGTTTAGGACACTTCACAGGGGTTGGACTGGCTCATGTGAAGCAGCCAAACTCGTTTTGTTGGAACAAATTTCACATGAGATTCGACGGGAATCGAACCCGGATCTCCTTGGTGAAAGGCGAGCGACTTTGCTCTACGCCACGAGATGGCCATACTTTAGTATTGTTTTTTCATTGTACACTTCTCTTGCACTGTCGCACAGTCCTAAGCACTGATCACTGTTTGATGCACTGGCCACAGTCCACTGCACTGACCACAGTTCACGGCGCACGGTGGTCTGAAGAGGGCATAGGCACCAAATTTTATTTTTTGTGAAACGGTTATTTCTTGGTAAATGTCAATTCTACACACTTCAAATGACTAGAAACCAGGAAAAATAATAATTTTTATCAATGCTTACAGCCATACGACGCCATCAAAGCCAAGCGTTTCAGCCGAAGAAAAATTCAGCTACCTAAGCAGTGAAAATATACTTATCTTTGATTGTTTATAACCTTTTTCCTAATCACCTGTTCAACTTCCAGAAATTATATGCACTTTCATATACCTTTCTAAATATATTAAAGGAGTTTCAGTGTCATTTTTTTTATTTTTCCTTAAATTAATCCTTACGTAATTAAGGTATGTAAAAACTGCTTATTCTTTTGAATAAGTAAATTTTCACAGGCAATTAAAAAAAACACATCCCCAAAATTAATATATATTTTTAAGTGAACATTATTGAACAATTGTCAGTTGAGATCAGCTGCCCCGATCCGCCCCTTTCAAAATTATGACCGTTTAAAGTTTGCATTAAGTGTTTCGAAAGAGCACCATTACCTCCGGACATAATACCGAAATCGTTTACTTCTTGAAAATTTATTATCTTCTCAACTTTCAGATTTTTATTAATTATATAACATTTTCAATATCTTTTCAAAATTATTCCTTCTTTCAATTTGCCAAATTTCTGTGTTTTTCAATCAATTTAAACATAGGAAATTGAGATCTGTAGAACAGAAACATGCAATAAGTGAATTTTGACGGGCAATAACATTAAAACATCTGAACACATCTCGGCCAAATTAATGCATGTTATTAAGTGAACAATTGTAAATATTTTTACATTGATAACAACCGCCTTGCTCAACGTCTCTCAAAATGGCGTCCATTTATAGTTTACATCACGAGGATGAAAAAAGCGCCATTCCCTGAACTACGTGATCTTTGACGGACAATTACACAAAAACGATTAAAAACACTTCTTTGAAATTAATAAGTATTATTAATTGGACATTTGTTGATTTTTTTACGTTAACAACAGCCGCCCTGGCCTGCCTGTTTAACAACAGTGACCGTTTAAAGACTACATGATGAGGATTGAAAGAAAGCGCCTTACCAAAAGTAAGTGATTTTTGACGGGCAATTACAAAAAAAAAAAAAAAAAAAAAAATACTAAAAACACTTCCATGAAATTAATATTATTAAGGGGACATTTGATAAAATATTTTTATTAATAACAGTCGCCTCGGCCTGCCTTTTCGAAAATGGCGAAGGTTAAACTTTACTTGACCAGCTTTGAAAGAATGTGCCATTTCTAATAACTAAGTAATGTTTAACGAGCAATTAAACAAAAGCAAGTAAAAACAGTTCCATGAAATTAATAAATATTATTAAATGGATATTAGTTAATATTTTTTCGATAACATCAGCCACCTCGGATAGCCTCTTTTAAAATGGCGACCGTTAAAATTTACATAACGCGGTTTTAAAAAAAGCGCCATTCCCAAAACTAAGTGATTTTTGACGGACAGTTACACGAAAACGACTAAACAAATTTCTATAAAATTAATAACTATTATTTATTGGACATTTGTTGATGTTTTTTCCTTAACAAAAGCCACCTCGACTTGCCTCTTTTAAAATGGCGACCGTTTAAAAGTTTCATAACGAGGATTGAAAGAAAGCGCTTTACCAATAGTAAGTGATTTGTGACGGGCAATTACACAAAAATAACTAAAAACACTTCCATTAAATTAATAAATATTATTAAGGGGACATTTGATAAAATAGTTTCGTTAATAACAGTCGCCTCGGCCTGCCTTGTGGAAAATGGCGAACGATTATACTTGAAGTGCTGTGAAAGAAAGTGCCATTTCTATTAACTAAGTGGTCATTGACGGACTATTATAAAAAAAACAGAAACATTTCCGTGAAATAAATATATGACTTGAAATGAACAATTGTAAATATTTTTTCGTTGCCCCGACTTGCCTCCCTCGGTGGACGCGCAGTCAGCAGTCGAAGCGTGAGCGCTGGATGTCATGTCAGAGGTGGCGCGTAGGGTGAAATGATCCGGACAGGAAATGACCTCTGGCATATGCGTAACCGCGACTGCTAAAATTTAGACTCAAGTGACATGAAGATAGTCACACAGGAAGCCAACTCGGGCGGCCAGATCTTTGGCATTTCCATATCATGAAACACATCACTTTCCGGCTTTTGGTCCAAAGCATCCGTGTACCACCTTTTGACAGGCTAAGTAACATAATAGTAAAATAATATAAAATGATTAATTATTATTTTACATTATAAATGGCAAACGAGTAGTACAACTATTACAGTGTAAGTCACTACTACTATTAGTATATACTATTTATTCCTTTTACTACTTAAAGGCCATTTTTACGGTTTTTCTACTTTTGAAAACTATTGTTAAAATCTTTTTATACACTATCTCTACCTAGTTTTTAACACATATTCCGTTGAGTCATGGAATAAATGCTTATAATAACCTTTTCTTTACTTCTGAACAAATAAATGGAGGTTTTATTCATCTTCAATAACGTCTGATAAAGATTAATACTTTTTTGACAAATAAATAAACAATATGAATTATGAGGAATAATATTATTTTACACTTAGAATATGTTTCAATAGATTTATACTTAAAGAACCGTTTTAAATCCACTAAATAAATAGTTATTTAACTTAACATCCTATGCGCACGTTTCGGCCTCGTTCAGACCACCGTGCGGCGCTGGCCACGGTTCACATCACTGAGCACAATCACTGCACTGCTATTCACCGCGATGCTCACACTTCACAGCTCAGCTTCCACTTCAGACTTCAGACTGACTCGCGGTCGCCGGCCTCCGCGTATCTATACTCGCCGGGAGCCGTCTAGAATTTACTGGAACTTGCGATACACATCGCGAACACTCCGGGACCATCTACTTCGAGGGCCGCCGGCAGATATCGCAATCCGCGCATACAGGTAGTTCGTGGTGGCGTCGGCAGATGACGCAATATTTGTTACAGTATTTTTTGCCAGTGTTTTGAAGAGGTGGTAAACTGTGCAAAAAATATTCCTTACAACATAAAACACTGTAAATCATGCAATAAAATACAAAAAAGTAAGAAAAATTATTCAAACCGCAGTCAAAAGATGAAGACAAAGAATTTCAACAGTGACTTGTTCCATGCATCAAACATTCCATTTTCAAAACTTGAAAATTCACCATTTGTCCAGTTTCACCAACAAAACATACAAAATATAAAATTCCACAGAGTCAACTCCTAGGAAATATCTAACTCCGCAATATTTTTTGACAATCAAAGAAATTAGATTTGTTTTTAGAGAATTGTGTTCATCCTTTATATAGTAGTATGTATTAGTATACATTTTAATATTATTCAACCATAATGTCCATTTCTCTGCCTATTTTTAAACTTTTCCTTTCCAAATGCCTTGTCAACTATAATACCTATTTCCCTGCCTGTTTTTAAGTGCCTATTTGCCTGCTCATTTAGTGCCTGCATGTGCGAGCTCTACTTATAACACTAGTTTACGTTCATCCGCGCCAGTTGAACGACTGTTTTTCCTTGCGAGTTTTATACATTCGCCAAATAAGGGTTTATTGTGTGATGATTTGTTTGAAAAACTGGTCCCTTTAAAGGGAAATTCCGCTTATTTGAATTAGACTTAAAAGTTATTCAGAAATGTATGACTGTCAATTAGTAATTTATTGTAATTGACAATTACAATAAATTGTTGCAATAAAAAAGTAATAATAAAAAGTATAGTATCTACTGTATTTTCATTATTTGAAGTATTTTAAATACGTATGTATAAGCCTCTGGGATGGCTCATGGGCAGTGTACTCGATTCCCGGTGGAGGCAAAAATAGAGTTGTAGCTTTCCTTTAAAACCGTCCCAGTTTCTGTAGCTGTGTGACGAAGAAAGCTCAAGGAGGCGAATCTTGCTAGTTACGGTGAAGAGAATGCGTCATGTCACTCTTACCCCCAAGCATCGGTGTGCCCATTCACAGGGGACACCGGTAGCTGGCCGGCGTAGTCAGAATACCGACCCATTAACGCCAAATACGTACATTTAGCTATCCAAACCTAATGTACTTTCAGTATGTATTTAAATACTTATTTACGAAGTATTTTGGCGAAGTATTTTAATACTAAATTTAAAGTATTTTGCCCAACACTGTAAACAATGCAACTCGTCTTGTCTTTCCAGGGTGTGAGTGGACGAACAGCCGTGGGAGAGCGGCGATGCAGCGCTCGGGTGCAGCTTTCGAGGCCTGCGCGCAAGCGATCGTCCTCTCCTCGCTGCCAACGTTCTCCACGTCAACTATATTTAGATAACTAATAGGAGGATGATGCTCAGTAAAGCAAAGTTTCACGAACAACGTCAGATGTACGCCAAGATATTGCATCATATATAATGCTTTAATTTGACATATACTCACGCTATAAATCAACATTACTGTACAAAAGAGAAGGGCTTCAACATATCTTGATTAGAATAATAAAGAAGTATATTTTTCTGTTTTGAAGAGTTTTTCTTTCGTGCTCATGTTTACATTTCTCGGTTTTTTATTATCTTAATGTCCAGCAGAGAATTCCATTTAGTGCGTATTGTACTTCAATATCTAAGAGTATTGTTCCACATTTACAATTAATAATTAAACATAATAAAATGTTTATGGCGAAAAATGCTGAGTTTTCTGAATATTCCATGAGAGATCTCTAATAGACACTTGTAAACGGTTTGAGGGGCAATATATTTTCTATATAAATCAACGACGAGGCCAAAATGAAATTTCATCTTCCTATATTATAGTAAGCTTTCTCACAAGTGTTACGTTCCCAATTCTATTAAAGGAGTATTAATTTTATCAAGACTCCATGATTTAAAAAAAAGTGATTTATCGTAAATGTAACTGTGCTAAGTCAAGAGCCGTAACGAGAGAGACGAGGATGAGGACGACTACTGCTACTGCTACTGCAGCCGCCGCCGCCGCCGCTACAGCTAGAGCTACTACCACTACTACCACTACCACTACTAGTGCCAATGCCAATGCCATCACCCGGCGGTGCCTCGCTGGTGTGAGATAACTGTTATGGTAAACCTCTGCAAGCCGACGAGGTCGGTGCCGAATCTCACCATCCAATGGGTAAAGATCACTGCTTTCCCCCGCGATAAATACATGCACTACACTTACGTGACAAATTGCATTAGCAGTTGACGAGCCCGGAAACACTAATATGTCAATCAAACGACTTTTTCCACTAGTACGACGACTATTACAACAACGCTATTTCGACTACTACTTCTACCACCACTACTACTAGTACCACCACCACTACCACACTACTAGTCCATCACTACTACCACTACCACCACCACCACCATCACTACTATTACTCCTATTTTAGTGGGAGTGGTAGTGGTACCTACCGCTACCACTACTATTACTCCTATTATTATTATTATTATTATTATTATTATTATTATTACCACTACTACTGCGACGTCTGTTACCGCGACGACGACAGAAATTTTAAATTGATTTCGTAATAATAAATTATTAGTTAACAAATGAAAAGTAGCGAGCATAAATTACACAGAACTAATCCTCGGAAATAATCCTCGGAATGATATTTGCCCATGAACATTCATGGAAACATCGTATCAATCTGAAAATCACTTGTAAATCAAAATTAAATATTATAAAAAATGTATCACATTAAAAGTGGGAATCGAACTGTCTCTTAAGAACTTACTTACTAGTGATTCAATATAAGCTCTATTATGGGACAGTTGTATGCAGTGAAGCTCCTAGATATTTATTGCAACAATAAAACCAAATCATCAACACTTCGTCTAAGTTTCGGCGCTGTTATACCTAGTCCCTGGAATAGTCTTTTAGTGGAAGCTGAACTAATGCCATTGAACAAGAGAAATAAACTGTTTTGCTTAAAATATGGATACTCAAGATTTTGTTCTACAAAAATCCTATCAAATCAAAACATCAGTCCCTCTAAAACAGGAATGTATTAGTCTCGTCCAAATTTTCCAAGACCCCCTTCGAGAAAGACTTCTTGACAATGAAAAGGATTTTGATATAGAAAAACCACCTCTCCTCCCAAGACATCTTCACCCGATTCCTCCATGGGAAACCTTCAGTCCGAACACAGATCTGGAATTAAACCAATATTCATTTCCGAACAAATCTGCTAAAAACGCAACCCATGTATTGAATATTGACCAGAATATTAATGGTTCTTTAAATGATTATATAAGAACTTTAAAAAAGTGTATTATTATGGTATGGGATCACCAGTGGAAAGCTTCAACGTCCGAACTCCATTGTTGTACGAAAATCTGTAACAGACTCAAATATCCCAAACACTACATTAAGAAGAAAAGAACAATTAATAAGTAATATAGTGATAGTAAAATAACAAGATTAAGAATTGGCCATTCTTCCCTCACTCACTCCCATCTCATGAAAAAACGGCCCATCCACCTGTCTAAATGTGGAGGAATGTTATCAACATCCCACATTATACTTGAATGTTTAAGCCTCCAAAATCTAAGAAACTCTCTTGGCATCAGAACCGAAATTTATGAAATATTTACTTCAATTGAAGGTTGCAAGTCAATTTTAAGTATCTTAATATTGCTGGTCTTTATAATATGATCTGAATTATTGTAAAATTTATTTTACTTAATATTTCTGTTTATTCTAATTTATAAAATGTTTGAAAAATTTGGTGGTGAAACTGGTGAAAATCAATAGTGGTCGCTAATGACCTTAGATGTTTTTGAAGTGGCCTAAAATAATAATGAAAAAGGAAAACGGTTTCAAATCATTGTTGAATTTCAAACCGGCAATCACAAGAGCTATTGAAAATGACATGCAATTGGCTGGTGCTAAGGTAACAAAGTTTCTAGGTTTGTCAATTCAGACAATCTCAAATGGAATAACAATTTAAATGAATTGAACACAAAATCAAGTTCGTTAGTATGCTATGCATTCAGAATTCTTTCAAATGTTGTCAGCCTTCATGCAACTCGTTGTGAATATTATGCGTGCGTGCATTTTCGCCTGAGTCAAGGCCTAATATTCTATGGAAGCTCATGCTATAGTACCCAGGCCATTAGATTGCAGAAAAAATATTTGAATAATAAAAAATGCCATCTGTGTGATTCCTGCAAAGCTCTCATTGAGCTTGGAGCCTTACCTTTGCTTGCCTATTGATGAATCTATAGTTCTTGTCAACACTGACTTACTTAAGGGTGAGAATATATTTTCATACAATGCAAATATTTACAATTACAATTACAAGTCATAGGAATCTAATGTTTTAATATCTGCAACTCCCTACAAGAAATCCATATATAACACATACTTGTATGTTATTTTACAATGCACTGCCAGATGACATTCCACAATTAGACTTTACACAATCTGAAGTGCCAAGAAAAATCTTTTGGGCTGCAAAACTGTTTCGAGAACATACTGACCATAAAAAGGAAACATAATAAGACTACTTATTTTAACAAAAAAGTACAATGCGTCAGTAAACATTTGTAACATATTGTGTAATTTTAAATAGATTAAATATCCCTATCAAGTTTTATACATAGGCCTCTTGGACAATGACCCTCATTTCGATCAGGTTTCTCGACTAGTTGGCCAGAACCATTCAGCAAATGCTGAGAGGGCCCTTCTTTTGCTTCTGAACATAACGTAGCTTCATTATTCGTTTTGTTGAGCTCTCTTTGTTTGCTAATTGTGGCAGAAGTAGAGCAAGGGGTGTGTGTTCGTATTTTGCAACAATACAAATAAATATCAGCTGCAGTTCGTTTACCAAAACAATTTGTTTCACTTCCTCAATTCGTTATGAAAAATCACATCTTAATAATAGATTTGCATGTTTTGTTAAAGAGACCCCATGTAAAAATAGTCATTTCATAAGTATAATTTGGACCGTAGAGGGTATAGGCGAATAAGGCGGTGAAAAGTGCCCTCAAAACCAAATCGCGAAGCTCATATGAAAGAGAATAAAAATGCTGTAGATTCACAAAAAATCATTCTCCTAGGGCAATTCTTTGCAGAGATACGAGAAACGTGTTTTTCATGTTTTTATTTTTTCTCCCCTTCTTGCATGTATCAGGCTGAAAAATATTGCAGAGACGAGGGAAAATGGTTGAATTTGAAGGTATTTTTGTCAATTAGTCTTGACGCCAAATTCATATAGAAAAAATAAATTAATTTTTAAAATTAATTTTCGACGTGATAACGTTGAAGTACTGTCTCAGTTTTCCCTAGAATGTCTTATAACATTCTATAACATTTTTTTCAGATTTTTAAACAATGTGGACGATAGAGAAAAAAAATTTAAAACTATTTTATCATTTAAAAAAATGTATATTCGCGCTAAGATGAGATTCGAAAAATCGTTTTAACCGACGTTTAAACCAGATCTAATGACGATATATGAACACAAAATTTTTATAGGTGTCACATCGATTATGTACTAAATCCAAACGGAATATGCTTCGTGGAAAGAGATAGAGATAGGTGGCCACTTGCGCATCCAACTTCAACCAACGAGCTTCAGGTATCAGTTTGCGTCATAATATTAACGAGAATTTTAAATGTCAAAATTATCACGTCATTGAAACATAATCAGATAAGTAGTTTTTTTTAATATTACATCTTTTACCCACCCACACCATCGTGTTATTTGGTTGGTTACCGTTGAAAATTGTCACTTTACGTCACTCACAAAATCTTTCTCAACACGTCTTGGTCTCCATACAACATGGCGGCCGACGTCTGGTCTCGCTTTTCAAACGAAGTGGTCACATGATTTGTCCGGAAACTGGTGCTGCGCAGAACGAGCAAAAATCAGTGCACTGGAGGAGCCCACCCATCTCTTTCCACCATGGGAATATCGGGAGGGAAACGATATTATTGTGAACATGCAAACGGAAGTGTCACACTGTGGTGCTGCTACCACCTAGCTCCGGTCATTTATTATTTGGCACACTCTCGTTACTTAGTGAAAATTGTTGAACACAGTGGCGAATTCTCCGATACACAACGTATACCGCCGGTATACCTGGTAATCGGAAGTGCTTAGGATATATTAATTAAGTTTGACAATCCTCTAAAAAGTTATTGAGATTTTGAAAGCTTTAAAACAGATGCGAAAAAATAGCTGTTTTGCTACCGAGAGCCAGTCAGGCTTCCGCATCTGTAAGCGCGATGAAGTGCGAGAAGTTTCAAACAGTTCTAAATGCTGTTCAAAGAATTCGCTCGGTACAGGCGAAGGCACCGCATACCACCCGCGATAACCTCTGGCTCCTAATGTTTCAAGGGCGGGGAGAGGGGATGATGCCCGTCTGGACTGTCGGTAGACACTGCAAAATATTGCGGTGAACGGTCCTTCTCTGGTCGTTCGTAAGTAACGCTTCGCTCAAGTTTTTGTGAAAATGGAGTGTGTTAATGATCCAGACGTTAGTGGTTTGTGAAATTGTCTTATAGAACTATTATTAAGGCCGGAATTTCATAGTATTGGGATTTCAAAAAAGCTCAAAATAAAAAACAACGGTAGAGGGAGCTTCTATGAAGTGCAGTATACATGAAATAACGTTCAGGAATCGCCACTGGATGAACAGAAATTTTGAAAACAACAACAAAAAACAGAAATTTTGAGTAGACTGTTTATAAACGAACGCATGATACCACTGACAATGATTAATTGTCTATGATTGTCTAATTGTTAGTGATTAATAAATTAAAACTCAGTTGATATATTTCAAACTGATAAAACTAGTTTGAGATTTTTAAATAATGTGGGCGATGGTGAAAAAAAAAACAACCATTTGTAATAGAATGTTCACATTCACATGAAATTCACATTATATTTCATGCAAAATATGTTGATCCCCATAAGCGGCAATCTTTAATTTCTATTCAATTATTTATAATATAAATGTATGCTTTATTTACAGGATGCAAAGGAAAACTCAATCAACTAATCAATAATTTACATGAATGTTATGTAAATTTATGATTTACATGAAAACACAAATTTATTTACAAGATGTAAAGGAAAACACAATCAACTACTCAATGAAGTTATGATTTAGTATGCGTGTTAATAAATAAAACAGTCTTTGATACCTATAAAAGTTTACGAAAAATATTAAAATTAACATGTGTAAAATGACAAATCTTAAAATAATGGGTAAAACCATGAATGATGGTAAAGAAAGAAATCAGATTCAAAAAAAAACACACTTGAGCAATTAAATCTTAGTTTGAATCAAGAGGTCATCTTATTACAAAGTAGTGTAATTTACAACATCTTACCAAAAGCATTGATATAGAAGGATGTTAACATTAAAAGCCACCTGAAATACAGCCGCCAACTACGATTAATCATAGTTTATGATCAATTACAAGCCATGATCTCCATAAAGGTTTCCAGTTACAAGTAACTGAAATTCAAAAATGCGTAATTTAAAATGCAATGTAAATATAGGTACCCTTTCCCTCAGATAAAATGTCCGGCAAAATTCTATCTTCCACAACGCGCCGATAAACTTGGACACCCCTTGGCCTGGGGGAGGGCAGGGGGAGGGACGCGTTGACCAATCGCTAGCAGGTAGAACCACAGTTGTCTGTGATTGGTGCAACATCCCAAGGGGTGGAAAGGACGTTGCCTCAGGGGGAGGGGGCTAGTTTCTTTACGTACGAGGCGGAAATAAGTCATATTTCCCTATCGATGGAGAGATTTTGCCTGCACGTTCGCCACGACGAAAAAATATTTCTTAGCGGGGGTTTCCGTCCAGAATTATTGTCAATTGAACCGTAAATATTCAGCATTTTAGCAACAATTGATCTAACGTTTAGCAATCGATTTGTAACTCCAGTCGAAGGGCAATTTTCAGATGCTCATTTCAGGCACAATTTGCGGACCCTTCCCGGCCGTTCTAACGCATATTTCGAATTCGTTTATAAAATTTTAAATTGTTGCAAAAGTGTTAATTCACAATTTTCGGCTTTGGGACATCGGGAGACCCTCCCCCTTTAGATTTGCAAAAGTTGGAAATTGTTTATAAATTTTCAATTGTTGCAAATTTTTTTTATTGTCTCATCTGAGTGGCGTTTAAACGCGATACAAAATTCCGGAATTCGATCGGTTTTATCATATTTCGTTCTCGAGATATATGTAATTGTTTATAAGAAATTAACATCTTAGAATGACCCCATTTGTTTTCACTTAACACAAGCATACTGAAAAAACACAGTTCTCCAATGTTGCGCTTTTGCTTGCTACGCTTAAAAAACACTTAGCTTATAAACAAATTCTGTGGCCAATTTAATTACGCTAAATCCGTCTTTTTATGGGAGTATGAATATAACTTTTATTTTGTTTTTATATTCTCTTTTACATGCCTCAGTTTGCAAGTCGATATATTTATGAAATAAAGAGGAAACTGATTATATACAAATTATTTTTGAATGAGCATTACGTCGAAATGAGTGTTTCTGCTTTTCTATCAAAGTGATGTTGAGCAACCGAATAGCTGTATTATTAATTTTTTTCAAAGGCTACTTTTAAAACCGTGAGTTAGAAACTATATGTTTCTCTTATTTACCCATTACCATTAAAAAATAGGGAAACATACTATTAGCTGTTTGCTGTAAACTGTATTGAATTGGATAAATGGAATGTTAAAGTTTTCAAATAAAGAAATATTTATTTTGTGTGTTGAAAGATCACATGAGTAGAATCACACATCACAATATTTACACAAGAAAAGAAATTTCTAAATGAACGTATATAAACTTTAAGTTAATATTTTCAATTCAATTTATCATTCAATAAGTCAGGATCATCTTTCTAAAACTGTTAATTTGATGATTTCATTGTATAATATTCAAATCAGAGCTGAAAGCATCATGTGCTAAGCATTGTTAATACATATTTTTAAACAACATTAATATATTTAATATACATTAAAAACGTTTTTTATATTGGCAAACGTTTCAATGAAATTTCATGAATTCCTAAACGCTTGAAAATAAATACTTGTAAAATTAAATTATTCTAGCGTGTAAAAATATAACAAACTCACGTACTTGGTAAAACGTGTTGATACTACTAAAAGAAAGCAAAACATGTTATAACAATTCAAAGAGATTTAGCGTTTGTTTACAGTTTAGTAAATATCAATGCTCTAGCATTTTCCAGTGAAAATACGTAGAACGAACTTGGTGGTCTAGTTCAACCTTCAGCCTTCCCAACCCAGACTACATTTCAGTATCGTCAGAGTTCGAAGGTGGATTGTTGGAAGGTACTCTCCATGGTGGAAATAATATTTTGGTGGAAATATTATTTCCACCATGGTACTCTCCATTCTACGAAACTGCCAAAACCTTGTATTTTGCACGACCATCTGTACAGGGAGAACGTAGCGGTTTATTAAACGGAAACGGGCCATTCCAGGTATCTAATGTGCAATCGTTGAAAACGTTTAACCATTATAATCTACTTCTAAGGAAAATACAAAATAAACAATGTTAATGATCACCTGACGTCTGAGATTAAAAAACCTGATAAGCAGAGAAAATTAAAGTAATTGTAAGTGATTGATGAAGTTGAATGATCAAATGAACACAATGTTTCTTGCTTCCTTTAATGCTATCTTCGTTAACAAACATGTAGTTACATGTGATACCTATATCCAAACTAATGAGAATTTTCAAAATTAAAATCATCAATAAAATGTTGATTCGTCAGCAAGTATTATATTATTAAATCCTCATTTCTGATTCATTCGCTTCTGTGTGAATTACATAGTACACATGATTCGTAAAAATCTACAAAATGTGGGCAGATAATAAATATTACTGTTTCAGGTTAGAGTTACGTGTGCTAAATGAAACAGCAGTAACAATCTCCGTGACACGCTCGGGAGCCAGAATAGTGTTACCCGTCCGTGTTCACGTGACTGATGAATAACAATATTTCGAAGAGGATCACTAATCTCCTCCTTCACGCGCCCCGTATTATCGTTTCGTTCTAAAAACAGCAGGTGTGTGAAGTTGACTGGGTGAATTTCAAAACTCCTACATAATTTGAGAGCTGTGAGGCGAAAACAAAACGTTGTACAGTTCTCGGGAGAAAAACAATATTAAGAAATTATGAAATTACATTCAAATGTGAAGAACGTGTTGCGGGCAAAATCGGCCAAATCGAACTATTGTAAGAGTTCTGAAAGAGTGAAGAAATCTCACAAATATTTTTAGAAAATGGACTAACCAAATTATAGAAAAAGACAAATGTTCTCAATAGTAAATAACGACTTCTGACAAAACTTTTCATTAACTATTGGACATATGAAGACAAACGGAGGAAAAATTACATAATTACGAGTTAGTTTTTGTTGCTCATGGGCATTTATAATTAATAAAGGGACGTTTTCTACACTTGCGTCAAAGATTTCTGGGTCGTGAACAAAGATATCTAATGGAAGTTCGAAAACACTTTTATGTTCCGACGTCAAACACGAGATATTTTCCTGTTCATGTTATTTTGATTTGCATATTGAAAAGAGCAAAATATTAATTTTTTATTTTCATATTACATAAGAGGTCTAGGTTGTGAATGAGGAGTTCGAAAGAAAGTTCGAATACACTTTTCTCTTTTGGCGTAAAAAAGTGGAATTATTAAGTATTTTTCTGTTCCGCCATCCTCTTATAGCGTCCATTACGCTATCCGGCAATAAAATTTAACCAGTAAAGTTCATACCATTTTTTTTAATTTTTGAAAATGTTTCAGGGGCTTCTTGTAGAGTACCATCCAAAAATAAAACATTGATTTGAAAGTCAGGAGGGCTCGACATCAGCCACATCGCTTGCGGAATATCAACTTTGGAGAAAATCGCCTGAACAGTTTAGCCGCTAGCATTGTTCACAGAGGAAAATACGTTTTACCATTAATCGTTTTTTTCGTATTTACTACCCACCAAACCTGGATTCTGGCTACACCACATGATAAAGGGATTTTATTCTATATTTATCAACTGAATTTATCCACTTTTTTTTGCACCAGGGCCCGGAAATTACAGTTTTTTGTGTCGAAAATTAGCCGATTTCCTCCGTAGAATTACGTAACTTTTTACTTTCTCGTATACGCACATACATACGGAGTAATATACGTAGTATAAAGAAAGTTATGTCATGCTGCGCGAAAAAAACGGCGAATTTTCGACAGAAAAAATGTATTGCCGGGCCCTGAAAACAAAGGAGTGGATAAATCAAGTTACTAAATTAAGAGAAAAAATCTCTAACACGTAATATAACCATAATTCCTGTTTTGTGGGTCTTTGATGCCAAAACACCAATTGAGAGCAACACGTCACTCTGTCTGCGTCTGTCCGTCCATCTGTGAACACTACTAGCACCTAAACAGATCGTACGATCTTTTCCAAATTGAAGAATCCCATGTCGATGTGATTCTAGTTGAAACTTTGAGATTTTAAAAAACATTCTTTAAAATTTAAGGGTACATTACCTGAAGCCGTCGGTCATTTTCAAAATTTTCTCAAAAACGGCCCCAAATTCTTTCTTTAAATTTCTTCTAAGAATAGAGTAAAATACACTTATAAAGGTGACATAGGTCCCATTTCCACTGTTAACTCTGAATTTTCGAAAATTGGAAAAGTTCGAATTTTTTCGGCGTTTTCCTACAACTCTAAAATTGAACACAGATTTTTCTTTCAAAAGAAATTTGTTGTCCATAAATAATTCTTTCAATAAGGTCATATAATTTTTTTTAAAATTACAGACAGACAGACAGACGAACAGACACAAGAACAGACACATCAACAGACACACGAACATACAGGCTTTTCGCCGTCATTCGATTTTTCTGTATCAACGACCCACAAAACATTGGTTTCTGGCAACACCAGTTAAAGGATTTTTTTTCTACATTTCACAACATTAGTTAACCCTTTTTTCGTTACCAGGGCCCGGCATTAACAGTTTCTCCTAGATTCTCAACAATAATATTCGATATTTCATTTTGTTAATAAATCTCATTTTAATATTTACTGATTATTTCACCTTTGGAATTGATTGAAAATATTCGTTGAATGGAAACAATGAAAAACATTTTTTCTTCCTTTCTGGTAATTATGTCGTAAGAAGAAAAAGTATTGTAATCATGCGCCGGGAGACGGCGATTTTTCGACAAAAACCTCTAAATTCCGATCTCTGGTCACAAAAAAAGTAGATAAATGTTATTCCTGTATATAGTGAATTACTTCAAGACGTTTGTAGACAGAATCCTTGTTTTGTGGGACCTTGTTACTAAAAAATCTATTTACGACAAAACGTCTGTCTGTCCGTCTGTAGTTAACACAAGCATCTAAACGCCGCACGTTCTTTTTTTGTCAAATCTGTGATACATGACAGTTTAAAATCATCTTTGTGAGGGGCTAGAGTCATAAGAGTTTCTGTGGTATAGCATGTAAGCGCAATGTTGGAGGAGCTTAGGCACGTAAGATCGAATCTCATCCACGGCGAATAATTTTTGCGGATAGAAACAATTTTGCGGTTATTTGTATAGTTATATTCATTCGTATCCATTATAAATATCACATAAAGCATGTGTTTTTGAGGCGCCACTACTTATTTTAATGTGTTAATGTCTTTAAGAATCACGTATAAATATGCCCCTATTTCGATTCTGGCTTCAGAACGTCTGCATGCGCGCCCGTGTTGAGCTCTAGTGTTATCGCAACATTCATCTGTGACGTAATTCAACCTTGGCCATAGTCGCCGAAAGATAAGACCGGGAACGACGTCCACAGAGGGGTCTAAAGACCACGGCTTCTGGTTGTAAATATTTCTTACTAAAATGAGCTATGTAGTTGCGTGGGTTTTATTCGTTTGCATTCTTATTGTGAATTTGATATCTTTGACACATGTAGAACATTTCTCTAATAAAAAATCTAAGTGCAATGAATATTACGTAACTATTCTTTTCGTAATAAGTGTGCTTGAACAGCGTGTTGAGAAATATCTGTGATAGCACAGTGCGGTCGAGTCAGACCTACAGACTACAGGGATCCGAGTTCAAATCCCAGTGACTCTGGAGTATTTTTACCTCCACGTGTAAAGAGAGTTATGTAATGCTGTAGGAGGAAGTGCCGAAATTTTCACAGAAAACACGTTTTGTAAGTAGCTAGTTCGAAAAAAGTGGATTGTTGGCATTGTTATTTTATTTTCTATACACAAGGCTGTCAAAACGCTTGTTTTTTGAACCCGAAAAAGTGATTTTCCAAAAAACCTCTTTGTCAATCCGTCTTCGTGTGAGTAATTCTAGAGCCTAAAGTAAACATGATTTTCACCAAAATGGATATTCCTTGAACGATCTGGTTAGCCAGAAGATTCGTAATATTAGTATTACGAATCTTCGAATTTGAAACGAATCTTTTAATTTTGAAGGTACTTTACACCAAACCCCATCATATTTACATAATTTTCTCAAAAAGAGCTCCAATTTTTCTATAAATCTATTCCTCGAAGCACAAGATGTTTAAAGATGGCGTACGTTCAATTTTGGGCGAACGATCTGAATTTTCGAAAATTGCGAACAAATACCTATTAACATTGTCGAAAAGAAATATTAACGCTAGAGATTTTTGTTTCATGAAATCTCTTTTTAAAAAGAGATATTAAATTAATGTAAATTAAACACTCCACTCTTTCCTAGTAATGATCCACTCTTCACTAGTAATGATTGCTGCTATTGGGTCTAACCGCTTCCTTGTTCTTTGGATGGCTACTGTTTTTTTTAATGTTTTCCAACAGTATTATCTCGAAAGTACTGGAGGAGAACAGTTGATATCTGGAGTTGAAGGGATGGTGTTAGCTTCTATTGTAGGCCTGGTTCCTTGTGATTCCAGTGAAAAATCAGTAACTGCACTGAAACAGTAGAAGCTCCCGCCAATTGATAATCATAAGTGAATCACCATGTACTGGGTAGGGAGGAGAACGAGGAAATCTTTATGAATTGTCGCCTGCTCTTTCCTTCTCAGATAAATACTTGGATAGTTTATCAACATCAAATCGGAATTTTAGCGCGTTTGATGTAATATTAAACATAAAAAAATCCCTTCCAGTTGTCTGCGTGTTAATTTTTAGCGTATCAAAATAGCCCCGACACCCGTATCACATTAGCCTCTTAAGTTGTATCATATTAGCCCCACAAATTTGAGGCTGTATAGATCATGACACGATTAATATTATTGCATTTTTAACGCAGAAAAAAGATTAATTCTATCTTAATGATAACCTATTTTCAAAAATATCGTGTCATAAAAAATAACGAAATAACATCAAAAGTTTTATATCACGGCGGTAAAGTTTTTGACTGGAAAAATTAGGCATTTTAGTTTTGATTTTTTTGCTCCCAAATATTGTAACATTCTGAGTGCTATATGGTCATTATAATATAATATATTTCCTATCATTTGTCATTTTCTTGTTAATTTTGGACATAAATAAGTAACAACTCTTTAAGTGTATTACATTAGCCCCAATTTTCTACTGTATAATATTAACCCCGACTGATCTTGTTAACATTGTCGGAAAGCAATATTAACGCTAGAGATTTTTGTTTAACGAAATCTCTTTTTAAAAATAGATCTTGTATTAAGGTAAATTTAACACATTGTTTTTTTTTAAACTGCAAATGCTTCACTTTCTTTTCGCATCGGAAAGGAGGTAGTCTTGTCGTGTACCTGGTGGTGCAGGGGAAACCGTGTCAGGTGAGTTAACTTTAAAGACCCGAGTTCGAATCCCGGCGAGTAGAAAATATTTTCTGCTGCAGTAGGTGGCTTTTTTTGTTTCTTTTATGCAGGTTCACATAGTCCGTATTGAATACTGCGTAGCAATTACGAATAATACGTGAAAATACATGCTGTTGAAGCAACACTTGTTTTGAACATAAAACACTTTCTAAATAGTATGTATAGTAAGATAAACTTTATTTAGGTGAGTAAACTTAGATCATTCACTTTGATTCTCTAAATTAAAACTTGACGTAACTGAGATCAGTGTGGTCATAAGAGTTATTATGATACATATACCCAATGCTTTATTTTTAAAATCTTAGGCCCCGAAACGCGCCTCAAATTAATTGTTAATATAATAGCAATAGTCATTTATATATATAATATAATTTAATATTTATTTCCAAAGAACCGGAACGCCGTTCCGTCGCGTACCGACAGAAATCAAGCTCTGTATATACAGGATATTCGGGGAGGAAATGTCGAATCTTCGAAAAACAGCTGTTAAGATAATTTTAACCATATTTTATCTAATAAACTACACGGATATTCCAAATGGCTAAGCTGCAATAAGCAATCAAAAGTTGGTTTGGATATGTTTTCTATGCAACTATTTGCGTTGTAGCAACATATAAACACTTCATTAATATCTAAATTGTTTATTATTAACAAAATAAATGAATACATTTGATCAGAAAGAAAAATTAACCTAGAAATAAAAAAAGCACCCAATTTTCACAGTTCGACTGCTTTTTTATTTCTCTTTTTTTTCTCTCTGAACTAATATATTAATTTATATTATTAATAATAAACATGTTACATGTTTCTGGTCTGTTTATATGATTCTAGAATGCAAAGTTTTGCGTAGAAACCATATTTTCACACCAACATTTGCGTGTTTATTGCAGCTCAGCCATTCAGAATATCTATGTAGTTTATTAGACAAAATATGATTAAAATTGTCTAAACAGCTTTTTTTCAAAGTTTCGACGTTTCGTTCCCCGACACTCTGTATCTCCATGCTTCTTTAAAACCGAAACAAATAATTTGCGTACTGCAAACAAATTATTTAAACCCATGGCAGTAGAACTGTTAACATAAGTACTGTCACATATCTTTCGCAGGATAAGGAGTCAAATTTAAACAAAAATTATAGTTCACATGAATTTTGACAAATTGCGTCTTACTTTCTATGATATTCAAATGGTAACATTATATTACAATATTAAATTGGTTAACAATTTCGGCTAAAGAGTCTTGTTTCATAATTCTCCAATTTCGTATTGTAATAAGATATCTTACGATACTCATGTCGTAAATAACTATTTGAAAACTATTATGTTTAGTGTATGTGTCTAGCAGGTTTTGTATTATTCTGAGAAACTGGATCATACGAATTACGTTTACTACGTTATTCACACAGGAGCACATGTATCTCAAAAAAGTATTTAATAATACAATCCTTGCTGATGAATCAACGTTTTATTGATGATTTTAATTTTGAAAATTTGCATTAGTTCGGATGTTTAAATATAGGTATCACATGTAATTACAAGTCTGTTAAACAAGATAGCATTATATGAAGCAAGAAACATTGTTTTTCATTTGATCATTCAACTTCATCAATAACTCACAATTACTTTAATTTTCTCTGCTTATCAGTTTTTTAATCTCATATCTTCGATGAAGACATGAATCACATAACATCGTAGATATTTCAGTGTTTTAAAAAGTAATAACGTGAATAAATGCTTATATTTATTGAATTGGTTTTATAATAACCTGTAAAAACATGGGTTTTCTGTAGATTTTGGGGATGTTGAAAACATTCAAATAGTAAAGGCAATGTTAAGCTGGTGACCCTTAACATTGTTTATTTGATATTTTTCTTAGGGATAGTTTATAATGGTTAAACGTTTTCAAAGATTGCACATTAGATACCTGGAATGGCCCGTTTCCGTTTAATAAACCGCTACGTTCTCCCTGTACAGATGGTCGTGCAAAATTCAAGGTTTTGACAGTTTCGTAGAATGGAGAGTACCTTCCAACAATCCACCTTCAAACTCTGACGATACTGTCTGGGTATGGGAATGTAGTCTGGGTTGGGAAGGCTGAAGGTTGAACTAGACCACCAAGTTCATTCTACGTATTTTCACTGGAAAATGCTAGAGCATTGATATTTACTAAACTGTACACAAACGCAAATCTCTTTGAATTGTTATAACATGTTTTGCTTTCTTTTAGTAGTATCAACTCGTTTTACCAAGTATGTGAGTTTGTTATCTGTTTACACGCTAGAATAATTTAATTTTACAAGTATTTATTTTCAAGCGTTTAGGAATTCATGAAATTTCATTGAAACGTTTGCCAATATAAAAAACGTTTTTAATGTATATTAAATATATTAATGTTGTTTAAAAATATGTATTAACAATGCTTAGCACATGATGCTTTCAGCTCTGATTTGAATATTATACAATGAAATCATCAAATTAACAGTTTTAGAAAGATGATCCTGACTTATTGAATGATAAATTGAATTGAAAATATTAACTTAAAGTTTATATACGTTCATTTAGAAATTTCTTTTCTTGTGTAAATATTGTGATGTGTGATTCTACTCATGTGATCTTTCAACACACAAAATAAATATTTCTTTATTTGAAAACTTTAACATTCCATTTATCCAATTCAATACAGTTTACAGCAAACAGCTAATAGTATGTTTCCCTATTTTTTAATGGTAATGGGTAAATAAGAGAAACATATAGTTTCTAACTCACGGTTTTAAAAGTAGCCTTTGAAAAAAATTAATAATACAGCTATTCGGTTGCTCAACATCACTTTGATAGAAAAGCAGAAACACTCATTTCGACGTAATGCTCATTCAAAAATAATTTGTATATAATCAGTTTCCTCTTTATTTCATAAATATATCGACTTGCAAACTGAGGCATGTAAAAGAGAATATAAAAACAAAATAAAAGTTATATTCATACTCCCATAAAAAGACGGATTTAGCGTAATTAAATTGGCCACAGAATTTGTTTATAAGCTAAGTGTTTTTTAAGCGTAGCAAGCAAAAGCGCAACATTGGGGAACTGTTTTTTTCAGTATGCTTGTGTTAAGTGAAAACAAATGGGGTCATTCTAAGATGTTAATTTCTTATAAACAATTACATATATCTCGAGAACGAAATATGATAACACCGATCGAATTCCGGAATTTTGTATCGCGTTTAAACGCCACTCAGATGAGACAATAAAATAAATTTGCAACAATTGAAAATTTATAAACAAATTCCAACTTTTGCAAATCTAAAGGGGGGAGGGTCTCCCGATGTCCCAAAGCCGAAAATTGTGAATTAACACTTTTGCAACAATTTAAAATTTTATAAACGAATTCGAAATATGCGTTAGAACGGCCGGGAAGGGTCCGCAAATTGTGCCTGAAATGAGCATCTGAAAATTGCCCTTCGACTGGAGTTACAAATCGATTGCTAAACGTTAGATCAATTGTTGCTAAAATGCTGAATATTTACGGTTCAATTGACAATAATTCTGGACGGAAACCCCCGCTAAGAAATATTTTTTCGTCGTGGCGAACGTGCAGGCAAAATCTCTCCATCGATAGGGAAATATGACTTATTTCCGCCTCGTACGTAAACAAACTAGCCCCCTCCCCCTGAGGCAACGTCCTTTCCACCCCTTGGGATGTTGCACCAATCACAGACAACTGTGGTTCTACCTGCTAGCGATTGGTCAACGCGTCCCTCCCCCTGCCCTCCCCCAGGCCAAGGGGTGTCCAAGTTTATCGGCGCGTTGTGGAAGATAGAATTTTGCCGGACATTTTATCTGAGGGAAAGGGTACCTATATTTACATTGCATTTTAAATTACGCATTTTTGAATTTCAGTTACTTGTAACTGGAAACCTTTATGGAGATCATGGCTTGTAATTGATCATAAACTATGATTAATCGTAGTTGGCGGCTGTATTTCAGGTGGCTTTTAATGTTAACATCCTTCTATATCAATGCTTTTGGTAAGATGTTGTAAATTACACTACTTTGTAATAAGATGACCTCTTGATTCAACTAAGATTTAATTGCTCAAGTGTGTTTTTTTTGTATCTGATTTCTTTCTTTACCATCATTCATGGTTTTACCCATTATTTTAAGATTTGTCATTTTACACATGTTAATTTTAATATTTTTCGTAAACTTTTATAGGTATCAAAGACTGTTTTATTTATTAACACGCATACTAAATCATAACTTCATTGAGTAGTTGATTGTGTTTTCCTTTACATCTTGTAAATAAATTTGTGTTTTCATGTAAATCATAAATTTACATAACATTCATGTAAATTATTGATTAGTTGATTGAGTTTTCCTTTGCATCCTGTAAATAAAGCATACATTTATATTATAAGTGATTGAATAGAAATTAAAGATTGCTGCGACAACAAAACAGAATTCTATTTTGTTTAATTTGTTAAAAGGGCTGAAGTCCAGGACATCAGCCCTTTACACAAAATGAAGTCTATATTCTTCGAGAATCTGTTCCATCTTTGGCCTGATTTTACAGCTGATATGGCAGTGTGGCTTAGTCTTGTTGGAGGTGTATTACTCGTAAAGTTACACTGAAACAACGTATAATTTACAATGGATTCAGTTACTGAAATAGATGCTGCAAATAGTGTTCGAAAAAAGGCAAGTGACGTGGAAATTCAGGTAATTTAAACGAAATGTAATTAAAATGGCTACGCTTATGAGAGAGGAGCACGAAAATCATGTTGGGATGATGGTTCAATATCTACTCAGGTAAAAATGTTTACAAGAGGAGAAAGGAAGAAAGGAAAGAAAGGAAAGGCATTTATTCAGATACCACTTAATGGTTGGAGCACAACAATTTGAAGTATGTCTGCCAGCATTTCTTGCGACATTGTCAAAAGGTGTGATGAGAACAATTAGATTAAGAGTACTTAAAGTAGCAGGAAAAAACCCAGTAGATATGCATGGCAAACATACAACCTTCTTTCATCATCTGAGAATAAAATTAAAGTTCATGATCATATAGAGTCTTTCCCAGTAAAAGATAGTCCTTATAGTGGAAATCAAATAAGGTATCTCCATGCAGATTTGAATACGCAGCTTGAAAATTTGAAAGGACCTCTTCGTAAGCATGACAGAATTTACATCCTACGACAGTTGACTGAAATAATCCTTCTCAGTTCTTTTCAATTTACTGTTGTCAAAGTGAATCCAGAATTTGTACCAATTTACTATTTTAATAACTTGTGGCAAAAATGCTACAAAAACATCCAGCGTCTGGTGAGACTGCCAATCAATAGATATATTTTTCTATCAGTATGTTTATCATTATTATAACCTTTATATAGTATAATATAATAACGCATAAACCCCTTATAATAACACAAAACGTAATGGTGAAAACCACTTCCCTTTTGTTATCAGATTGCCCTCTTGACCGCCGAAAGATGAAGCCATTTCAATTACTGAAAAGAATTGTCTAAACCGGAACCTGTACAAGCCGGAAACCTGTCTCAACCGGAAAATTTCTCCATCCCATGAAGTTAAATGGCATTTTATACAGGATAAACGGAGCCTCTCCAACGCGGAAACGTAACGGTTTTTCAAGAAGCAAGAAAAAAATCTTTATAAAACGGAATTCCTGTGAATTTAATCCAATTGGCAGAGGCACGCCAGATGTTTTTAATAAAATTAATGCATCTGCAAACTTATTTTAAATTCTCTATCCCTGTGACACCCGATTTAGTCGTGGCAGCTGGACATTGAAAGAGGGGCTTCAGCTGTCAGCGTACAATTCGACCTTGGGATCCCTCGTGTCTCAAGGCGTAGGCCGTAGGGAAATTTCCTCTCTCCCGACTCTGAGCATCGTAAGGTGACTGGTATGAACTATATTCATGCATCAAGGTAGCTCTACAGAGCGATCTAAATCAAATGGATCTTCTTTGCTTTACAGAACATTGGTTATCTCCTAATGAACCAAGCATTTTCCAAATTCCAAACTTTTACCTCGCAGGCTTTTATTGCAGAGAGAGAGAATCGCATAAAGGTCCTACGTATGGGGGTTCTTGTATTTACGTTAGAAGTAATATTGATTCTATCCCCTTGGCGGAATTAAATGTGTATTCCATTGAAAATATTTCGAAATTTCTGTGGTACATCTTACTTCACTAAAAGTGATAATACTTTGCATTTACAGACCTCCAACAAAGAGAACTGCAGATTATATTTTGTTCTTAGAAAACCAGGAGATAACACTTAACAAAGTCAGCAATCGCTCTTTTGAATCCATTGTTGTATGCCGAGATTTTAACATTGATTTTCTGGTCGAATCTTGCGAGAAAGAAAAGTTTCTCAATTTAATTAATTCCTTCAATTTAGACATTACAATTAATATACCTACACGGATCACCCAACATTCGATGAAGGCAATTGATCAAATTATAATTAACAAAACTACTACTCGATATGAAGTTGAAACCAAAGATTTAGGATACAGTGACCACGATGCACAAATTCTTACCAGTATAAGAAATGCGATCACTGACGCAATAAATAATACACGTATGACTAGATTGTTTACTAAAAGTAAAATTAAATTATTCATTGATTACTTGATGCAGGAGTCATGGGAAGCGGTTTATAATACTGTTGATACAAACGACAAATATAATTTTTTTTTTTGCAACTCTTTCAATTCATTTTAACACTTGCTTTCCTCTTCAAAAACGAAAATTAAATATTTCACGGAAAAGTAATTCTTGGATAACACAAGGAATTAGGACGTCTTGTAAAAACAAGCGAATTCTTTCTTTCATTTCCAAATGTCATGACGTATCTCAAGATTTCCTTATCTACTTTAAAAAATACAAAACATTGTTACGAAAAGTCATAAGGCAGGCTAAAATCATGAAAAACGATCAGGATATTTTAAACTCAAATAATAAAACAAAAGAAATGTAGAATATAATAAAAAATACTACCAAATCAACTAGAAACCCCGTAGAGAATGTTTTAAAATATAACGATATAAATGTGCACGATCCGGCAAGAGTGGCTAGTCTCTTTAACCAATACTTTTCGAGAATTGCTGCCGATCTCACTAAGGGTCTTCAGGCACAAAATTCAAAAACAGACAGTTCACCCAAAATTTTAGACACAATGTTCGTTTCCGAAACTTCTTCCTATGAAATTCTCAAAATAATCGGTAAACTAAAAAATAAATATTCGTCCGGTTTAGATGAATTCCCAGATTCTTTGTTAAAGACTTGTGCGTATGCCATTATACACCTGTTAACTCACATATTTAATGCATCTTTATGCACTGGAACGTTTCCAGATATTTTCAAAACAGCAAAAATTAAGCCGCTCTTAAAAAAAGGCAACAAAAATGAAATTCAAAATTATCGGCCCATTTTTCTTCTATCAGTTTTTTCAAAAATATTAGAGAGACTTTTTTACGTACGAATGGAAACCTTTCTCACTAAACACGACGCGCTTTCAGATTGCCAACATGGATTAAGAAAATCAAAATCAACGGAAACAGCTATATTTTCTTTTCTTAAAGATGTCGCCTCATCATTGGATCAAAACGAGGCACCTATTGGATTATTTTTAGATCTCTCAAAAGCTTTTGACATCATTGATCATGACATTTTACTTTCAAAACTACCTTCATATGGAATCCGTGGTATTGCTCTAGATTGGTTATGTTCGTACCTTAAAAAACGATCTCAGAAAGTTGAAATACCTTACTGGAATGATGGAACATTACGTACGCACCTTTCCGACTCTTTGCCCGTTGCATGTGGAGTTCCTCAAGGATCGATTTTAGGGCCTATTCTGTTCCTACTTTACCTAAACGATATGCCCTCGACGATTCGAAACGGAAGAACGGTTCTCTTTGATACGAACATCCTTTATATGGAAATAAGAAATAGAACATCCCTTATATGGAATAAAGAAACCGTAAATAGTACAATATCAGATGTTTCAAATTGGTTCCGAAATAACAAATTAATAGTAAACGAAAAGAAAACGGTTTTAATGCAGTTTTCCAATTCAAATAAACAATTCTGTGCTCCATTGAAAATGAACAGTGTACCATTGACTGATGTTAAGGCAACAAAATTTTTAGGTCTCTCAATTCAGTCAAACCTTAAATGGAACGTCCATTTAAATGAATTGAACACAAAATTAAGTTCATTTTGCTACGCGTTCAGAATTGTTGCAAATTCAGTCAACATACTGCTCGTTGTGTATATTTCGCGAATGTTCATTCCCGCCTGAGATGTGGCATAATATTCTGGGGAAATACATCTTATATCTCCCAGATGTTTGGGTTACAAAAAAGAATTGTACGAATAATAACCAAATCCCACCTACGTGATTCATGTAGCCTCTCTTCATTAATCTAGGAATTCTACCATTACCGTGTCTTTTTATTTACGAATCAGTGGTTTTTGTAAAAAATGACTTGCTTAAGGGCGGGAATATATTTTCAGAAAATGCCGAAGTTTATTACTATAACACTCGACGTAGAAATCATATTCATCAGGTGACAGTATCAACAGCTCATTACAAAAAATTCACATACAGAACATATACATTATTTTACAACACTTTGCCAGATGACATTAAACGATTAAATTCAATAGAAAAGTTTAAATCCCAAGTGAAATTGTTTCTGCTGCATAACTGTTTCTATACAGTTAGAGACTGTACTGAGCATCACAAGAAAAGTAACATTAATTTTAACAATGATACATAATGCATTACTTACCATTTGCACTGTATAAATGAGTATAAACAACCTGTAACAACTATTGTAACACAGCTTCCGGGTCAATGACCCCCATCTCGATCAGGTTTTTCGTCCAGTTTCCCTGATCTATTGAGCAAATGCTGAGATGGCCCCTTGTTTTGCTTCTGGACATAAATGTAACTTCATTTTCTGTGCACGTATTCTAGAATTCAGTGGGAAATACAATTATTCAAATTATCGTTTCCATGTTGTCGCAGCAGGAAGTAATAAGAGCCAAAATTTATTGCTTATTTATCCTTGAAAATAGATTTTATTACATGGGAGTTTTTTTGTTTGTTTTTTCTCCCTTTCAAAATTCAAAATTTAAGTAGTATAGGACTTAGTGTAGGGATCACAGAATTTTGAAAATGTGCACACAATTCACTTTTCCCCATAGCACGTCATACGCAGTTTTTAACTGTTTTTTGACGTAAAATAAATAAATAAATAAAAAATAAATAAATGCGTCTCCCTGACTCACTGAAAATCATAAATCCTCGACCAGACAGGTATTGCTCAAGGTCATGCGAGGGTATCAGAAAGTGTGAGTACTGGGTTGTATCGTATTGTGGGTTGAAAGTGTCAGCAAGCAGTTCCAATACAGGTGTGCATTTTTCTACTCTCTCAGAAGCTGCCAATGATGAGTGTGTAATATTCATTTATTGGTGATTTCTTCCAAAAATACGTTGTATGTCAATGTATATTGATAATTATAAAAAAGTTATGTAATTTACTACTTTCAGGGCAGGAACGCCAACATCACAAGTATCATGAAATCGACAAACTTGCATAAAAAGGAAACCTCGCTAAACTGGACTTTTTGAGTCTCGATCGCTTCCGGCTTAAACAAAATTTACTGTACCATGCTTCGCTTCGTCCCGCCATCTTGGGTCCTTCTTGTTCACGTTCTAATTTTCGAACACCAAATTCCACTCAAAACATTACCTAATTTTTCGCTACCTTTCCACTGTTCAAATACTCACTTTAAACTGAATTATGTCTACAGAAACCCCTGGCGGCTGGTACGGAATTCAATGGGTGGTTTCAGTTAGAGATGCGACATCGATAACAAAACATCGATGTTACCAATTATCGATGTTAAAAATTAAAATATCGATCAAAAATCATCGATGCTTTTAAAAATCAATGATTTATGATGGTTAAAATCGATGTTTTAAAACTGGTTTAGGAATCTCTCAAATAAAACTCAGGGTCAACAAAACTGAATTTTACAATGACAGTGTTTATTATGTTATAATGAAGATGAAACTGAAAACAAACTAAAAATAATTAAAAAATACTCAACCTGAAAGCCTGTGCGCCCACAGTAATCCCAAGAGGTCACACCTTCCTGTATTCGCTGAAGAAGGGGGAAGAACATGGGAAGCCTTACGCCCACGACGTACGCCGCCTCTTTAATGTGCGAAATACCAGAGCATCTGGGTAATCCTGAGCGAGAGTCCGCTCGATGACGATAGTGCCATTAGTGCGCTCTATGAAACAAAAATAAACTGCCGTACCAGTTTAAATAGGGTGCCGTCTCATTCATAAGAGACGCATACACACCCACACAGAGTTCTTTACACAGTGTTAAATTAGCAGATACGGTGCTAATCTGTAGGTGGCTCAGAGGTTTAGAAAGAGATAGACAAATAGCACTTCGCCCTGGGCGTTTAAATAGAGTATTGAAAGAGCATCAAAGGATTAAACGCTCGTTTAAATGAATTACTACAAAAAATATTTTGATGCAACGATATTTTATACACATATTTGTAGTGAAAAATGTATTTTCCTTCCTTTTTGTTGGTGGTGCCATGGCACACTCGCACTAACCTACATGCCACCACTGACAGAAAATTTAAATCGTTATATTTCAACATCAGCTTACGACCGTTCATCATGAGTTCTACTATCCTTCTTTCTCTTTCCCACTAATATCTCCACCTTCTAACTATCTTCATTTCTAACCAAAAGGTTAACAAAAATATCCCTTGTTAATCTTTACTAATACTGATTTAAAATAGTTTACATCGTGAAATTTAAAAATAAATCTATAGTGCAAGAATAACAAATAGTAATACACAATAAAATAAAAAGAAATAAATATAAATAATAATATAAGAGCGAGCCTATTCTAATACCTCGCCTGCAGGGACGAACGTGTACGCTGAAAGAGCGGACGGAGGGGGACATTGATGAGGAAGTGTATAGTATAAACTAGTAAATTTCTCAATCCAATAAAGTTTGTAGTCTGCAACAGACAACTAACATACTTGGATCGTATGCAACATTGTCGATTCTAGAGCGAGTTTGAAACAGTTCAGATAATTTCCGAATTTATATTTTTTAACGGAACGTTGCATGCCCTTCTCTCCTACAAACCTTTGCCTGAGAACGGGCAAGAAACGAGTACACCTTTGGACAGAAACCTACGAATGTAACCATGGGATCATTGCCGCATTCGTCCTTAAACAGTCCCAGCGCCTTTTTATTGCGTGGTGTTACACAAAAAGAATTATTGGGAGGAAAGCAGGACGTGTTCGGGGGGAACGATTGTAGACACCGATTCACCTCAGCGTACACGTTCGTTGAGGTAGAGAAAACGAATGAATCGGATTCATGTACAGGAGATGAAGATCGCGAGGGCGCTCTTTACAATAGTTCCAAAGAACTTAATTCGTTCAGAATTTGGACATTTCTAAAATACAAAAACCGGCTTCGGGAGCTTCTCTTATGTTTTTTGCAACTCAACAGTCATGAGATCTCCTTTGACATGGTGACTTCGCCCAAAATCGAGGTCTGCAATGAGACTCCTCGAGCCACATTTCTCCCACCACCTGTTCACGAGATAAATGCGACGATGATTGTGCAGGTCCTTCATCGACGTTATTCATCAATTAAAAAATATCTTCAAAATCAGAGGACGCTCATTGTCGCCGTGAATTGTTGAGGTCCATGGACTCTGATCCGAAAGAGAGAAAGCGATGAATTTTGCGGAATTGCACACCCAACTCCATAGCCTGAATTAAATTTTGAACATGAATGACAGCGTCCTTGGTCAGCAGTGTCGCCAATAACATGACTTGCCTGCTTTTCGTGTCGGGGGATACATGACTCTGGACAAGGGGGAAAATCGCTCAATCGATCATGGATCTCCTCTGGATAGTCGCGGTCGACTTCGAGAACGTATTCACGATCGCCCTGGGCGACCGCCTGCTTTAAATCTAAAGTACGAATTTCAGTATAAGACAACCATCTGAACCGTCCTGTGAGTAGTGGATTTCGCATACTATAGCCATACAAATTGTTTGCGTCAAAATAGGATAAGATTCCTTATCTGATGGATGGAAGGAATGTGGCAGTAGTTGGCCTCAGCATGACGCCCGACCACCTTCGCGAGACTTCCCCCCGGTTACGTTTTTCGTTGATCGTAGAGAAGTGTCTGTGAGAAGCTCTTGGGAGACGCCAGTTGTTTTTATCATGCCATCCCACGAGAGCCCGGGAGCGGTGTAATAGTACGTGGGATCGAGACCGTACACCTCCAAACACAAATTTCGAAGAGTTTCAAAAATGTCGGCGAGCAGTAACACGTTGATTTTCAAATACAAATCGGCGTACTCACCTAAATTTCGAATGGAAAAAGCATCCCACACGGCTAGCGTGGGAGAGCACTTCGCGTCCGAGATTGGTGTTTGTGAGCTGGCTGAGAAAGGCCTCACGCGGAGGGCAAGACCAGTGTTGACAAGCAATTACGGGAAGACGCTAACGGGAACGCCCATCCTGAGTGCTAGGGCAAAGACTGCATCGTCGGGAAACGCTTCCCGAGTTAATTTCAGATTTTCAGAGGAAAGTGATTAACACAAGGCGTTGAGCCCTACTCCTAAAAATTTAAAAGGATCCAAAACCTGCAATTCCACTTTCCTAATCCTCTGTGAAATGGACGCGAATCTCCCGTGATTATGTGGAATTGCGCTCAGTTGATCATAGGGGCCGTCCATGAATTATGTGAGGTGATTCTGGCGATTATTCGACTCCCCCTCCCCCTTGGTGAGATGTCATGAGATTTGGCTCAACCCCCTCCCTCCCCCTTCTAATGTCACGTAAGATTTTCAAAATGCGTATTTTTGAAGTAAATATGTTAATTTGTGATTTATTGCATTGAGATTTATTCAAAAACATAATTTTCATTATATTTAAGACCTGACATGACTACTACTTAGAAAATAGAGTGAATTACAATGAATATTATTGCACTTCTAAAAACGCTTGGTAATTTTTCTTTGAAATTTCTGTAAACAAAAACCAGCAAATAATATTTATCTCATTTATGATACAAAGTTTGGCAATTTTTGTTAGATTCTTTTTCTCAGTATACTATGCCACTTATTGCAGCATTCACATAACTGCGATAAAAATTATTTAGCACTGTTTTTAGGGGAATAATTACGTCTTATTAGCCAAGACCCCCCTCCCCCACGTAAGATTATGTGAGATTCGCTTGACCCCCTGGCCCCTAAAGACCTCACTAACTTATGGAAGGCCCCATAGCTACTCTCCGCCCAGGCTTGTAGGAGAAAATGTCAGTCCTACCCGCTTCCGTTATGTATCAACACTGGAATGTGTTTTGAAACCCGGAAGTTGATATTGCAACCTTGATGAGCTGCTCCACGAAAACGACCCGCGATATGGTCGTGATCTCTAACACGAAAGCAATTTGGAAGAAAAGGGCCATTATAAATGTGACAAGTTACAGAATTTTTAAAAACCAATTTCGTCTTCCCGCATGGGAAGAGAAGTCAGATGATCCAAAAGAAATTCGTTATATTTTGCAATACCCTCTAAATGATCTAACAATTTTTTTGCCGACGTCACGACCGCGATACACTACTCTTTTGGAACATGCTTCATCAAAATCGCTCATAACTTGAAGACAAATCGAAAAGGGCTCATGAATTTGGTAGGCCTGAAGGTAGGATTCGTTCGGCAATGGCTCACACAAAGAAATAGAAACGGTGAGCGCCTCAAAATCAACATATGCCACATTTGGGCATTTCTGCTGTTTTCGGGATTTTTGAATAGCATGAATCTTTCCTCTGAGAAGATGGTAACGTCAAACCTGTTGGCTACACGGAACTACAATCTAGCATGTGAGCATTGAGTTTCTCCTGTGTTCGAAACAAGTTCAAACACCGTTCGCAAGCCAAAACCTTATGTTCGTGGGAATTGTGTTGGTCACTTACCAACCTTCACAAATTCTTAATCCAAACACAGTGACTTACACTCTTTTATGCATGTAACAAACTACTGAAATGGGTATCTTTCTTTGTTTCCGCAAAATGAATAGAACCTACAACATCCCCCGTTTTCTTTCACACGAAACGATATTGAAACATGAAAAGAAAGGGAAGAATTTTGACGCTCAAAGCGTTTAATAGCGTTTAATATATATACATGAAACTGGCCAGGAGATGCTCTGCAAATCGACATGGTTTCCTAATTCGTTAAAAATAGACTGATACATGGTAGCCGTTCTCGTTTTTCTCCTAACCAACTAGCATTCCTGAGAGCGAGGAGTTTATGAAAGAGCCCGTAAGCGTTGACCCACAGGAAGCATTTCTCATCTCGATTATGTACGTTAATAACAGAGTGGCGATGAGCAATGCTATCGGGGAGCGGAATATACGAAGATCCAGAATGAACGATTGGTTCAAAAAGATGAATGCGAACACGAAGACAGACATCATTTCTGATGTCTGTCTTCGTGTTCGAGACTGCTTTCGTTCGTATCAGAGACTGCTTTTCCTCTATCTCGCTCCTGAAACTCGTCGAATTTTGAATTTATCGGATCAACGATGTGTTGAAATAAATCCCCGATATCATCGCTTCGTTTTGACACAACTGCGCGAGAGTTCAGAAAGATGGGTTGTATCTCTCCGAAGATTTCGTGCAACAAGGGATGATCATTCTCTAATGAAACGACATATGAGTTGCGCGTAAATGTTGAAACTAGGGCATGATGGAGTGAGCTGTTCAAACAACTTGAGTTGGAACGGAACTTGACAACGATTGAGAAACGTGAGGGAATCAATATCATTTAATGAATTAGCAATAAAACCACGCTGTAACGGACTGTTTAAAGACTGTGCAACATCAGTCAATCGTGGGGCATTTGCAATGCATGATACATGCTGTTATTGGTAATGTTGTCGACTACAATATACAGAAACAAACAATTTTTCGAAAATATTAGAATATTAAAAGAGAACACATCGTATGAATGTATTAAATTCTCAAACACATGTATAGTCAGAAAGTTGTTGACGGATAACCGACTCGCGTTCATGATTATGACGATCCCAAAAAATTTTCATCTGAAGAATAAAAAAATTGAATGTAATATTTTCAAAATGAACGGAATCTAATAAAAAAATTGAATAATATTTACTGTTAATGCCTGCAATAGCGTCTTGCAAAGAATAGAACAGTTCACTACATGTTTACTCCACCGTTGTGCACTGACGTGTGACTCGTCGAAGAATGAGGAGTAATGGAGTGGTGGGGGAGACGATGCGCTAAGCAAATGCGAGTTCTAATGATTCTGCGAAAGGCGATATCGCGAGCACGGAAGGCGTCAAACATCATGTCTGAAGTGATGATGGAGTGTGGATGGATGTGACGGATGTCACCGGATGTGACACAACCATCGCTTCCGCTCATGAGTTCATGACACAGAAAAAGCGCTTTCTGCTGATTCGGGTAAATGAACATTGGATGTGACACAACCGCCGCTTCCGTTCCCAACAGCGCAGCCGAGAAGTTCATGACACAACAGGCTTCTCCTTTAAGGCTTTGCGCTGTATCAGGGGTTGTTATAAAAGAGGATTGCGCTTCGCGTCACGCCAGTTTGTCAGCAGTATTACACCTTCCTGAAGAGTGAGTGTGAGAGAAGAAGAATGTCTGACATCGTTTGCTCCGCAGCCCGGAGGCAGCAGAAGCCGCAACCTCCACACGGTAAGAAGTCGTGGATAAAAATACCTAAATTGTAAGTCATCGCATTCGACACACAAAAAATTAATAAGTTAACTGAAAATTTGTTTTACGTTAACCATCTTTAACAGGAGCAAAATATTTGCAAAAAAATCAGAAACACTCACAATCTTTCATGAAAGATGAAAGAATGGAAGACGAAATAGTCGTTCCCGAAATCGATTCGGATGATTAAGAATTCGAGAGCAGGGCACTCGTTCCAGCACAGATGGCGGTGGATGTTGCTGAATGAACATGATTCTACCTTTCAAGCAAACAGAAAATGCTTTGCGAACGATATAGTCCAATGCAGCGGAAGCTGGAGCAGAAAAAATAGTCAACATCAAAACATGCATGGTGTTTTTGTATACACCATTGAAGGCACCCGAGTAAGTATCCTAAGTATTAATAACAATAAGGTCTGCAGCATAAACAGAGAACTGTAAGTGTTTACTGTTTATATTTTCTTCTAGACCATGGGGCGAAATTCACCGCGAAATGCATGCAAACACAATTCGTCTTTATTTTTGAAATTTACCAATTTACAAGTGAATATTTTTTAAAAACCTTCGTAGCTAAACTACAATACCTTCGATGTGTTCTTAACGACAAGGTACGTGAACGACATGATGAATTGTTTTTATTTCTGAACGATTTCTACTCACGTTTTCTTGTTTCGTATGTTTTTTCAGGTTTACACCAGAAATTGAAGCTTTAGGAAACAAACGATTTTTGAGTGAACAACCACATCTCACTTATTTAGGTGTCAACGTAAAAAACAATGCAAACATAGTACTCCTATACACACTGTAACATCACACCTTCCGTGAACGGACATGATAAACCCCACCCCTATTTTAATAATCAAAATATTCGGATCGCTACCTGCGCAGCTCAGCCTGCGCGACCTTCGGAAGCGGACCAGCGACCCCATACCCCCGCCGACAACCACCGCCACCGCCGCTCCGACCGCCACCCGGTCGCCTCGACAACGCTGGCGTTGATTTTATGACCCCACAGGGACCTGCCGCCTGCGACTTTTTTGCAACTCAGGACTGAGGTGCCGGCCACGTGCCCACGCCACATGGGGACGCCGCGAAACAGATTCAAAGGGCACCCGCCTTGTTTTTTTAGATGGACCCGCCCCGCCCAGCGCCAGCGGTCCACAAAATGCCTCCACTAAAGTTCGCGCCGCCGGCGAGTGGGGTACTCGCGAGTGGGGTACAAGGGTAGCGCATTAGCAACATTTGCGCGGGACGTGATGCCCTGAAATACTACGCGATTTGACATGGACACTCGTACGAAAGAGCGATCTTTCGCCACACTCATAAAATTTCAGGGACCAGCGATTAACTTCGCATAATTGCGCGTCGGCCAAGCCGTTCTTCGCCCAAAGAATAATTTCAAAGTTCGAGTCCGCAGCTACACTGCATTCCACTTACCGCGAGCGGGGCGTACCCTCCCTCCCGCATGGAGCCGTGAAGTAACTTTCGCACCAAAAATGCAACGGCATTCTTTTTTGTGCCACATGAATTAGCGCACCATTAGTTCGAGTGTCGCCCCGCCACCTCTCCCGATATCTGATTCTAAGCAATCAGGGTGAGGCACTCGGATCAGAAAGGGGATCAAATCCTTCGTTTTGTCGTGTGAGAGGCCCCAAAAACCCTTCAGCTCGAACTTCAAACTTGGCATTTCGCAATTAACATTTAATCGAGCTTCTACTGAGTTCAGACTTCTGACTTGTGTATCGAACGTGGCTTCAAAATTCGCAATTAATACTGCGTTTGGTAGATGAACTTCTACAGTAGACTTTGGGCTTCGAAGATTCACTCACAGTGGCTTGCATCTCGAACCCGCTCGGGGGACCACTGATGTCCCAAAGACGCATTTATATTGTTTAATTTCGGCACATAACTTGCGCGTAGAACTCCATCCCTTGAGTTCGTCGTTACATGTGCTCAGAGACCGCTCACTTTGACAGCGTGTTCGCCTGATTCGCGGAGCGAATACAGCTCATTGCCACGTTAGCGTGACATCGCCGACGCCACAGTGGGTCCCATGGTCGTGCGCTGTCGTCCAGTGTTCGCCAGAGTCCGGCAGAGGCGTGCCCGCCTCTCACCTCCTCCCGCTTCGCTGTAGGCTCCACCGGCGCCCAGCCGCTCAGGAAAGAAGTCATCACATCAACAACAGCAAGAATTTTGTGAATGACTCGTAATCGGGTTCCCGTCAGCTCCTTTTCTCCAGCGAGGTGCGGAAAGACTATGAAAAAGGAAGCTGAGAGCGTAGATGCCACCAATACGGCATGTTATGCCAGCGGCAAATTAATGTTGTTTTTTAAATATTTTCCTTGTGATAACTTCAACTAGGATAGTAAGCCGCAATAAATCTGTCAAAATTTGTAATAATTATTGTAAAATCAATCATTCGCATGCTCACCATCATCATCATCATCATCATCATCATCTTAGTTTTTAATTAAATGTGTTGTGAAATTTATTTATGAGTTTTATTGAACATGCAATCCAGCAAACAAAGAGCCCCTGAAGGTTAGAAAACAGAAATTTGTTTGACAAAAAAACAGGGAAGAAGATATATTTTTGGTCCCTTCATTATGGTATCTTTAAAAGGAAGGTGTAAAACTGGTAACGACCTCAACATAATAACACATTACAATTATTATACATCATTAATCCGTGAATAATGTGGCGGCACACAGTTGAGAGATTAATGAACGCGTAAAAGCCAATTTTCTTTGATAATCGAGAAGAGTTGCGTAATCCAAAAGAACACGCAATTCCTTTGTGCGTGTGTGACAGCTCAACTGCGTAACTCCGAGCCTAGCCCTTTCCCCCAGGGACCGTCGAACCGCGCGCGACCGCCCGACTGCCACCGGGAGGGCGCGGCCAGCAAACCTTTTCCGTGTTATTTAATTTACGTGCTGAAGGCCCTCTCCCTAATTTGAATTTGGCTCTAAAAATAATCCGCAATTTTTGTATGGTAAAATGACATTATTTTCATCCTGTAAAGTATTTTTTCGTAGAAAAGTGATTAAATTATAATGAGTTATTTGCGCATAAATGACGAAAAAAGAGTTATTAATTTTTTCAATATGGCGCGCCAATAAGAAAAACCTTAGAAAAACAGTGGGAAAGAACACCTTAATACCGATTTGTAGGATTTTTTTGGAGTCGTTACCCCAGAAATGAAACAGAAAAATACCGAGTAATGATTTAATATTTTTTTAAAAATTGAAATTCCCACCACTTTTTTCAAAAAGGCTTTCTAAGATACGTATATATGTCAAGTATGTCTCATAATTTTTGCAGCATTTTATCTCCGAGTAATGATATGATCAAAAACTGAAAATTCGTATTTTTTCTGATATATTACAAAACAAGCAGGCTGGCGTTCTAAGATTTTGGTAAAATGGCTTTCAAAATAATACCAAACATTCCATCTATTCAAAATTGAATTAAGATTGGGGGGTTCCCCCCTTATCCTGCTACAGCCTTTGGTTATCTTTCATCAAAATTTTGTTCATTATTTTCATAATGCCAGTTTCTTTTACATTTCAACAATGCCCTTCCTTCCATCTCACTGAAATAGATATCTAGCATGAACAAGAGCTAGCCGCAGCATCACTACCACGTGCACACGTTTTGTCTATTTTAAAGAAACCCCCGTACGTCACAATCATAACATAATTTTCTTCAGTGTATATTTTGTTTAAACATTCACCTAATAGATCCTCCCTCATCCTTTTAAGAAATCTGAAATGAAAGTTAATAACTGTAAAATATAACAAATAAATTCTTTATTAAAGAGTTAAGAACTTTGAAATAGAATTTCTATTCACTCAAACGTACTTTGAAATAACAAAAAATAAATTTTCAATTGGGGATAGTATCCGATTGTGAATCATACCTAAATGATTTTAAATAGAACCATTAAATTTTCAATTGAAAATGAATTCTTCATTGTTTCATAAGACAGTGTAAAGTTTAGGAATCTTTCACACAGAGAGGATAAAAACAGAGAAGAAATTCGTATGCACAATAAAATTTATTATCAAAAATTAAAAACATACAAGGTAAACTTGAAAATTCTTTGGTTCACTGGTGATAGCCACTGTTGTACAAATTGAAATTAACATGACTACACTAAATTTGCATCCGCTCGCACAATATATAGTCTTTTGTTATTCAAAACAATTGACATGAATGTAAATTAATTATTTATTGCAATAATGAATAGAATTCGTCTACGACTTCTTGTTCTTCATCTTTGGTCCATGAAGGAGTATACTCCGCGACATGGATGACATTATTAACCTGAGTAGCAGAAGCTGCATCAACAGCGTTAGTAGCATAAAATGAAGGTGTACTATGGGTTTGAAGAAATACCATTTGTACGGCACGCATGAGCCAGTTTGCTGCATGTGTACAATGTTAAACATTTATACCGCAACATTGATGAGGAGCATCGGGAGATGATTGTGAAGGAGGAGAACCACTTCCACTGTCTTCTTGAGGCAAACGCTCCTCACTTTCGCTGCTGACTTTCACGTTTTTATTTTTTGTTCGTATTCTTCTTTGTCTTAAGCCATCACGGCTTACAGTGTCTCTTATAAGGATGGGAACATTCACCTGTTTTAATAGTTTCTTTCTTTCTTTTTTCTCTTCCATCACCATCTTCGCGTGCTACTCCTCCGCTTTGACGAGGATTCTTATACTTCATCTCCTCCCAGAGATATACTGAGTGATGATAAAGAGTCTCAATACTTTCTTCTTCCCGTGTGATCATGATTTAGTCGACACGACAACGAGAGTGTCTACGCACATTTCATCCACTTTTTTACTTTGCGAACAAGTTCTGTGATTGGATGAAAGTCCATGAGTCGTTCGTAGAAAATTAGACAAAAGGCAGTCGTGTTGGCGGGCATGTTCGAATTGCATTCAAAAAGAGATTTTAATATCTGATGAAGATGCAATCGTCGACTCATGTCGTGACAAATCGAAGATGACAAACGGACGTACGTTTTTCATTCCCCAATGCGTAATGCTCGAACTCGCTGGGGTTCTTTTCAAATCGTTTCGACGGTGGGTTTGCAGGGGAAAGATAATATATTGCGTCTGCTCCACTCCACTGGTGTTTTCACAGTCCACTCGTGACATGTTGTAGGAGTCAAATTTGGAGATTTGTGGAGATCGCATCTCGTATATTTAATTGCAATAATGAATATACTTGTCCTACCATTGAAAATATTGTACATGTGCATTTTCCCCACGTGGCTGAGCTTGGCGTGAGGCCACGACGCGTCTGTAGTCCTTAGCGAACGGGAAGAAGAGTTTGAGGGGAATACATGCCACGAACGATCCGTCCGCGCTAATCAATATTTGTCGAACTTTCGGGGTAGTTCAGGGTCTCATTTGGTGTCCACGTGGCGTAACGCAATAATCTTAGTTCTTCAGTGCTGAGGAGCGGTACCTTCCTCATGGTGGTGGCGATGCCGGGGTGACGCACACTATCGACAATTGTTATTGATGAAGTGGGCTGGTGTGCACCATCTCCGCTTGCTTTGAGCGCTTTCCCTTCAATAATGATAGCTGATTCGCATGTTACGGCGAAGATGTCTTTGTTTTGAATCATAATGCGAATTTAATCGTTGGGATAATATCCGATTGTGTACGGCGTGTAATAATGATAATGAAAGCCGAGAACGTTAGTTTCTTCGTCCTTGGGAATTTGATCTCTCGCCATTGTCACCGCCTCTCGCCGCCGTCATCGCCGCTGTTTCTCGCAAACATCACCGCGTCGCCGCCATCACCGCTGCGTCACCATTCCTTGCCGCAGTCACCATGTCGCCGTTCGTCGTCACTGCGTCGTCACCGCGTCGCCGTCCGTCGCCACCGCGTCGCCATCCCTCGCCGTCGACACCACGTCGCCGTCCGTCGTCGCTGTCTCGCGCAACCGTCAGCGCGTCGCCGTCTCACGCAGTCCTCACTACGTCGCACAGTGGTTGATTTCCAGAATCTAGCGGTATTTAAATCAAAAATGAATATGCTCAAAACGAATGAAAGTCCAGGTGAATGGGTTCCTTATAGTCTTGCCTGAACTGTAATAACCACCATAAGTGCAACATTCATTTCTCAGAAGAATGGGGGGCCTGTTCGGTGAGCGCTTCCGAGCCCCGTGTGCAGGCGTGCCTCAGTCCTGCTTTGACGCGCTTGGTGTTACTGCCTACTGACGTCGCGTTCTTAAGGAAACTTTGAATGTTGAATATAAGCGAGAATCTGGAAGGTATGTTCTTGAAAACACACTAATTTTTAATAGAAAATTTTACATTTTTGGTAGTATTTTTATGCAAAAGTATCACCGTGTTTTTTAAACTGGTTTCTTAAGTAATCAGAAATTTAAACAGAGATATTTTGAGTTGCCAGCAATTGCCAAGAATGTTCTTTGCATGAAAGTATTCCCTGAACCTTGTGCAACAAAATGGTGAAAAACATTTCTGCCTGAATTTGCCCCATTTCGAAAAAATCGATTTTTTTCAGATGCTTGTACAGCCACTCGGCGGGAGCTTTTCGAGCTCTTGCGTCAGGGTGAACTCTCTCAGTCCGGTCTGTGACGCCGAACAATCAAACGTTCTGAGGTCGAGCTCTGCTACCGTTACCAGTGCCAGTTTTATATAAAGTATTGTGTTTCCGAGCTAGTGAAAGCTAAACTCCAATCGTGTCAGTTGTAAGTGGGGAGTGCGTGTTGGGAGGTGGACCAACTTATTTCTGTGAGCCATCAATAATTTCCGGATTACCAGGCAAATCGCCAACGCCTTGTATTGATAGGAGGGGCGAACCTTGGGTCTCCCAAGATGGAGCCCCCTCCATCGTTACCCGACGCCATCTTGTCGGCGCTTTTAACTGCTTACCAGTGCGTTCCTATTCCAAACTGCAACGACTTAAATTTAAACATGGTTCAAAATCCTAATTACAATACTGACGCAATCACATCTCCAGAAGCAAAAATTCAAGCCTTGGAACATGAAATACTATTTCTACGACAAAAGTCGCAGGAACTTCAACAGCTACTTCAGCAAAATCCTTCTCACAATCCAATGGACGTCCCAAGTGAATTACAAAATCCTACTCAAATTAGTGCATCTCATCTAAGTGAAAGTTCTCATCAAAGTGATTATAATAGTTCAAACGTAAACGAGGTATGAGCAGTGAAGAAATTACCAGTTCGCAAGATTTACCTCCCGTATATAATATTCCCACTGATAACCCGTTTCAAGTACTCTACGAGGTTACAGATGAATCTGATAGTATTATTCCGAACCTAGAACCAGTAAAAATACCCCCAATAAATATTAGTAAAACTTCAGGTACCCTAAGAAATTTCAACTCCTTTACCTTAGAAATTAAGCAAATAGTAAATAATGAGTTTAGAACTAAAATTAAAAACGACTATGTTTCTATATTTTTCCAGACAATAGAAAACTACAAAAAATACAGAAAACATTGTGACCTAAATAACATTCATTATTTTACTTATAGGAATCCAACAAAGAGAGTACTTTCAGCTATTATTTACGACATACCAACTTCGTATACTAACGAAGAAATTAAGTTAGAATTAGGTCAAACATTCTTAGTAAATACTGTTTACAGACTCTTTGGGAAAAAAGAGAAGCCTTAGAAATGTGTGCAGTGGAACTCTTAGACAATGATCAGAGTAGGGAGATAATCAAATTAAGAAAATTATTCAAAAGTGTTGAAAGTCAAATTTCGAAACAAAATCTCACCAATTCAATGTAAAAATTGTCAATTATTTAAGGCTAAATGAACCGAAAAATACTTATAGGAAAAATCAATAGATCGCAGCACTATCACACGGAATTTACTAGATCGATAACGTCTGAACAAATTGTCCGATTTTTGATCTGTAAACGGCATTGGACTCCTTTTTAAAATAGAATTCACGCTACGATGCCGTTTTTTCAAAACATATTTCAAAAAAATTTAAATGATTTCTCATAGTTCCGGGAAGAAATTAAAAAATGTGGGCTTATAGCGTGATGACGACGTGCTTCCTGAATCCAACGCCGTGTCAATCATGCAAATCGGATGAATAGGAGCGGCGTAAAGTGAAATTTCGGAAAAAATACCTACCCCCCTCAGTTGCGTCACCTGAACCTTGTGGGGGCTCCCTCGACGCGGCCGAACGGCCAAACCCGGCGGCCAGCGGCACGGGAGGAGGCCGTGCTCTCAGGCAGGGAAGCCGGGCAGTCGCTTTATGGTTTCGTCCCTTTCAATCTAAATATATTTTTTCCACTTATCAAACTAGTGATGCTGTAACACAACCAATCTGTCTCATATCAGTAATAGTCGTATAAAACTGTATATCTTGTTCACATATTTCCGTCTTCCTTCGAATACCATCAAAAAGTTATTTGAGGCTCTACCCAAAATATCATTTCCGATTTGGAAACTGATTTCAAAAATAAAATTGAACTAATTGTGTAGATATCACCAATATTCCATGTCCTAACATCTTATTTTACATACATTTTACTTCTAAGATCTTCCGTTATCATTCCACTGCCAGAAAAAATGAGCCGAAATTACGCACGAGCTCTTTTATCCTGCGACTCGATTTTTAACCTCAAAACGGCGTTTGTCTCCTTGATTGACTTCACCTGATGAATATGTTTTCCCAAGTAAAATTTTAAAACTGTTTTCGTACTTTCGTACAAAATTGAAGAAGTGGTAAAATAGCTCGCAGGCGAGATGCATCCTGAATCCAGCACTGTAACAAACATTAAAATCTAATATTAAGAATCGTGACATGTCCCAGCTTACTTAGTAAGTTATATTGATATAAAATGATTCTGTTATATTTGTATAAACTTGAAGATTGGAAAATGTAATTCCCGGCGCGTCATTTTGATACAAACTACGTAAAGGATAATGTAAAAGGATGTAGTGTAAATCATTGTATTGTGACATATATATGTATTTTTTAATGCATTAAATTGTCATGAAAGCAATACAACTTAAACTCTTAGACAAGAACACCACACTAGAAGAGGAATATCCGTCTATGAGGGGGATAAATTATGTTTTGTTGTACAGTTCGGCAACTTTTACATTTCTACATTAAGATACCATTTTTCTAAACATCGTACACGCTTATCAGTAACATTTAATCGGGTAGCAATTCAATTTATAAGATTTATATACTACTAGTAAAACGTAGCATACCAGTCACTGATAAACCTCATATTAGGGAATCAGAATGCAAACGTATTAAATCGGCGATCCTCATCTAGGTGTCGAGAATAGGGATGCAACATTTATGTTGATATTTTCAAAACATAGATTTTGTATACACACATGAACATATTTCGTAAAAAAATGAAACATTTATGAAACCTGATGTTTATTATCGATGTGCTTGATGAGTTGTTGTGAATGAAAAGAACCGATAATCACAATTTTATAAAAAAGTTAAAATATGAAATAATATTGCATTATACCACTGTCAATACATGTGTTCGAATAAAGCGAACGGTGATTGTAACATCCTCATCCAGTAGCCTATCTTCAGCCCAAGAAATGATCCCATTTACCGTACGCAGAGAGGCGGCCAACGCAAGCACTCTAGGATCTCTCGCCCACCTTCCTGTACACATTTGAGGAAGTTGTGACTCCACAAGATGACCCTGGGCGATAGTAAAAAGAATAACAGCGAAACTAAGCCTGAAAACTTTCTTTTGCCGTATTGTCTAAATCGTAATTATAAATTAACAATCACGGCCACTGTCAAAACAAATTATCTTCCGCACGAATTTGATCGATGTCTCTAAACCAGGTTTTTGAAATATGTTTTAATTTTGAACATTGATATTTGCATTTGTATTACTTGAGCATCATTCCTTCGCTTTTCTTGCTATCCGAAACTGGGAGGTGACGCGCCGATAATTCAGCGAGTTCTTCCCTAATAATGGTAGAATGTACGCATGAAAGACTGCGGGTATCAAACACACTGTTCAGTGCGATGATGTCTATTTGTCGGCTCCAGTCCCGGTCAAGCAGCGGCTGTGAGCATCTCTCCTTTCATCTGCAGGTCCCAATTCTTCGCGGGTCTGAACGCGCAGAGAAATAGTACTAGAACATAGATCGCAAGCCATCCCTTGTTAGACCTATCTGGATATACACAGCAATAGGATGCTAGGAATTTGTTCATTACTCACTCGGACTCGAACTGCCTTTTTCCTTTTGTTTGTGATATTGTGTATTAGTTATTCAATTGTGCCACTTACACCCTTTTCTTCCGCTTCATTCTATCATTCCAAGCATAATATCCTCTTCTAGATATTTTGTTCGACTCATAGTATGTCCAAAATATTTTATTTTCCATTTTTTGGCTTTGGCTTTTAGAGAAAGTTCTGTTTTCTTTTCAAAATTTCGGCATTTATCTTTTTGCCCTCCCATTGTGCGTTTAATATTTTCTTCGGCGTCCATACTTCAAAAGCATCTTCCTTTTTTCGGCCTATCTCAATGTTCAGCTTTTACACCCACACAACAGGATTAGAAATACCATTTTCTCGAATATTTGGATTTTGGTCTTACGCAAGTCTTGATTTCTGACGGAACACGACGGAACGGCGTTCCTGTATCTCGCTGATAATTATTACATTATATTATAAATATATAATTATTTCTATTAAATTAATAAATCATTTTGAGCGCGTTCCGGGACCTAAAATTTTAGAAATCAATCACTTGATATGCCTGCATATTTTATGAATTTGTGTAATTTTCTTTCCGCTGCTTTTTCTAAAATTATTCCTCTCTTTAGTTTTTCTGTACAGTGTCCGGAATTTGTTACTGTAATTCATAAGTATTTAACTTCGCCTGCCATGTATATCACTTCTCCGTTGATGTTCAGGCTTCCTTTTTTACCAGTTGACAAATGTTTTCTTTAAATGTAAGTTCATAGAATATTGAAATTTTACATTAATAAAATATTTAGCTATCATTATTACATAATTCAGAATTAAGTATAAATAAAACATCTGCATAATTTTGATGACATAACATTTTTGCGTTTTCTCGAAAAGGAGCAAAGTGGACATGTCACGTTTTGACTCTTTGCTCCTCATTTCGCGCTCCTTTCTATCCAAGCCCAGCGCCGCCAGGGCACGCGCTCAAGTGTAGTCACCCTTCTGAGCTGGAAGCAGGGTCGCACCTCTGGCACACTGCTGTTCCGATAGCGTGACTTTTCTGACCTCTGCAGACATCTCGCCGCGTTCTTCGGCGGGCTGCGTGCTACACTAGGGCAATTCGATATGCCCAAGCGTAGGAAGAGGGCGGTGAGCAGCTTTCAGTGGGCGAGAACATTGTGCAGTGACGAAGTGGAGATTATATTTACTATACAAGAATTAGTGGAATCATTCGCGTTTCGTTAATTATTGGTAACCGAGTGTTATATATGAACAAAATAATAATTCAAACAATAAATATCAATTATAAAACTATATTAGTTTAATAAACATTTTGTGAGATATTATTAACTAAAATAACTTATTTAGTCGACATTTATGGCTGATAAGCTATTGTTTTTCATTGAAAATATAGGTATAATACCCTTATAACCTTTATGGACGTCCATACCGTTATAGACGTCCTATAGAGGTATTTTACCGGTATAAAAGAACATAGGTATTTGAAAAAGGTATGTAAAATACCTGTATTTTACCGGTATCTAATACCTTTTCGGTCCCTGCCTATTCCTCATTGCCAGTTTACACTCGCTGGTCATATTTCGAATAACCCGGAACATTTCTTTAGGTCTCCTTTTGTTGTTATGTTCTTCCACTTCTTTGCATTTTTCTTTTATTTATTCATTTAATGTCAAAAAACAGTTAAAACTGCGTATGACGTGCTATATTTCTTGAAGAAACTTTTGTTTATCTTGTCTTGGTCTACGCTGGAATACCCTGCTGAGTTCTCTGACTGTTATCCTTTGCTTTCTTAGCGGAGAAATATAATATTTGAAAAGAACGAAACATTAGGACTTTATTATTATTATTATTATTATTATTATTATTATTATTATTATTATTATTATTATTATTATTATTATTATTATTATTAATAATAATAATAATAATAATAATAATAATAATAATAATAATAATAATAATAACATCGTGCGAATGGAGAGGAATCGAAGGTAAAGTGTATATACTCGTACTATATAATCCTTCGAATCTTCACTTCGATGACTGAGTTTCCAAGATTTATAACAATTGTGAGACTCCATCTTTATATTTCACGGTGAAAATCTTGAAATATCTCTACAGGTCTGATTCAGTTTGCCCATTGTGAAAACATGGAGCAGGTTGTTTCTCTAAGCACCGGGCGGGCCTAGGCTAAAGTGGGCCGCGAAGGGCTAGGCTAAAGTGGCCGTGGGCGAGGGGTTTCGGGATTTCCAAATATGATATGGCACTGGGACAGTGGTTCTCGAATATCGTTGCGAATGCTCACTCCAAGTTCACTGCGGGAAGGGGTGAAGGGGGAAGGGAGGAAGGGGCAAGGGGGGGTCAGGTATTTTTTGCGAAATTTCACTTTACGCCGCTCCTATTCACCGATGTGCATGATTGACATGGCGTTGGATTCAGGAAGCACGTCGTCATCGCGCTATAAGCCCACATTTTTTAATTTCTTCCCGAAACTTTGAGAAATCATTTTAATTTTTTTTGAAATATTTTTTTTTGAAAAAACGGCATCGTAGCGTGAATTGTATTTTAAAAAGGAGTCCAATGCCGTTTACAGATCGAAAATCGGACAATTTTTTCAGACGTTATCGGTCTAGTAAATTTTGCTTATTTTGGTGCTGCCACGTGGTGGCGACAAATGGAACTAGTGTCGGTACATTTAGCCTTAATCATACACAAGCAAACTGTAAACTGGAAGCAAGATGTGTTAGATGTATAGAAAAGCATCATTATACTAAATGTAAAAAACCTAAAAATTCTCCACCTCAATGGGTGAAATGTCTTGAAAATCACACAGCGAATTATAGAGGATGTAGATTCTTCAAAAATAGTAATTCAAAATCTAGTTCAAATCCAATTGGAAATACAGACCACAATCTTTTAATTTTCAACCCCCTACAAAACCAACATCAATACTACCAAAGACCAACTAGAAATTCCAAAACTCCACCCTCCCCTTCTTCTCCTCCTCCTTTGATCATTAATTTACAGAATTTCCCCCGTCTACCATCACTCTCAAGAAATTCACAAACGTATCTTGAAAATAACTTTGTTCCATCCCCACCTCCTACAATAGATTTTAATAAATATACTCCAAGTTTAACAACTCAGATTTTAAATATATTAATTCCACAAATTCAGCAATTAATAATAGAAGTACTGCCAAGAATAATCAATAATGGATCACCATAAAATAAAATTATTAAACTGGAATGCCAACGGACTATTTCGTCAAATAAATGAATTCAAACATTTTCTAAATGACCAAAAAATTGATATAGCGTGTATTACGGAAACACATCTAAACAATGCTAAAAAAGTTAATATTCCAAATTATATCACATACGGAGAAGATAGAGCTTCTTTACATGGTGGGGGTGGGGTAGCAATACTAATCAAAAGAAAAATCAAACATTCACAAATATTTGTACCTAACTCCAAGGAATTAGAAATAACAGCAATAACGATAAATTTATCAGTTTTTATTCATGATTTATCAGTATCACACCCTGGAACTACTCTTCAATAATAATGATAAAATATTACTAATTGGAGATCTCAATGCAAAACACTAAGCATGGGGATGTAAAACGACTACCCCTCAAGGTATATTATTATTTAATCAAGCAACTACGAATAACTCGACAATACATGCCCCTTCTCAACCTACCCATTATCCATATAATAATACCATTTCTCCAGATATTCTGGACATTGCAGTCTCACAAAATTTAAACTTCCCACTCACACAATACTGCATACCAGCATTAAACTCGGATCACAATCCTGTATTAATTAACTTTAATAATGTTATTCCACAGCGGAAACATTCTAGTTCCCTAATTAAAGGTAAAATAAATTGGAAACTTTTCCAGTCATGTATGCTTCAAACAAATAATTATCCTACTTCTCTCCATACTCCATTTGATGTAGATGCAGAAATTTTAAAAATAAAAAAATATATTACAAGCTATTAAATTATCAACAAAGACAAGTAATAATTCTAACAAATCAGTCACACCTGTCCTACCAAAAGAAATATTAAATTTAATTGCTCTCAAGCATGTAACTCGTAGAAAGTGGCAAATCGCTCGAGATCCTGATATTAAAACTACCTTAAATCGCCTTACTCATGAAGTTAAAAATAAACTAGAACAATACAGGTTTTCTAAATTTAGAAACTATATATCCCACCTTCAACCTAACTCTGCTTCCCTCTGGTCTGCAATTAAAAATATAACAAATGATAAAAAACAATTAATCATTAAAAAATAATAATAACAATACATTAGCAACTACTGATTCTGAAAAAGCAGAACTATTGGCAAATCATTTTGAACTCTCTTTTACTAATAACCTTCTTTATAATATTTCCTTTACCCAAAACATAGTCGAATCATTAGCCAAACCACTTCACACAGTTCCTGAAAGAATTAAATTTATTTCCCCATCTGAAGTCAAATACATAATTTCCAAACTTAAAAACAAGAAATCACCAGGCTTCAGTGGCGGCTCGTGGGTATTCGCACGTTTGCATGTGCACACCCAAATTAATTCGGTGCCATTTCTCTTTAACATTTCTTAACAAGTCCTCTCAGAGCATTTACGAAACATGTTATTTCAAAACACGCGCCATTCGGAAGCTGCGATTGCCGGTTCGTCCGCCTTTCTTTCGGGAAAGCCTGCGGGAGCACACTCGGGAAAATGCGACCGAGGAAACGGCGTCCTAGGCTGCCGCGGGGCTGCAGGGGAAGGAGGGGGAACAACGGTGGCTTATGGAGGACTGGAGCGATCCCCCCGCAGTGCTCCTTCTACGGCGCAGGCGCAGTGGCGATCTCGGGAAAAGCCTTGACGTGTCTTGAAGATATAACACTCGAGTAGCACAAATTTTTAACAGAAGTATGACAATGAACGAAGAAAGTGTGAGATATCTCTCCACTTAAATGAGCTTTCGCACTAGCGCGCGAAACGCGAACGCATTGCTGTGCAGTGTTGCATTCATAAAAATGATAATTGTATATAATATGTGTATTCTCTTGTGTTTTAAAGTGAGTTGCAATTACAAAACCATTCCGAAGTATTCAACCCCCTAGTGTATTTTGTAAACGTAAGTATTAGGCTACGTTTCAATGTGTTTTGAGAAACCGAAATCAGAGAGTTCTTTTTCTGTCAAGGGTGTTTGTGCAACTAACAATGAATAGCGTTGAAAATATGAAACGTAAGAAATCAATGATTTCAATGAAAAAGCCACAGAAAAAAATTGCTGAAAAGAAACATTTGAATGGAATTGTTTGGCATGCTATCAGATGTCATAAGATGATTTGTCATTATTAATGTTAATGTGTGTCAATGCATGCATGTAATGTGTGTGTGTGTGAGAGAGAGAGAGAGAGAGACAGAGGGAGAGAGAGAGTGTGGGAAAAAGAAGAAAAACGTTGCACACCTTAATGGCATGACCACGAGGCGCCACCGCCAGGCTTAGATTTAATTCCTAATATTGTAATTAAACATTTACCATATACCATCCTCAGTTCACTAACAGCTATATATATATATATATATATATATATATATATATATATATATATATATATATATATAGCATGTTTCAGACTCGACTACTTTCCAAACTCCTGGAAAACTGCACTTATCCTTCCAATTCCTAAACCCAACACAGATCAAACTAAACCTGAAAATTTCAGACCAATTAGTTTGCAGCCAAATGTTTTCATATATCTTTGAAAGGGCAATTTTAACCCGGATTAATAAATTTTTAAATCAAAATAATATTCTTCCTAGTAGTCAATTTGGTTTCAGACATAACCATTCTACTACGCATCAATTGTTACGTTTAACAGACTATATTGCCACCAATTTCCAAAAATTACGTCATACTTTTGCTACATTTCTAGATTTAAAAAAAGTATTTGATAAAATCTGGCATGATGGATTACTTTTTAAATTGAGAAGTATTGGTTTCCCAAATTACTTACGAAACATAATAAAATTATTTTTAGTTAATCGAAGATTCAAAGTTCAAATAAATAACACTCTCTCAACTGATCACAATATACAAGCTGGACTTCCCCAAGGATCTCCTTTATCACCTATGCTTTTTAATGTTTTTATTTCTGATATGCCTTACCTCTTACACTCAGATATTGTCTTATTTGCGGACTACACTGCAATATTTACCACTCATAGTGATCTTCTTTTAGGTAGAGGCAATCTCCAAGATGACCTAAATCTCCTCATGTCTTGGTTCAATGATTGGCAAATAAAAATAAATCACCAAAAATCTCAAGCTAAAATTTTCTCCTTAAAACGGATTCTTCCCACATATCCCTTAATAATTAATAACCATGCAGTTAAATGGCTTCCAAATGACACTCCTGTTAAATATCTTGGACTTCAAATAGATACCAAATTAACCTGGAAAAACCACATAACATCAATAGCTAATAACACAATATAAAAATATTAAAATTGTATCCATTCATAAATAGAAAATCAAAATTATCAATAGACTCAGCATTAATAATATTTAAATACATTATACGACCTTCACTGACCTACGCCTTCCCAATTTGGGGAGGCGCCGCTAAAAACAACCTTCAAAAACTGGAAATACTGCAAAATAAATGTTTAAGAAATGTTTTAAAAGCTCCATGGTATATCAGAAATGATCAAATTTTAAAAGAACTATCTATAGAACCTCTGAAAACTTGGATTCTAAAACTTTCTTCTAATTTCTAAATCTCTTTCTTCTAATCTTCTAATCTCTTCTCTTTCATCTTGCCCAGCCACTCCTTTGTACGCTCTAGGTAAATCAGCCAATCTTTTTCCACGAATAAAATGAAGATATTCTAAAGACCTACTAAATCCTCCTTAATTAGCTTAAAGCAGGTTACAACATTTCTAAATTAAATATTTATGTTTTTAATTCAAATATTGTATGCATTTTTCTGAAGGACCCTTCCTGGGTATCCTTAGTTGTTATTGTTTATATTGTAAATATTAGTCTTCTACCATTGTTCATGAAATGTAATTACAAGGGTATCATAAAAACCCTTGAAAGACGTAATAATGTCGAACAAGGAAATAAAAACTATTTTTTTAAAAAAAGGGTGAACTCTCTCGTGCAACAGATTAACGGAATAGGGAAATGCTAATGGAGTATGTTTCCCATAAAGTTTCTGGAAGTATTCCAGATGAAGTATTAAGTGAAGAGATACGGAGATTCACGTGCCAAATTTCTTAAAAATGGAAGGCTTGCAATAGAATGGTAGACAGGTTTGCGGCAAAGAACTCAGTATGGCTGGACGAAGCAATAGTGTGTGTCAAGGAAGAAGGGCTCCTGCCCAGGAAACGACAAAAGGTAGGCCTGAAAAAGAATTTGCTTCGTGTTCGAAGAGAACCAAAAGGTGAAAAGTACAACCACTCGTTGTGGAACATTGTGCAGAAGAATTAGCCGTGGCAGCTCAAGTTAGTTTTATGTCACAAGGCAGTAAGGATGTAGCGGAAGTGATCGAAGGAGCTGTAGATAGTACTCCTCGCACAGTGAAGCGTATGAAGGCAGCACGTTTGTTTAATGTGAAGGAACATACTGCGAGAAGTTACACTCCAGACGAGGCACTTGCAGTGATAATTGACTTAAAACTATCAAAGAACCAATACATTGCTTTACAACATGGCGCAAAAGAACGAAATTGTAATTTGTACCCACCATATCATCAAGTCTGCAGGCGAAGAAAAAGTGTTACCCTAGTGGCTCTACAACAAGTAGCGAAACCTCTGCCGAAGTGGAACTACAAGATCTTCTTGACCACACTTGCAACCGTCTGATAGCGTCACAAGAAAATGTTTTTGCAAGTGCCCTGGTGGAAACAGAAGTGACGTGTTTAGAAATGGTGTACAGGTGGGGATGTGACGGAAGTTCGGGACACAGTCAATATAAACAGACCTTTTCAAGTGATTCCGCAAAAGATTCTGAGCTATTTATGTTTTCACTTGTGCCCGTTCAACTTGCATACAAGCAAGACGGGACCACTGAGAAACGTACCATCTGGCAGAATCCAAGAACATCATCCACAAGATTTTGTAGACCCATTGAATTTGAATTTGTCAAGGAGACACCACAAAGGACAAATGTAGAAATTGCTCGATTGGAAGAAAAAATTAAAAATCTTCAAGCAACAAAATTGAATATTGGGGGTGCAGATATCTCTGTAAATCACAAATTGTTGAAAACTATGGTGGATGGAAAAGTGTGTAATTCACTTATGTTGCAAGCCTCCTCTCAGAAGTGCTATATTTGTGGTGCATCTCCGAAGCAAATGAACAATTTAGAAAATATTTTTAAAAGACCATGTCGGAAAGAAGCCTTTTATTTTGGTCTCTCTCTACTTCACGCTCAGATTCATTTCTTCGAGTGCCTTCTTCACATCTCTTACAGGTTACAATTTAGAAAATGGCGGGTTCATGGATCTGAAGAAAGAGTGCAGTATAATTCTAGAAAAAAGCAAATCGTTGACAAGTTTCGAAAGGAAATGGGTCTGCTTGTGGACATCCCAAAACCAGGAAGCGGCACCACGAATGTTAGGAACACTGCTCGGCGATTTTTCCAATATCCGGAGCAGTCTTCTAACATCACTAGGATTGATGAAACCCACATTCGCCGCTTCTCCGTTGTTTTACAAGCATTGAGGACCGGGTATGATGTGAATTCAGAGGCTTTCAGAAAATAGTCAACTGAAACAGCAGAATTGTTCATCAGCTTATACGGATGGTATTTCATGCCTGTAACAGTGCATAAAATATTAATTCATGGCGCTGATGTCATTAATGAAATGATTGTCCCAATTGGACAACTGTCTGAAGACGCGCAGGAAGAGTTCAAGTCATGTCGAGAAAGAAGTACTCGAAAATCATCAAGGATACGTGGCAATGAAGATCTGCTTCATTTCCCATTGATTTCTTCCGAGCCAGTTATTACAAGTATCCGGCCACTACCAACTAAGACAACAGAACAGCTGCCGAAGGAAGTTCTGGAGTTGTTACATGTTCCTGGAGCTGGTGTTTCACGTGAAGGCGGAAGAGCAGATTCAGAGAGCGACTAATGCCAACTATTGTAAGTTCTTAATTTTTTTATAATTATTTTAATTGCTCAATTAAGTATGAGTACTAATCACTATATTACATTTTAAGTTAGTGTCTCATGAACTTTTAGTAGGCAATTGCATGCACAACTTTTTAAGTAGTTCCCTCATTGATAATTTGGTAAACCTTATCAAGCCTCTAAAAATGAATTTATTATTATATTCTTTCACTACATTATAATTTAATAGTAAACAGCACAAGGAATAATTCTATTTTAAAACCGCTAAATCAAGGAAATCAACCACTGTGTCGGCGTCCGTCGCTATACTGGCCGCCAGTTTGGAAGTCCAGAGGCCGGAGATGCGCAGTAGCAAGGAAAAAGCACGTGACGGTCACGAGCGAATAGGCTTCAGTCTAGTATTCACTGCGGAAGAGAACGGAGTTCCCGTGCTTCCTCGCGAATATCCACTATATGGTTTCTTGTGATATCGTGTTTTTTTTCGAACAAAAGTTAAAGTTGAATATGTGCGAAGAAAATCGTAAGCGTGAAGTGCTGAGAAGTCAAGCGCGAAAGATGGTATATACCGTTTATTCGTTCTTCAAGAAGGAAGCAGACGCAGGACACCATATTTTCGACGTTGCCAAAGTTCAACAGCGGACAGCGGCAGCTTGTGACATCGCAGTAAAAACTGTTGGACGCATTTTGAAGACTGCCAAATCATCTCTTGCTGCTTCGGGGTCCGTGCTCCTGAAATCACCTGGGAAGCACTGCAGGAAATCACGTACGATACCGAATCTAGATGATTTCGACAAAACAGTAGTGCGTCGGGCTGTATTAGAATTTTACGACCGAGGTGAATATCCTACAGCTGAAAAATTAACTCGGAAGTTGAGAAAAGACATTGAATATAAGGGCAGTGTGAGGTCAATGTACCGCATTTTAAAATCAATAGGTTTTGAGTATGTTAAATGCAAGGATGGTAAAAAGTTCCTCATGGAACGCAGTGACCTTGTGGAAGCTCGCGTTAGGTTTTTGAGAGAAATGCACAAGATTCGCACTCAGGAACCTAACACGTGCATCTATTATATGGATGAAACCTGGGTAAATCAGAATGATTCCAGAAATTATTTCTGGCAAACTCGCGACGGGGCAGGCGAACTGCAAGTACCGGGAGGAAAGGGGAAGCGGCTTATTGTTTGCCACGCAGGGTCCGCCGAGACTGGGTTTATACCTGAGGCAAAACTTGTTTTCCTCTCCAAAAACTCAAAGAGTGCGGATTACCACTCCGAAATGAATGCCGTGACGTTCAGGGAGTGGTTCAAGAACAGCTTCCTGCCTTACCTGCGTCCAAATTCTGTTATTGTTATAGACAACGCTCCTTATCATTCCATGGTTTTGAATAAGGCACCGACGTAACACACACGCAAGTCAGAGATATGTGACTGGCTGCAAAAAAATGGAATTGGTTACGACCCATCCCTGACCAGAGCAGAATTACTACAAATTTGTAAAATTCATGCAAGCCCACAAAAGCAATATGAATTGGACGAAATTGCGAAAGCAATGGGTCACAGAGTGATTCGCTTGCCGCCTTACCATTGCGCGTATAATCCCATTGAAAAAATTGGGGCGCAAGTGAAAGGGTATGTGAAGGAAAAAAATAACACGTTTAAAATCGCAGACATGGAAAGAGGACACGAGGCTATAGATCATGTGACTCAGGCAGATTGGACATCGTGCGTGCGCCACGTCGAAAATCTTCAAGAAGATGATTTTCGGAAAGAGCTTTTGAGAGACGATATTATGGAACCAATTATTATAAATGTTTTGAATAACTGTTCATCTGAAGAAAGTAGCGATGAGAGTGACAACGCAGACTGCAAGAGTGGCGACGAAGAAGACGATGTCTCTCTCGATTAAATTTGTGAATAAAATGAAATGTTCTATTGTATTTTTCATAATTTAATTTATTTTATATTATATGTTGATACGAAAGTTATCAATGTGTTTATTTACTACCTTGTACACCCCCAACCCCGCATGTACCTTTGATTCCCATGTTAATACTTACATACATTCTTTTTCTTTTATTATTTACTATATGTTTTTTCAAATTAATCTTTTAGCTACGGAGTTTTTCGAAGAAAGGTATTGGCGCCTCATAGGCAGTGGGCCACAATGGGGCGATGTGTGTTTTTATATAAAATAAGGAGATGTATGCATGAAAAACCGGAGTTTATGCATGGAAATATTACACTTTAAATAATAATAATAATAATAATAATAATAATAATAATAATAATAATAATAATAATAATAATAATAATAATAGAATGGTTGAATTGCTTCCTGTTGATCCTATTTGGTCCAATATATTTAAAAAGAAACATCTTTCTACAATAATAATAATAATAATAATAATAATAATAATAAATACAGTGACTGAAACATTTAAATTGGAATACACTTTTTAATTTCTTTTTTATTTTACCATTCTGGGTAAACTAACAATGACGAGCTGCTGCTCAAACGAAAGAGAAAAAAAATTATTTCTCGTACAACTTCATAGTTAGAAACGTATCTGAATGAAATTAAAATAATACTTTATTCAACAAATTTGTGCAAGTTAATTCCAGTGCAAGCCCTAATTCCGTCACAGATTGCAAACGATATTAAGTTTATTAATGGAGGTCAATAACAAAAATATTACTATAATTTTTTTCGAATTCCTCTTTACTTTTCGTGCCATGGTCTCCGAGCTGTGAGGACGTATTTCTTAAGCGCTCCGAGGATCACCGCAGGTAGTTTGAGTGAGCAGCGCAGCAGGTAGTTTTTATTCAGCCGTATTGGGAATAGCGCCGCACACAACGCCAGTGTCTGCCTGATATAAGTTAAGTATAACCTATACTTTTTAATATAGTGCTAATATTCCTTGTTTTTTTCTAAAAGTTATTTCTTGTGTTAAACTAGTTTTTTCTATTATTGTATAACATGGCCACACGTAACGCTAAAGTTAACGACGCTGTCTCTGCTTCGCTGATTGAAAGCATCCTGACTTCGGATGCGTTCATGAGCAAAATTTCACAGGTTGTTTCCGAAGCAATGGATAGGAAATTGGAGGAGTTAGTTTCTCGATATGAAGAGAAACTACTACAAAAGACCAAGGAGATCGATGATCTCAAACTCCAACTGGCAGAGCGTACTGACGAGCTCGAGCAGTACCAGCGCAGAAACTGCTTAAGGATCTTTGGAGAACCGGAGCGTGATGGCGAGGACACCGACTGCATTGCAATCAATGTTGCCAAAAAGATAGGTGTCCAATTAGATATCAGTGATATTGATCGCAGCCATCGAGTTGGCCGAGAAACGAATAGTGGAACTCGTCCTATAATTGTCAAATTGACTAGTTATAGGAAGCACCGGGAAATGTTTCAATTAAAAAAAAATCTGAAGAGAACTGGTGTCACCATTCGTGAGGACCTGACAAGGATGTGCCTGGAAATCCTAAAAAAGGCTGTGGAACGTTTCGGCCAACAGAACGTTTGGACAACAGATGGTGTCATCATCGTGAAGGTGAGAAATACCAAAGTCCGTGTCAGAACTGCAGCAGAACTGGATAGCATAGAAAATTAGGAGCAAAAGTCTATGTACTAGCTTTCTTTTTCAAACAAAAAAAAATATTTTTTTCTTTGTTTTAGTGATATTAAATTATTATTACTACTATTATTACTATTAATATTATTATTATTACTATTATTATTATTATAACTATTTTATTACTATTAATATTATTATAATTATTACTATTAACACTTCTTCCTCTAATTTCATTATTACTAACATTAGAATTATTTTCATATTGCTACATTTTAATTCTATTATTTTGTATTAATACTGTCCCTATTTGTTTAATTATAGTTAATTATTATCCCACTAGAATATAAATTAGTTGTAAGATACTTAGATCAATTAGACTAATTCAAAGTAGTTAGTGTTCCAAGTGTGATCATAAGCTAACTTATTTTCTTCCGATTCCTTTCTGCACAATTCCATTTGAAATTTTCCACTGCGGATATCTAAATGTGGCAACAAAGTACGACACAGACTTTCTCTCAGTACACGGGTCTCAGGAATTCTATACCTGTGCTTAGTGCTCCCCCCGACCCCTTGGAAAGCCCCAGACCCGCTCGAAGTAGCCCTGCAACCCTTCAAGATTTACAAAGCTCTTTATCTCGGTTTCCTCGTGGTTTGTCTGTTTTCCACGTAAATGCACAATCACCTAAGTAGCATTACTCTGAAATTTCAAATATTATAACGGAAACGAAACCAGACCTGTTATTAATTAGCGAAACATGGCTAAAATCTACAATAAAATCAGGACTCGTATCGGTATCTAATTATAAACCCTTTAGGAATGATAGGTCGGTGATTAAAAACAACTTAAAAGAAAAGATGGGTGGAGGGGTTGCATTGTTTGTTCGTGATGACATTAAGGTTAAAGTAGTCGCCCCATCCACTTTGCCTGGCATGGAATATATGTTTGCGGAAATCCAAATTGAAATGAAACGTATACTTATTGCCGTCGTTTACTGGCCCCCGAAAAGGGCGTTTTATCTGAATTAGAGGTTCCCCTTTCACAGTTTGTAAATAAATATCAGGATATCATAATCATGGGTGATTTCAATTGCGATCTGAAGGTACCGCTCAGAAACTCGGCCGAAAAGTTTATTCAACTCATACAAATCAAATAATTATTTAATCAACTCATACAAATTACAGATATTAGAATTTGGCCCTACTCACCTATCATTAGGAACTGAAACATGGATAGATCACGCGATCGTGTCAGATAATTCGAAAGTATTAACGTACGGTCAGATATCTGTTCCGGGAGTATCAAAGCATGATTTGCTATTTATGGTGTACTCTATAAAATGTCCTAAATATAAACATAAAATTATCCGCTACCTTGACTACAAAAATATCAATTCTGAGGCTATGTGCGACGACAGCACCAAAGCTCCCTGGCATGAGGTTTATAATCAAACATCCCTTAATAGTAAAGTAGAAGCCTTCAACGAAATTATATCAGACCTTTTCGATAAGCATGCACCATGGAAAACGCGACGAGTGACACGTCCCGCGGCCCCATGGCTTACAAGTGAATTAAAGCAGTTCATGCAGGAACGCGACTCAGCTTACCGTCGCTTCAAGGCTAATAAAACCATTGATAATGAAAGAGCGTACAAGAAGTTACGAAATTCCGTAAAACAGAAAATTAGAAACGCGAAAATTCGATATTATTATGACATCTTTAAATTGAAAACGAACACTAAAGATGTTTGGAACTCTCTGAGAGACCTCGGGATTACGAAAGCAAATTCTTCTGAAATTCCTGTCGACATGTCCTTGAATGACTAATGACTACTTTGTAAATGTTTCAAAACCAATACCACCCTGTGTCAAACGTAACACATTACAGACTCTTGCAGCCAATTCACCTGCGGTCAGGGATAAATTTTATTTCCATAGCGTAGATTATCACGAAGTTAATACGATTGTTCGCTCACTAAAATCAAATGCTAATGGCTCCGTTCGAATTACAGCGAAACAATTGAAACTTGTCTTACCATTTGCCCTTCCGGCACTTACGCATTTAATTAATTTCTCACTTACAACGGGAACCTTTCCTCAAGCGTGGAAGCTTGCACATGTTCGACCCTTGCCAAAATCTGAACTGACTTCGGTGTCTTTCAGTTATCGTCCAATTAGTATACTACCGACAGTGTCAAAAGTTCTTGAAAAAATTGTTCGAAAACAGATTGTAAAACACTTAACTGATTCAGATCTTCTCAATAACTTTCAATCCGGCTTTAGAGGATGTAGAAGCACCCAAACAGCTTTACTAAAAGTAACTGAAGATATAAGGAAAGCGCTAGATGATGGCCTCGTAACTGTATTAACACTTTTAGATTTTAGTAAAGCTTTCGACTCTGTAGATTACGATATACTAATTGCTAAATGCAAAAATCTAAATTTCTCTGATTCCACTATCTCTTGGATTGCAAACTATCTCCACAATAGGCAACAAATTGTAGTAGTTGATCTCCATTCCGATCCAAAACTTCTCCACCGTGGAGTACCTCAGGGATCCGTGTTAGGGCCGCTGTTCTTCTTAATTTATGTGAATGACTTATCACGCGAACTTAGAGAATGTAGTCATCATATATGATTACGTAGGCTTCCGCGGCCGGAGTATGTTTCTTGGTTGTCCGGGACAAGCCGCGTCGAAGTTCTTGTGGCTAACGTTTCGGCCAACATATTGTGGCCTTCCTCAGAGCGTACTGCTGTCAAATTCAATTTTCCCCTCGCCAGTTGCCCTGGCAAGGCGGGAATTTATTCACGTATGGGGATATATTTTAAGCTCCAACCGGTAAGGTTTTTGGAGCTGGATGAGGGCGGTAACTTAAATATACTAACTAAAACTAATCTTAATCTAATTAATACTACACATGGCCACTTTGGGCTATTTGTTTTATACAAAAAAGATATGCAATGAGAGTTGGTCAGTAGTTCTTTAAAATGTTTGTCTTTCTTCTCTTTTCTCTTTTCTTCTATTATCATTTACTCGCTCATTCATGCTTAATCTATATATACAAACTCATTCACTCACACATTCATACCGCACTTCACAACACTATCACTACACTATGTACACTATTTACACGCACTTTCTCGCCACGGCGCCGACTTTACTCAGGCGTCCGTGGCGCCGTGACGTCTTCGAAACCGGGCGACCAAGGCCCGGCGGGGCGCGTTTCCGCGCCTCCCACGCGGTTTCCGGCTTCATGGAGCGGCGACCGCCTCCCACGCACTATCTGCTCCCCCGCGTCGCACAGTTCAGAGAACTTGTGCGGGGGAAGTGCGCGGAAGGTGAAGGCGACGTGCTTTGGGCCCTTTCTTCTGTGGAAGGCCCTGTGCACGCCGCTGTTCGCCGCTACGCCGGTCTCGCGCAGGATGCGCGGAGCGGACGGCTTCAGCGCTCTTGTAAGCGCCGTCTCCGCCCGCCGCTGAAGCTCCGCCGGGAACTGATGGCTCACGCCCAGAACTCTGAACACGTCAGTGTTGCGGGGAGTGCGGTCCGGAGGGATGTTGGGGAGATGAGGGCGCGCCGCGAGGCGCGCCGCTCTGTTTTCTGCGACCCGAATTTTTTTTTTTCCGTTTATTTACAATCTGTTTTTAATCAAACATTCAGTAAATGTGATAATTATGATAGCAATTAGAAACTATAAACTAGAAATCTTCTTCAGGAAGGTTGTTCGAAACGGAAGGGCAGTTCCATAATATGATATCTTTTGAGTCGGTGTTCTTCCTCACTATTGTCCACTAGATTTATGGCTGATGTATTTGGATGTTTGTTTAACCGTTCTTGGTAGGTAGTGCTACGATGGGTGATTTCTTCATATATTGTTGGTATCTTAAGGTCTCGATGTAGTGTGTCATTTGTCACGTACCATGGTGCATTGGCTAATCTTCGAATACATTTTGACTCGAACCTTCTAAGTATCTCTATGTTCGATTTGCTGGCAGATCCCCATAGTTGAATTCCGTAGCTCCAAATTGGCCTGATGATTGCCTTGTAGAGAAGTACTTTATTATTTAAGGAAAGACTTGAGTGGCGGTTGATGAGCCATGATAATTGGGAGAATCTGATTTTTGCTTCTTTCTTCTTTGCGGATATGTGATTCCTCCAAGTTAACCTTTTGTCCATGTGAAATCCTAAGTATTTAACACAGGATACTTGTGCTAGCTCAACATTGTTTAACTGGACTTTAGGACACTCTTTTTTGTAAAGGGTAAATATGATATTTTTAGATTTGGAGGCGTTCGCTTGTATTTGCCATCTTTGTAGCCAGTGCTCTAGTTGGTTCAGGTGTTCTTGCAGATTTAATGAAGCTTGTTGTGGGTCTTCGTGCACTGCAAGAATTGCTGTGTCGTCCGCAAAAGTCGCCGAAGTAGTATTTGCATTCATAGGCAGATCATATGTGTATATAAGGTATAAAGTGGGACCAAGTACACTGCCTTGAGGGACTCCTGATTTAATAAGATGGAAGGATGATAGTTCTTCTTGTTGTTTAATCTGGAAGTAGCGATTAGATAGGTATGATTTCATCAAAAGATAGTACGGATGGGGTAAAGTGGATTTAATTTTATACAGAAGTCCCTCGTGCCATACTTTATCGAATGCTTGTTGTATATCAAGAAACACTGCTGCACAGTAGCTTTTTCTTTCGAGACATTGAGTAATAACTTCAACAACTCGGTGCACTTGTTCTACTGTTGAGTGTTGTTCTCTAAATCCAAACTGATGTTCTGGGATTATCTCTTGAAGTAGAGGTTTTAAACGTTGGAGTAGGATTTTTTCAAAAACCTTTGATAAAATTGGAAGCAAGCTTATTGGGCGATAAGATGCTACATCGTTGGGTGATTTGCCTGGCTTTGGTATTGCTATGATCTGAGCTATCTTCCATTGTCCTGGGAAATGATTGCATCGGAGAATTGCATTGAAAAGCGAGGTGATAAATTCTATAATAGTCATTGATAATTCCTGCAAGACCTTGCCTGTGATTAGATCATAACCTGGGCTTTTATTTGGATTTATAAAGCGCTGAATAGTTGTTCTAACTTCATTGGTGGAAAAAGATTGTATTGGAAGTGATAATTGACAAGGAGCGTCATTATATCGAAGCACTTCTTCCTCATCTGCATTGTTCCTTGGAGTTACTGGTTCAAATACCGAAGAGAAATGTTCTGCAAGTCGTTCAATCTTCTCTGTTGCACTTCTTGCCCAGGTTCCATCTTTCTTTCTTATTGGAGGTATTTGAATTTGTGGACGTTTATTTTTCTTAGCAGCTCTCCAGATCGAATAATTTGTTGCTGCGGTTGCTGTTAGTGACTGTACATATTGTGCAAAAGATTCATTTCGATGTCGTATTAATAGCTGCTTCAGCTGCCTGGAGGCTCTGTTTAGATTGGTTCTGTCATCAGGGTGCCTGGTTGTCATCCAGATACGTCGTAATCGCCGCTTCTCTCTGATTTTTTCTCTAACGTCTATACGTATTGTCGATTGGTTGCTTTGAACAGTTTGAGGTGTTGAATCCCATGCGGCGTGTTGAATACATTTTGTCAAGTATTCAGTGGCCTCTTCAATATCTTCTGAGTTTCTCAGAGGCACATTTTCTAGTGAATTGCTATCCAAAATTTCACGAAATTTGTTCCAGTCTGTGAATTTGTTGAAGAGTCTTGGTGGCGAGGGACGATGTAGCACTTCCGAGTTTATGGTCAGAATTACAGGGGAGTGATCTGACGACATGTCGTGATTTGGTTCTATATAGATTTTGTCTCGTGAAATACCTTTAGTAATGTAGAAATCCAGAAGGTCCGGTATTTTGCTTCTGTCAGCGGGCCAGTAAGTCGGTTCTCCAGTAGACACTACCGTAAGATTATTTCTAAGAATACAGTTACATAGGCGTCTTCCTTTTGGTGTATTTAGTCTTGAGCCCCAATGCACATGTTTTGCATTGTAGTCGCCACCAACAATGAATCTTGATCCAACATTGTTAAAGAATGCTTCATACATTGCCTCTGATACATTATGCCTAGGTGGACAGTATACTGCTGTTATGTTGATTGGCCCGCATAGATCTTGAAGTTGGACAGAAGTTGCCTGTATGTATTCATAATTGTATTCTTTTAGTTCATGGTGTTTAATTTTGTTCCGTATAATAATGGCAGTTCCTCCGTGAGCAGTGCCATCCGGGTGCTGTGTATTATAGGTCACATATCCGGGAATTGAGAAATACGACCTCTTGGTAAAATGAGTTTCGCTAATTAGCATGATGTCAATTTTATAATTCTGTAGAAATAAAATTAATTCTTGTTTGTGCTGTAAGAGGCCATTTGCATTCCATGTTGCTAACTTGTAATGCCATGATGACTTGTAAAGATTCAATTTATTTTAGAGATAAGAATCGTGAGTAAATTTAGAACTGAACTTATCTGCTCTGCTTGTTGTTTTAGTATTTTTTCAAATCTTGAAAATGATTCTTGTATTACATTTCCGATGTCTGCTGGTTGGTTGGTTACTGCGCGGGCGTAGGATTGAGCATTTTTTGTTCGGGTGTGAGTATAAAAACGTGAGGTTTCCAAGTTGCTTTCTGGGTAAGTTTTTAATCCAGGATATTCATCCAAATCTGGCTTGTATTGACCTTGTATAGTATTACTTCTATGGATTTCCCGTCGATCACTTGTTGGGTACGATCTTTTGATAAGTTCTTGATAGACCCTACAGCCTTTGTAGTTTGCTGGATGACCCTCGTCGCAAAGTGCACATTTTGGTTTTGTATGGAGATGTTTCTTGCACATTTCAGTGAGATGTTCTTCTCCACACTTCACACATCTGGGACGTCGTTTGCAGTATGCACGACTGTGGTTGTACTGTTGGCATCTGTAGCATTGCACAATTTCTTTCTTTTTATGCGGTGGTTCGAATTTGACTTGGGCGTGCATTAGTTTAGTAATTTTGTAGATATCTGCATTGTTCCGTTGTGGTTCTAAGTCAATATAGAAAAGGCATGTTGGGTTTTTTGTCACTCTGTGACGAATGTTGTGAATATTTCTTACTTGATGACCTAATTCCTCTAGTTCATTTTTAATGCTCTCTGTTTCAACAGATGGATGTACATGTCTGAGGACTACACGAAATGCTCTCTCATTTTTTAATTGATACGTGTGGTACATTGCCTTTTTTTCATTTAAGAATTTTATGATTGCTCTGTAGCTTTCTATTGTCTCTGGGTTGACTTTCACTTCATTGTTATACATTTTGTACGTAAATGTATTTTTTTCGATGCCTTCTCGTAGAGATTGTGTGAACGAGGGCACATTTATGACATTTGGGATAAATATAGGTGGCGGTTTTGTTTGAGGGGTATTTTCAGTCGTACCGTTTAGTTGCTGTAATTCTTCAGTGTTGTTGGAGTTGTTTTCAGCGCTTTGTAACGCTTCGAACCTGTTACTTTGTTTTATCTCACTCGTATTTGACACTTGCAGAGCAGTTGCTATGCCACCACTGTTTCGGCGCTTACGCTTAGCAGAGCGAACAACTTGCCATTCTGGTAAGGGATCGGAATTGCACTGTACCTGGTTTCCTGATGTCGTAGACATTACGCTGCTCTCCGTGCCAGGTGGTTGGAGCATTTCGGTATCCCCAACTTGTGGTGAATGAGTGGTGGAATATTGCATCAATTGTTCAAATCGTTGTACCTTAAGCTGGGATTCTTGGAGCTCCTGCTGCAATTGTTCTATTTGCCGCTGATATTGCTCATTTAACTGATGTCGTTGTTGTTGAAGGTATTCAGCCAGATGCACTTCGAGGTCGTTTTCGTTGCACTGCTGCCCTTGCTCCATCTTGCGACCCCGTTACCGAGCCGGGGCCGGAGTCTTCACCCAGATCGAAAGCGACACCAACCACTAACACACTTCACTCACACTGAGAAATTATAAACACTGAGAAAAATGATAATGAGATTTTAATTCACTGTTGTTTATATTAGAAGTTACTTCTCACATTCGCAACGAAAGTACACACCCCTATACTCACTGTCACTACTAAAAGTGGAGCGGAGCGGAGCACGATGTGAACCGGTCGGTTGCTGTCGCGAGACTACTTGCGACCCGAATGGGTCGCAGAGTGGAAGGTGGAGCGGCGGCGAATACCTCGCACGCGTATGCCCACAAGGCGCGCACGCATGCGGTGAATAAGCGCCGCTTAAGAGGAAGAGAAAGATCAGGGGAACGGAGAAGAGGTTTTAGAAGAAGAGTTCGAATTTTGATTTTGGCTGCGAGATATCGAGCGTGCGCATGCCAGCGAAGACCGCTGTCAAGCATCACGCCCAGATATCTCGCTTCGCTCTGCCACGGCAAATGCGCGCCGGCCAAGCTCACCGTTTCATCGGGGTCTGCCCTCTTACGAGTGAAGTTGACGGCGACGCATTTGTCGAGGTTGAGAGCGAGTCGTTTCCGACTTAGCCATTCAGGGAAGGCGGCGAGACAGTCGCTTAGGTATTTTACTGACTGCCTGACGTTCGCCGATTTCGCATAATATGCAAAAACATCCGCGAACATCAGGAGCCCGCAGCGTTGAATGCCAGTTTTTGATTCAGCAGGTAGCGGCGCATCATTTACGTATAAGCCGAAGAGAGTAGGAGAGAGTAGGAGAGGCACTCCCGCCTCGGCTCGTCTGAGGGACGAATATACATTATTGACGCGCACTTTGAACTGCCTGTCAGAGAGAAAACTCGCGATCAATCTCACATAGCAATCGCTCATCCCCGACTCCGCGAGGCACGCGAGTAAACCCGCGTGCCACACAGAGTCGAAGGCCGATCGCATGTCGAGAAAGACCGCTGGCAACTTCTGCCGTCTCTCGAGGGCGAGGCCGATCTCCGTGCAAAGCCGCGTAAGCTGCTGCGCGGAGCTGTGACCAGCTCGGAAACCAAATTGTTCATCTTTGAGAAGGTTGAGGCGACGTATTTCCTGTTGCAAGCGCACCAGGATTAGTCGCTCAAACGTCTTCCCTAGAACTGAGAGTAGACTGATTGGTCTATAGCTGCTGAGAATTAATTTATTTTTGCCAGGTTTCGGTAAAAGCGCAATGGTCGCAACCCTCCACGCTTTTGGAAAATATCCGCACGCCAGGCACGCATTCAGGAGCTCGAGTAGGAACTCGACTCCGCGCCCGCCCAGAGCACGCAGCTGGCCGCCGGTACATCCATCTGGACCAGCGAGGATCGTTATGCAGCACAGTTCCGTGTGGCCGCTAAGTGCAATGCGACCACACTTCCCTGCTGTGGAGCCATCCCTATCCTTGCGGACATCTATGGCTGATCTGAAAATGAAAGAAAAACATGGTCAGGAAAGACAATAGCCGTTCGGCGCGCTTGTGGCGTGGTTTACCGCAATTTTCTTGCCAGTATTGGCGTTAAGCCCGTTTTATTCTAACATATCTCGCGGGCGTTTGTACGTTGCCGAAGTATCCGGCTCGTACAGGGCTAAATTTGCAATCAATTGGTTATTTGATTGATCTAATTTTGAAAAGAAATTTTTTGCTAATTCTTTGAAGTGCTCTTCTAGGAGTGGGATTTTTAAAACTGAATGAATTTCTGTATTTTTAATAAAAAGTGGTGCGCAAAGAATTCTCCGTAGGCACGCATTTTGAACTGTTTGCAGCTTATTTAAATGCGCATGCGCCGCGATTCCCCAACTTGGGCAGGCGTAGTCCATAATGGGCCTAATCATTACTTTATAAAGAAGCAGGCTGTTCGCTGTGGACAATTTGCTCCGCTTATGAAATAAGCTTCGCAGCATGCCCAGGCGTTGCCACGCTTTTTTCGAGGTCGCGTCCGCGTGCTCGCGGAAAGTTAGTGCGCGATCGAGCGTAATACCTAGATATTTGGTACTTGCGCGCCATTCAATGCTAGAGTTACATAGCGCGAGTGGCCGCGGCGTAGCGTATTTATATTTACGTGTGAAGAGCACCGCCGTGCTCTTCTCCACGTTAACTTTCACGCGCCAGCGCCGCAGCCACTCCTGGATCTGGAGTAAATGCTGATCCAAATATTTAACGAGCAGGTCGACTCTTTTTGACGTGGCTATTACAGCCGTGTCGTCTGCATGGCGAGTTCTGTCTGAGGAGAGGTTGGAATATCTCGCACATACAGGCAGTAGAGTACCGGAGAGAGAATACTCCCCTGTGGCACTCCCGCCCGAATGCGGCGAGTGGTAGATTTTGCGTTCAGAATCGCCACTTGGAACGATCTGTTCGCGAGGTAGGAGTGCATGATGTGGACAATATAGGTTGTAAAGTTAGCGGAAATTAATTTGGCGAGAAGGCCGTCGTGCCAAACCTTGTCGAAGGCGCTGGCGACGTCTAGGAAACTCCGCCAGTGAATCGCCGCTCGTTAAAGTTGCGCCGGATTCTATCTACTATGCGCACTAGCTGGTGGGTGGTGCTATGGTGCGCCCTGAAACCAAATTGCTCTGGATTAATTAAGGCGTGCTTATCTGTAAATTTTAAAATTCTCTTAAGGAGAATTTTCTCGAAGAGTTTGCCGAGCGTGTTTAGGAGGCTAATAGGCCTATATGACTGCGGCAATCTCTTATCCTTTCCAGGTTTTGGAAAGTTAAGCACGTGTGCGTGTTTCCATTGCGCCGGAAATATCTGGAACAAGAAAATTGCGTTAAACAAACACACGATGCTGTTTATGGCACTACGCGGGAGCTTCTTAAGGACATCATTTGTGATGCCATCCGGTCCTGGTGCTTTTCCGCTCCGTAGGGCGGCGATGGTTTCCGCTACTTCCGCGGCGTCCGTGAGCTCCGGCTCGTCTGCGGGGGCGTGTAAGGCCGCTGCGACGCTGCAATGCACGCTTTCGGCGTGCTCCGCAGGCGGCTGCTCCTCTACCGGCCGGAATTGCGACTCGAGTGCGTCAGCGAAGAGCTCCGCTTTGTCCTCGGTCGCCTCCACGTTGTCGCCGTTCGCGTTGCGCAGCGGCGGCACTGTAACCGAAGACCTTGTGAGAGCTCGCGTTAGCTGCCATAGCGAGCGATCCTCCGGCGACAGCTTCTTAAGTAGGTTTCCCCACTTCGTGTTTCTGTAGTCAGTTAAGGCGTCGTCTACACGCCGCCTTAGCTGATTCAGGCGAAGCTTGTCGGCCGGATGTCGCGTGCGCTGCCACTCCCTGCGCGCCCTGTTTTTGCGCTGGATGAGCGCGACTATTCTCGGGGGGAGCTCCTGGGCTCGCTCGTGTCGCCCGGCGAAGTCGGCCGCATTCAGGCTATCTGAAATAGATTCCGCGAGCTTTTTTGCACCTAGCTCGATCTGCTGCGGGTCCGAGATGGTTTCCGCTTCCGGGAGGCGCTTCTCCAGTTCCTTCTGAAAAAGAGGCCAGTTAGTTCGTCTGCGGGCGGGTGGAAGTGCAGAGAACGAGAGCGGGCCGCCGCGCCCCACCTCGGCTATGACTGGGAGGTGGTCTGAGGTCAGTTCGCAGGATGTGGATAGGTGGATGGTTTTGTCAATGTCGCGAGTGACGGCGATGTCAAGAACATCGGGCCGTCCCGCGTTGACAGGGAAGTGGGTGGGTTGTGAGGGGCCTATCACCTCGTAGCCGTGCGCCTCCGCAAAGTTTTTCAACTCGCGGCCGCGAGGTGAGGTGGTGTTGGAATTCCAAGCCGGGTGCTTCGCGTTGAAATCGCCCGCTAGGGAGGTAGGAACGCGGACGTGAGGTTCCAGTAGGGCGTCGAGGTCGCTCCGTACTAGTGAAGCGCTGCACGCCGGCGGAAGGTAGGCCGAGATGATGCGCAGCGGACCCGCTTCCGTCCGAACCACAATCGCCGTGGCCTCCAGGGACTGAAAAGAAGGCAAAACAGTTTCATGATGCGCAATTTCGCGTCTAACTAGTACTGCTGTTCCGCCGCCCGGATTTACATGTGGAAGCCGTGCTGGTCTGTCGGTCCTGTAACAAATGAAACCAGGCAGAGAGAAGCGATGCATTGGCTGCAAATGTGTTTCGCCAAGCAACAGAATTGAAATTTTGTGCTTCGCGGCGAATGCGGCTAGCTCCGCCTGCTTGTTTCTGCTCGCAATGCTGTGGCAGTTCCAAAAGGCGAGCTTGAGGCTACCAGGAGAAGCTGAAAAAGAACGTGAGGCCGTTAAAGCCATCACGGGGCGGCGGGGGCGGGGTTGGAGCCGGCCGTGGCCCCGACCGACGAGCCCAGCCGATTCGCGTGCTCCTCCGAGTGGAGAAGCAGCAGTCGCATGACTGCTTGCAAAATCAACTTAGGCCACGCGCTCGGGGGGTGGCCGGCGACGGAGCGGGTGATGACGGAGGTGGCGTGCAGGAGATCGACGCCGTTTAGGGCGAGATCTTCAGCCGCCCGGTTAATGAAGTGGAGGCGGTCGGCGGTGGAGTGGGATGGAAGGAAATCCATCCGTCTCACGTCCTCTCGCTGCTCCTCGGTCAGCTGCCAAGTCGTCGACGAGAGAGATGAGGACGGCGAATTGCGGGGGCGGGAGGGGGGAGGAGGGTTCGGTGCGGCGGCGCCGGCGAGAGCGTCGGCCGCCGTTGCTGCGTAGGTGCGCCGCTGGCGGCGGGGGCCGCGGCGGCGGTGCGCGCGGCGCGGCGTGCGCTGCGGGAGCTCCTGCTGCTGCGGCGTTGGGCTGCGGCGGCGCGGCGGCGCTGCGTCCCGTGAGGGAGAGCGCGTGGCCGCCGTCTCCGCGCTGGACGCGCTAGATGCGCGGCGCTGCTGGATCCCGGCCCGGCGAGCCCGATCCTGGTTGCGGCGAGCCTCTCGCCGCCTCTGCGCCTCGTCGCCCCTGAAACAACGGCGCTGATATTCGGGGCAGCCCCGATATCGCGCGCCGTGATGGTCGCCGCGGCAGTTAGCGCAGCGCCGGTCCTCCACGCGCGGATTGTCCCCGAGGGGGCAGGCCGCCGTGTTGTGCGCAGCGCCGCACTTCTCACAGCGCGGGTGACGGGCGCAGTGCCGCTGCACATGACCGAAGTCAAGGCAGTTGCGGCACTGCACTGGTCCTCGCGGCGGCCGATACCGCTCCACCGCGATTGAGATGCCGCGGAGCTCTCGCAGGCGTAGAATGGCCCTCTGCGCCGGCTCGTCGGGCAGCGTCAGGAGGACGAGAGGAAGTGGCCGTCCTCGGCGCCCTGGCTTGCGGCTCTTGATGCGCTCCGCTTTCTCTATCTGAAACAGATATGGCGCCCGCCCGAGGGCGGCGGTTAGAGTTTCTTCGTCTGTTGATAGCGGAACGCCGCGGATGACCACCCGCAGCTTCCGCGCATTGCCAACCGAGTACGTGTGGTACTCGGTCGACCTCTCCCGTAATAGAGACGGAGGCCGTGTAATCCTCCATGGTCTGCATGCGGAGGCGCACGGCTTCCCCAGTCGCTTCAGCAGCGACGGGTTCGCCGCACACACCCCGCAGCGCCTCCAGAAGCGAGAACACTTCCCCGCTCCCATATACGAGGATGGGGGGAGGGCGTCGCTGTCGGCGGACGAGCGTGAAGCCGTCCGCGTCGTCGTCTTCTTCTCCTCCTGCGGCGCTGGCCGCCGGGTCTGGAATCGGCGTCGGCGTCGGCGTCGGCGTCGGTGTTGGCGTCGGCGCGGCAGCGGCCGGGGCGGCGCCCGATGATGAGGCCGCATCTGCGGCGGCTGGTCGTGGAGCGGAGGGCCCACTCCCGTCGGCAATCCTGCGGGCAGAAATTGCGGAAAGATTAGCGCATATGCGCTCTGTCGAAGGGGTGCCGACGCGCATGCGCTTCGGCGTCCCCGTGCGGCGTCGCTGCGAGCGCCCGCGGCCGCCACTTCCACCCTCCGAAGGAGTGTGGAACTGGCTCCCGCTGGGCGACGGCGCTGGCGACGGCATGATGGCCGCGAGGGCCTCGCTACAAATTTGCTCTTAGCCCTTAAAAGGGCTGTTCCAACGCTACGGCGTAGCTTCGCTACACTTTTGCTCTTTAGCCCTTAGAAGGGCTGGTCGTCTTGCGAAGACCGGATCCCAGGTAGCAGGAGCTCTTCCCCGGCGCGTCCGTCGTCTTCGGCGGTCAGGTAGCGAATCCTCATCTGGACCAGCGGACTTGGCTGGATTGACGCATTTTAGTGCGCTCTCCAGCTCTCTCTTCGTCACTCGGCGGGCCGAGGAGAGAGGGAACAGCGGGCCAATGCTGTTGCAGCTGACCACTGGCGCGATTGGCCGGCCACCTGTTACAGTGGCGGCCAACGGCAGCGCAGCGGCGCCCGTTTCGAACGCGCGGAACTGCAACGCGAGCGAATTCGCGAAGATTTCGCTTTTTGCCGCGTCGTCCCACACGTAAACGGGCCGAGGTGGTGGAGCGCCGGGTGCCCCCGTCCCGGCGTTGCTCTGAAGCGGGCTATTTACTCCCGATTTGCGGCCTAGCGCGCGAGAAAGATCCCAAATCTGCCTCTCGTGAAGGTTGCATTTAGAAATTGTTTCAGACCATTTAGCAGCTCTCTCGTCCCGTAGAGATGAACGGAATTCTCTGCTTAAACTGCGCGCCCGCTCTCCGTCAACGGGATCGCCATAGCGGCGATGAACTTTGACAGTTCTACGCAGTTCTCTTAAGATCCTTCTTTGCTCGTCTGAGAGCTCAGGGCGAGAATTCTCTACTCGCGTGACAGTGGAGTTTTGCTTGAAGGCCGATTTCAGCGTTGCAGTGAAGTGATTCACTGCTTCGTCGATTTCGGCCTCCGTATTTACTGGTTTCTCCTCTAGCTGAGAGTTCAGCTGAGCTGAGAAACCTGCCCAGTTTGAGTCACGCGAAGTTCGAAATTTATTTTGGCGTCTCGCTACAAGGGACGCCACAACGCATGTTACTGGATTGTGATCGGAATCCAGTGTGGCAATTGAGCGGGGAACCACGCACTCAACGCCTTTCGCGATCACAAAATCAATAACACCCGGGTTCCTGTTACGTACTTCCGGGAAATGCGTCGGGCTATTCGGTGCGCAGATTTCCACACCCCGCCTTGTCGCTACAAGATTGGCAATTTTATTACCGTTTCTGTTAGCTCCTAGGCCGCCCCAGGTTCTATGTCTGGCGTTAAAGTCACCCAGAAGGATGACTTTGGAATTTAATGCGAGAAGCGCATCAATTCCAGCCGGATCTAAGGTTTGATCTGGGCAGTAGACGGAGACGACTAAAAGTCGCCCGTTTCCTACCCAAACGTACGCCCCGACCGCCTCTAGAGACGCCAGAGCAATAGCAGGGATTTCGGCTTCAAGCTGCGGTAATTCGCGGCGTAGTGCAAGCGCTACGCCGCCACCTGGCCTGCCTACGCGGTCTCTGCGGTAAACGCCGAATCCCCGGAGTTTGAATTCGTGTTCACGACTGAGCCACGTCTCTTGTAGAGCCAAAATGTCTAATTGAAATTCATTAATAAAACTTTCAATTTGCTGGGCTTTAAAGATAGCACTTCGCGCGTTCCAAGTACAAGCGCGGAGAGGTGCTGAGTTTAAACCTACGTGTGTGGGATTAGACATTGTGAGGCAATGTCTGCAAAAATAAATTAAACAATTCTAGGAACTGGCTCCTAGACATTGTTTGTGCGGCAGCTACGGGTGCAGTGGGCCGCGCTCCGGCCGCCCCTGAGGGCGTCGCGTTGGCCCCCGAGGTGCGCGGTGCGCCGAGGCGCCCCGCGACCTCGTTCCAGGCCGGCCCGCCCTTAGCTGCCGTCTGAGGCGCCGGGTTTCTAATAGAATTAGAAGTGCCCGACGAGGATCCCTCAGTTCCTAATATTGCACGCGCGTCTGAAGGACGCTTGGGCAGCGTGCAATGGCTGCATCCTGTGAAAGATGCAGCATGGGCCTGTTTGCAGTTACAGCAAGTTGGGCGTAAATTCATTTTGCCCAGTCGCGGGCAGTGCTTTGTGCCGCGCTTGTCGCTCCTTCCGGGTGATCCTCGCCCGTACAGAGCCGACAGCGCACATCGTACTCGCAGTTGCGAGCGATGTGGCCCCAGCGTCAGCACTTGTTACAGAAATGTGGTCGTGCCCATTTTTCGCGTTCGACCACGATCGCGAATGACTCTAGTTGCCGTAACTGATAGATTCTCCGCGACTCGGCGTTGTCACTGAGGGTGACTGCGAAAGTTCCCGTGGGAACTTGCACGCGCCGAGTTCCGGTGCCTGTTGCACCATTGGCTACACCAGAATCCCGGCTGCTGGCGACCGGAGATTCTTTCAGCACTGCCCGCGACTTGGCAAAATGCAGCTAAGGCCAACTTGCTGCAATTGCAAGAAGAACCACGCTGCATCCTTCACAGGATGTAGCCATTGCACGCTGCCCAAGCGTCCTTCAGACGTGCGTGCAATATTAGGAACTGAGGGATCCTCGTCGGGCACTTCTAATTCTATTAGAAACCCGGCGCCTCAGACGGCAGCTAAGGGCGGGCCGGCCTGGAACGAGGTCGCGGGGCACCTCGGCGCACCGCGCACCTCGGGGGCCAACGCGACGCCCTCAGGGGCGGCCGGAGCGCGGCCCACTGCACCCGTAGCTGCCGCACAAACAATGTCTAGGAGCCAGTTCCTAGAATTGTTTAATTTATTTTTGCAGACATTGCCTCACAATGTCTAATCCAATCGCAGGTTTCAACTCAGCACCTCTCCGCGCTTGTACTTGGAATGCGCGAAGTGCTATTTTCAAAGCCCAGCTACTAGAAAGTTTTACTAATGAGTTTCAATTAGATATTTTGGCTGTACAAGAGACGTGGCTCAGCAGTGAACACGAATTCAAACTCCGGGGATTCGCTGTTTATCGCCGAGATCGCGTTGGCAGGCCAGGTGGCGGCGTAGCGCTTGCACTACGCCGCGAATTACCGCAGCTCGAAGCCGAAATCCCTGCTATTGCTCTGGCGTCTCTAGAGGAGGTCGGGGCGTACGTTTGGGTAGGAAACGGGTGACTTTTAGTCGTTTCCGTCTACTGCCCAGACCAAACCTTAGATCCGGCTGGAATTGATGCGCTTCTCGCATTAAATTCCAAAGTCATCCTTCTGGGTGACTTTAACGCCAGACATAGAACCTGGGGCGGCCTAGGACCTAATAGAAACGGTAATAAAATTGCCAATCTTGTAGCGACAAGGCGGGGTGTGGAAATCTGCGCACCGAATAGCCCGACGCATTTCCCGGAAGTACGTAACAGGAACCCGGGTGTTATTGATTTTGTGATCGTGAAAGGCGTTGAGTGTGTGGTTCCCCGCTCAATCGCCACACTGGATTCCGATCACAATCCAGTAACATGCGTTGTGGCGTCCCTTGAAGCGAGACGCCAAAATAAATTTCGAACTTCGCGTGACACAAACTGGGCAGGTTTCTCAGCTCAGCTGAACTCTCAGCTAGAGGAGAAACCAGTAAATACGGAGGCCGAAATCGACGAAGCAGTGAATTACTTCACTGCGACGCTGAAATCGGCCTTCAAGCAAAACTCCACTGTCACGCGAGTAGAGAATGCTCGCCCTGAGCTCTCAGACGAGCAAAGAAGGATTTTAAGAGAACTGCGTAGAACTGTCAAAGTTCATCGCCGCTATGGCGATCCCGTTGACGGAGAGCGGGCGCGCAGTTTAAGCAGAGAATTCCGTTCATCTCTACGGGACGAGAGAGCTGCTAAATGGTCTGAAACAATTTCTAAATGCAACCTTCACGAGAGGCACATTTGGGACCTTTCTCGCGCGCTAGGCCGCAAACCAGGAGTAAATAGCCCGCTTCAGAGCAACGCCGGGACGTCACGGCACCACGGACGCCTGAGTAAAGTCGGCGCCGTGGCGAGAAAGTAAATTGTGTACAGTGTAGTGTTAGTGTTGTGAAGTGCGGTATGAATGTGTGAGTGAATGAGTTTGTATATATAGTATAAGCATGTATGAGCGAGTGAATGAACAAAAATAAAAAGAAGAAAATATGAACAATATAAAGAACTTTACTTTTACTATAAGAACTTTTGTAAATAAAACGATGAGCCCAAAGAGGCACTGTTTAGTTTTAAGTAGATTAAGATTAGATATAGTTGGTATTTTTAAGTTAAAGCCCTCACCAAGCCCCATAAACCGCAAGGTTGGGGCGCAGATGTACCCGTAATTGAAATAAATTCCCGCCTCGTCAGGGCTACTGACGAGGGGAAAATGAAAAAAAAAGCCATTTGACAGCAGTACGCTCTGAGGAAGGCCACAATATGTTGGCCGAAACGTTAGCCACAAGAACTTCGACGCGGCTTGCCCCGGACAACCAAGAAACCTAGTCATCATATGTATGCGGATGATCTGCAAATTTACATCTCCGGGAAACCGTCACAGGTAGCAATGCTAATAAATAAATTAAATAATGAGCTTTCATCTGTAGCAAAATGGTCAATGAAAAACGGATTCAATTTAAATCCTACGAAATCACAAACCATCATAATTGGCTCTTCCCAAATGCACAAGAAACTTGAATGTTTATCTATTCCTGATGTGCTTATAGGCAATGTTGTAGTTCCTCGTCATTTACAAGTGAAAAACTTGGGCTTAATTTTTGATGATCATCAAAGCTGGGAATACCAGATCCGAAATGTCTGTCGCAAGGTTTATGTATCTTTGCAATCCCTTAGATGTGTCGACAAATGTCTCCCTCCAAATACGAAGGAAATGTTAGTAAAAACTCTGTTGTGTCCTCATTTCCACTACGGTGATATTGTGTACAACAATTTAAAAGATTCACTCGCTCAAACTCTGCAAAGAGCTCAAAATGCCTGTATTCGTTTCATTTATAATATAAAAAAATAGATCATATCTCCAGTGTTTATAAAGTGAACAAAATACTAACACTAAAGGATAGGCGTTTGTATCACAGCCTTTGTCTTTTATTTAAGATGCTAAAAATGGATTCCCCGTCATATTTAACAAATTATTTCGTATATCTTAAATCCTCTAGACTTCATAAATCTCAGTTACTCTGTATTCCAAAAAGTAAAACAAACTACTACAATAAATCATTCGCAATTACGGTAGCCCGAGAGTGGAATAAATTGCCTTTCAACATTAAAAACTGCTCCTCATTAACATCTTCTAAGAAACACCTGAATGACTTTCTTACAAAATAGAATATATCATTATACAACTTACATCACTGTAGATATTCGGGTGTCAAATCCAATGTCAGTTTTACCTCCTTTTAGGAATGTTAAAAAGTGACTAATATGTTTAGAAATAACCGTAATGTACTTGTTGAAAATTTATTTTTTTGTGATTTGTTTGATACTGCCGGAAATGTGTTTTCATCCATAGGAGCAGAGGAGGGTTAGAGCAAGAAGACGATTCCCTTGCAGCAAGGCCAGCAGCTGAGGAAAACATCCCAAAATCCTGTCACTTCATTTTAGCTTAGTTACTATTGTATTAGGACGCAGTCTGCCTGGTGGGTTTTCCCCGACTAGCGGGTTTTCCTCCAGGGTCGAGCGGCGAGTGAGGTGGTGTGTTTCTGTATTTAAAAGATTACAGTCTCTCGGGGTGAATACCAGGCTGCCGCGTAGCGCGAAAACGTTTGGAGCAATGCTACTCAACTCAACTTGTTTTTAACTTCCGTCTATGAATTTATAATTCGTCCAACAAAATTTGCCACATTTCTGTATATTTTAATATTTCATTTATCTTTTTAAAAGCTACATTTAAATTATACTTGTTTTCTACTAACTACTTGCAACATAAATATATTTTTTACATTTGTATATAATATTATATGTTTGATCTTTGTATGCATCTGACATGTGGTTAGGCGGAAGAGCGGGCCTGATGGCCCGAGCCTCGCCATATCAATAAAGGCATTTATTATTATTATTTATTACTTTTCGCTGTTACTCGTTTTCCAATATTTCATAAACAAACGTGTCGTCGATAAAAGAAATGAAGTTTGAAAAACCATTTGAAAATGTAATGTTTTCTTGTTTTACCGCGGAAAAAGATGCTCATTTACATAAAAACTTCTCAAACCTGAAGAAAGTCTTAGGGATTACACAATGTGTGAATCATCTTCCCCTTATCCTTATTCTTTTCAGATTTCTTCTCCGTCGTCTTAGATTTCTTCTTTGTAACGGTACCATTCCAAGGCGAATGTAAGCTTTCATTATCCTCTTAATTTGCCACGGCACACTGTAAATGCGCAGAATGCCACAACTGCCCACGAGCGCTCCCGGAGACTTCTCTATCAAAGCCTTGCGTACGCCCGGGCTCCAATACGTGGAAATCGCCAGCTCTCAGCATGCCATCCTCAGGAAGTGCGAGATAAGCCGTCACTCGCCTCCAGAGGTCAGAGGAGAAACATCTTTTTCGTACCGCTGAAATGAAAATCGCTGAGAAACTAAAAGGTTAAGTAAAAAATTGAAAAGATACAAATGTTAACTTCTGGTTCAGTATCAATTACTATTGCGTTTACCACATGAGCGTAATATGGAATAAAAGTTGTGGAGGGAGAGAGGGCAAAGGAAAATGTATTCAATTTAACAGCAGTCTGAAGATAAAAAATACTGTAATGGTTCCTATTTCCTTCCTTCCTCCCTCGGCTATCCTGCCTATCCTTGCAATATTTTGTATCGTACTTGATTGAACCTGTCGTTTGCCCCTTTTTTGCTAGCTAGTTTTTACAAAATTTCTTATGACCTGCAGCCGTGGATAAGGTGGTGGTCCCATACAGGAATCCAAGCGAGGTGACTGGATTGTGCGTGCTAGGGTATTACAACAAATAACGACGCATACTCTCGATTGGTAAAAACGAACAATATTTTTTGTTCGTTCGTTTATTACTGCTAACAACTCACCGTCTTTCCCTCCACACTGATACCCAGTTATCCTGGACATAGACATATAAAAAAAAACACAACAAAGAAACTCATTCGCACATAATAATAACAAAATAACATGAAGTCTCACTAATACATCGAATGCGCATTCCCTGATTTTCTTTTGACCATTTCCTAATTTAATTTTGTTAAACAAAACTTGGTCTTCAACAATTCCTTTCAGCTCCGGAATGCGTCTTCTGATGAAGTGTCTGCAAAGAAAGTCATACACACACACACACACACACACACACACACACACACACACACACACACGTGTCCCTGTTTTGCGGCTCAGCTCTCGTGACAATGACGTCTGGTGGCCGCCGCCTGGTACCTTCCGATGTGCGGTCGCCGTCCACTCCTGCTCGCGGTCGCCTTCGGAAACCGATTACCGCGAACCGCTATTGTCCGCATAAATGATACTACTTAGCTGCTAGTCCGTCACCGTTTGATGAAATTTCATGCATTCGTTGCGTATTGTTCGGCAAAACGAAACAAAACAAAAACCAACTAATTTTCGCGTTATAGCAAAAGTAGTTTCTTCGAAATTACTACTGTTTACATCATTCGCATTCAAAATGAACGTCCAATTGTTCTGATTTCAGCATCTATTCTTGCACATCTTATAACGAAATGTTCGTCGCGCTGAATTTCCTTACAATAAATGATCACATCTGATTGTCCGTAATCACAAAAAAAAATTCTACTTGAAACAAAAAATATTTACTCCCGAATTTTTGCTAACACTCCAGAATCCCAATAATTATTGTAACTTTACTCCCTATTCGAAATGTCGTACTTTTGAAAGAAATTTGACTACGCGCCAATTCCGCGCACACGAACCTTCATCCCCGGTATCCACGACACATCTGAGCTCATATCGAAATTTTTTCCAGTAACTTACATTGTTACAAAAATGCTTCTCGAACAAAATAGTTGCCACTCGCTTGCTTTTTATCTGCAGTTAATTCCGCTGATTTTCTTCTCTTCGTAACATGGCGTCATTTGTTTATACTTTTGGTTCATTGCAAATTTCCAAATATGTTATAATTTTGCTTCCGCACATGCGACAAAGTTGACACTAATTTTGTCGTCTAACCCGTGTTTTAATCTATTGTTTCCCCATGTTTCAGCCAAATCGGTTTGAGCGTTTTGTTATAATTCTTAAAAACACATGTTTACAATCTTTCTTTTCTAGCTCAACAATGGCCATATTCTGCTCGTTACATTAAAAAAATTCCAATTGTATTATAATTGACCGAATTTGATGCCGTTTGTTTTATTTAATTCCATAATTTCTGTTCTACCGGACGATTATGTTCAATTTTCACAAATTTCACGCGCTCTAATTCTTTATTTTAATTTTGACTTGTAAAGTGTTTTCTGTCGGCACCGTTGTAATCGATACACAAGTTTATTCCTTGTCACATTTTTGTAAAGTTGCATCTGGGGGTTTTGTCTCGAAATGATAGATCATTACAATACATTATGCATTATTTTCAAATAAAAGTAATATTTTAAGTATTTTATTTATTATACTATATTATCTGATTGATGTTTAATGAGATAGTAGCATTGCCATTGAGTCAATAACTAATAATAAAACAAAAATATGGCTTTCAACAAGCGAATTGTTTTGAAAACCCGTCATACATATTGCGCGTACTAAATATTGCCTGTAATTGTTCTCGGTTTCTGCAGGTAGGGAGGTGTTAAAACGCCTTCTTAGAAATTCCCAATGACGGGTCTAACGCTGAGAGGAAGAGAAAGAGAGAGTAACATGAAATTTGGCAACAAAGCAAAAATATGCTCCCTATAGCCCTCGTCCCTAACCTTCCTATAGCCGTCGTCACAGTGTGGCGGTCCGTCGTCGCCGCGTCGCCGTCTCTCGCTGCCGTTACCGGGACGCTGTCCATCGCCGACCCTCACACAGTAGCACACAACCGCGCAAAATTGGTCCGATTTTCAATAGAATACTTGTAATTTCGAAAATTAACTACTGGTGCTAGTGGCTTTTAGTGGATGTACAGTAGAACGGAAATGGATACATTTTAAGAACATCATTTCAGACTGCTTAGAAAAATTAGTGTCTACCAAGATACTACGATGCGATTCGGGTCCTGTGAACGACAACAAAGAAGTGAGGCGTCTCAAAAGGCAGGTTGGGATTGCGTATAGCAAATGTAACGTAAAAACGGAACAGAAAAATAATTTTCTATGATTACTCAAGATCTACTATCATTAAAGTTATATACCCAAGAACATTATCTGAAATCAATTCTAAACAATCGATTGAACAGTTGGGAAAATTTCTTCAAGTAACTGAGACGTACGAAACGGACAAAGAACGTATTACAGCTATCTGTGGGGCAGACGGTTAGTTAACTACAGATGACAGTGAAAATGCGGCTTTTTTAAATAGACATTACGCATCTGTTTTATAAACCCAAGGATCTAGTAACTGTAACAACACCAGAAATAGAAACCTTTCGAATCGATGTAGGAATTATTAGAAAAAGGATCGCAAAAAATCAGGAGAAATAAAAGAGGTCCTGATGGAACCAGGAGTATTACTCAAATTTAAAGGGGGAATCATGGTTCCATACTTTGCGCAATTAATAGACGTCACTATAAACAATAATATGATTCCTCAAAATTGGCAAGAGGCAATTGTAGTGCCGATTCACTGGCACTAAAATTTAAAGATGATAAGTATTAATAAAAAGAGAATTTCTTTAATACTCAGTCAAAGAAAAAAATTAAAATTGTTGAAACTAATAAAAACAGTAGTTAATCGTTCTATTTTTAATAATTTTAATCTTTTTATTTATGTGAATATTGATAAAATTTCATTTCAAGTGGGGAGCATACTTCCCACTGACCGTTAAAGGGTGTGGGATAGTGCGCAAGTAACAAACATTACCCCATATCTTCTTTTATAACAGGACAACTATTAAGTACAATTTATTATTTCAAAAACTGTCTAACATTGTAAAAAGTTTCTGGATGAATTCAGTTCAACAATAAGTGCTTTTGACTAGGGCGGAATTGCACAAAAAAATGGTAAAATTTCTTTGAACGAAGAAGTATTTTTCTAAATCATGCCAATAGATTGTGTCATAAGCTTATTCAGCAATATAGACACAAGAGAAGTGTTTGAAGAGCACGAAAGTATAAGTAAATCAAATTTAAAGATTTTGTGGGTTAGAACGGTATCGAACCAAAACCTTATACATAAGGGGTCGATATATTACATATATATGTAATCTTTATTTTTTTAATAAAATTATAATAATCTAATGATAAATATAAAAGCTGTTTTAATAAACTTTTTTGCTTTTAAAGTAATTAAGAGTACTAAATAAATCACTTAACAATTTTGATTTAAAGTAAAAACATATAATACAATTTAATTTTTTTTTATTTAAAACAAGTTTTATTTAAATAAAAAATCGGTTTTTTAAATTCTTTTTAAAAAATCATGTTTTTTTACAGCCCTAATACGAAGTATATACTTAGTATCAAGAAAGTTATGTAATGCTGCGGAAAACCGTTTTCGAAATTTCAACGGAAAAACACGTTTTTGGGGTCCCTTGATACCGAAAAAGTGTTGTTTTTTTTCTTCAAAACGTCCGTCCGTCCGTCCGTCTGTCTTTCTGTGTGTCTCTCAGTCTCCATCTGTCCATGTGTGTACACCACCAGCGCCTAAACAATACGAAGGATTTTTTCCAAAATGGATATTCCCCGGTCTATTTGGTTCGACTCGAGGCGCTGCGATTTTGAAAAATTTCTTCAAAATTTGAGGGTATTACATGAAGCCTCCGGACATTTTCAAAATTTTCCGAAAAATGGCTCCAATGTTTTCTTTAAATTTCTTGTAAAAATAGAGTAAAATATCCTTATAAACGTGGCATAGGACCGATTTTCACGCTTAACTCTGAATTTTCGAAAATTGAAAAAGTTTTTCGGCGTCTTCCTACAACTACAAAATTGAAGATAGCAATATTTCCTTCAAATGAAATTTATTGTCCATAAGTAGTTCTTCCATTAAGGTCGTGTATCTTTTTTTGAAAATTTAGGTAGTTTTCGTACAAGATTGCATGCAATATTTGCAATTTTAAAAAATTACAAAAACAAATTTTCTCACAAACGGATCCAAATTTGTTCTTTAAACGTTTGTCAGGGATATTGCTATATGCACTCTCTAGGATGACATAAACGCCATATTGCTCTATTCTTTTGTATTTTCAAAACTTTCAAAGATCATTTTTTTTTTGACTTGTCACTCACGTCGTTAATATTTACATTAGCGGCAATTTGTTCTCATTACTGTATTTATGAGTACATGTGCTTTAAATAATGTCACATACTATTCCTCGAAAACTCGATAGTTTTCTGTTAAAATGAACTCAAACTTGCATATTTTCAGAAACGATCAAACGCCATTTTCTGAAAAACGGCTCCAAATCTTTTCTCATTTTTTTTTCTATCGGGGAGAGTTAATTGCACTGTTAAGATGACATAAAATTCATTTTGCTGTTTTGTTTTTTCAAATATTACACTTGCTTTTAAATATTTCTCAGTCCGTTAATATGTACATATGCAGCGATTTGTAAACACCATTTCATTTTCGAGTTAAAATATCTCGAATGACTTCAAATGATGTTTTTCGTAAATACAAAAATTTTCTGCGAAAAAGAACTTCAAATTTCGCATTTACAGTAACGCTTAAACGCCATTTTCTTAAAAACGGATCCAAAGTTTTAATTAAAATTGCCATTAATGACGAAGTTTACTCTTCTTTAATATTCTTAAAGTAATATTTCGATTATTAGAAAACTGAAAAAGTGAGAAAATTTCAAAAAAATGTACTTTGAATGGGGCAAGCCCGTAAAGCCAGTCCACACCATTAAAATTAGAAACCTTTACAACAATAAAGTCAGTGCCATTCTGTAGCACTAGTTACTTTCTCACGTACTACATTATAAGGAAATTTTTGTAATGTCTGTCCGTTCGTCCGTCTTTGTTCAACGCTAACGTCCAGACGATTTCTTCTAAAATTAATATTCCTCAATCGATCTGATGGAACTCGAGGTCCTGTGAGTTTGAAACTCATATTTTGATTTTTGAGGATACTTTACATGAAGCCTTAATCTTTTCAAAGTGTTAAAAAAATGACTCCACATTTGTTCAATAATATTTTCGGCGTATTCCTACAACTACAATATTAACGATATAATTTTTAATGTAATCTTTTGTTAAAAGATGTATTTTAAAAAATGTCATGTTCAATTTTTCAAAAATATGAGATGTTTTCACATAATATAGCGTGAAATAAAGGATATTTTTAAACAATTATTTTCTCAAAGCCGGCATCAAATTGTTTCATCGTATGTAGCAAAAAACGGTAAAAAACGTGGAGCTGGTCCCATTTTCGGGAAACACTCTGTACTTTTGAAAATTGCAACAAATTAACATTGCAAAAGTACAATATTGATGATTTTTTCTCAAAGAAAGTATTTTCTAAAATATTAGGTTTCTACATATGTACAATTATTTGAAAAAAAAACTAGTATTTTTCACATAATTTTTGCTTCTTTACTGCAATTAATTTTAAGAAATCTCAAAACTGGCATCAATTTTTTTCATAACATTTTTCCTATGGTAGAGTAAAGAACGATTAAAAATAGCACAGTTTTTTTCTTAGGTCTTTCTGAATTTTCGAAAATTGCAAAAGTTAGAATTAATGTGAGAAATTATGTGTTATCTTGGCACTAATATTTTTTTAGTGAATAATGTTAGTTTTAATATTATGCTATTGATCTTCATAATTAAAATAAAGATATCAATATTAATTTCAATGTTCACTATAACAGAATCAAAAATAAATCACAATAACGAAATCAATATCACCAATAATAAGTGTAAATCTTTTTTAATTTACACAAATAATTATATAATACCCTACCTATAATAAAGTAACCTACATTTAATGTCAAAGTTTTGTTTCTCCAACCAATGATTCAGTCGTGAGAACTCGGCGAAATTTGGTGCTATAAGGGGAAAACACGTGTAAAAAGGAATTATTTGATCTTGATCTCAAAATGCCCCCCCCCCAAACCTACTATGCATTTTTCATAAGCTTTGACCTTATAAGAAATAAAAGTCACTCTTTCTTCTCTTTTTCTCTTTCCCCTTGCCTCTCTCTTCTCCTCCTGCTTTCTTTATCTTTCTTTGTATGAAGGCTGAATTGGCATATGCAATGTATAAACATGTGCTGAGTGTGTGCAATCTTGCGGAGTGAAACACGCTAACCGCCGATAAACGCCACAGTTTTATGGATATTGACGACGGCACGTGCGACCTCCGGTCATTCCGGACTGTCCTCGTGGCAGGACGGCGCCGATGGAGTCCCAGACATGGACCGGCGCTCGCAGAAAGCGCTTGCCTCAATGCCTACCGCAGCGGTGGTGGGGTTGCTTCTCGCGCTGGGCTCCTTGACGACACGCGCCACCGCTGCACCGTACGTACTGGTCGCCAACGTGGTGAGCCATTTCGTTGTGCACGATGGTGGCAACACACTTCTCAAGCAGCCGCAGATCGACGTGCAGTGCTCTGCCCTGCCAGGTGTACAGTGCCGTACTCTTATTCAAAACAACCGTCTCATCATCAACGTGTATCAAGGTACGTACGTATGCCCGTTGGAATCTGGTGAAACTTTTTTTCTACTTACACGGAAGATCAAAATCGAATAATCCATTCTTTACAAAGACTTAACACGCTCAGAACCACACGTACCACAGCCACTGAACTTGGTACGTCTAGACAAGCAGCCACTCGGGCTTCTTGAACACAATTTGCCAACCAAATACATTTACTATCAAAATTGTATTTCTAGCTAATAAATGCAATTATTATTTTCTAACCCGCTTCAAAGACTTATTTTCTTGTTTCGTTAAAACTGAACTTAGAACGATAAAATATTATATTTTTGCTAGGCACGAGACACAGTTCTACCGACTTGTAAATAGGAACGATCACGTCTACTGATACCACTTTAAAGAGATTTTTTTATTTCTATTCCAAATACCAAAGGAAATTTTCTACTACTTCGGTCATAACACAAAACTTTTATAAAAATTTTAAGTTTCTATTACATAAGCCTTACTAAGTAAGAAGAGAAAGTATTGTAATCGTGCGTGGAATTGGGCGATTTTTGAAAAGAAATCTGCCGTGCACTGGTAACGAAAAAGTGGATAAATCTTGGTTCTATGTATGTATGTATGTATGTATGTCTAACTGGTTCTGTAGTGAGAATCCAGGGTTTGTGAGTCCTTGATACCGAAAATCGATTGACGGCAAAAGGTCTGACGGTAACATGCCTAAACCGGTCAGACGATTTTCTCCAAAATTTTTATTTCGCAATATATCTGAATGATCCTGAGGCCCATCGAGCTTGAAACGGATATTTTGATTTTCGGGGATCTTTACATGAAGCCTCAACAGTTTTTAAAAAATTTCAGAAAGTTCAAACATTTTTCATTAAACTTTCTCCTCGGATAGCGTAGAGACGCTATCCGAGGAGAAAGTTAAGAGAGAACGCTTAAAAATGGCGCAGCATTTTCTGTGGTAGCACTAATATTTCGAATTTTCTTCAAATCATTTTCAGATGCAGTTTACATTTTCATATTAAGTCCTAAACAGTGTTTGTTATATTTTCCGTCAAAGATTTAAAAAATGTATGTGACATACATGGGAGAAGTACAATCTGCCCACGTTTTCGTGATCTTCAGAATCTCTTTTTTATTTATTTTTTATTACTTTTTACATCACAAGCAGATAAAAACTGTGCGTGGGACGTGCTACGAGGACAAGTGTATTCTGTGCACGCTTTATTAATTCTGGGATCCCTCCCCTAAACCACTTACAACCCATATATAACCCATTAAATTCTCAGTATAGAAAGAAAAAGCGATTTTGGTCAGAATTGCTAACAAATATTCGTTCCGATGTAATAAAATCTATTTTCAAAGGCAAATCATCTTTAGACTTGGATTCTTATCCCTCATCATGTCCAACGTGAAAAAATTTATTTCTGCCGCAACATTGAGAACAATAATTTTAATATATTTCCAGCTGAACTCTAGAAGACATTTAATAATAAAGTTACATTATGTCCAGAAGCAAAACTAGAAGCCATTTCAACATTTGCTTAAGGGATCAGGGAAACTGGACGAAAAACATGACCGAGATGGGGTCATTGACCTTAGAGCTGAGGTACAATACTTGTTACCGGTTATTTAGAATTATCCACCCCAAATGATAAATAATACTTTAAATATCATTGTTAAAATCAATATTACTTTCCTTTTTGTTGCTCGGTATAGTGTATAATTGTATAGAAACAGTTATACAGCAGAAAATATTTCACTTGGGATTTAAAATTTTGAATCGATTTTAATCGTTTAATGTCATCTGGCAAAGTGTTGTAAAATAAAGTAAATGTGGTGTATGTGAAATTTTTGTAGCGAGCTGTTTATACTGTCGCCTGATGAGTATGACTACTATGCCGAATGTTATAGTAATAGAAACCGGCGTTTGCTGAAAATATATTCCCACCCTTGAATAAGTCATTTTTGACGAAAACCACTGATTAGTAAATCAAGAAACAAGGTAATGGTAAAATTCCTAGATTAATAAAGAGAGACTTACAAGAATCACGTGGGTGGGATTTACTTATGATTCGTACAATTCTTTTTTGTAATCTAAACGTCTGGGAGCTATAAGATGTATTTCATTAGAATATTATGCCATATCTCAGGCGGGAATGAACATTTGCGAAATGTACACAACGAGCAGTGTGAAGGCTGACTGAATTTAATAAAATTCTGAACGCGTAGCACAATGAACTTAATGTTGTGTTCAATTCTTTTAAATGGACGTTCCATTTGAGGTTTGACTGAATTGAGATACCTAAAAATTTTGTTACCTTAACATCAGGCAATGACACACCGTTTATTCTCAATGGAGTACAGATTTGTTTATTTGAAATGTAAAACTGCATTGAAACGGTTTTCTTTTCATTTACTATTAATTTGTTATTACGGTACCAATTTGAAGAATTTGATATTATACTATTTACAGTTTCTTTATTGTACAGAATATTCGTAACATCCGCAAAGAGAACTATTCTTCCGTTTCGAATCGTCGAGAGCATATTGTTTCTCTGTAGCAGGAAGAGAATAAGGCCGATGTCGAGAATAGGAATCCCTGTGGGACTCCACGTGGCAATGAATTGGAAAGGTGTGAGCATCATTTTCATCATTCCAGAAAGGAATTTCAACTCTTTGAGTTCATTGTTTAAACTACTAACATAACAAATCTAGAGAAATACCCCGGATTCCATACGAATATAATTTTGAAAGTAAAATGTTATGATTAATGACGTCAAAAGGATTTGAAGGATCTATAAATATGACAATAGCAACCAACTTTTTATCCATGGATTAAGCGACGTGTTTAAGAAAAGAGAATATGGTTGTTTCCGTACATTTTGATTTTCAAAATCCATTTTCGCCATCTGAAAGCTCGTCGTATTCACTGAGAAACATTTCAAATCGTATGTAAAAATGTCTCTCCAATATTTTTGAAAATATTGACAAAAGGGAAATTGGGCAATAATTTTGAATTTCATTTTTCTTGTCTGTTTTGAAGAGCAGCTTAATATTAAGGAGCCCTGTTTTGAAAATATCTGGAAAAGTTCCGCTGTGTGAGGATGCATTAAATATGAATTAACGTGTGTATAATGGCAGGAGCATAAGCACTGGATTGTTTAGTGAAGTCTGGCACACAGATCTGCTCTACAAATTAAGGAACTACGGCACTCCCGATTATCTTTTCAAAATCATCAGCAGCTTTCTCAAAAATAGAAGCTTTTCGGTGCGAATAAACTCCTCTCTCTCCGCCCCTAAGATAGTTCAGGCCGGGGTACCTCAAGGTTCACCTCCCTCCCCGACCCTCTTCAATTTGTTCACAGAAGATATACCATGTACCACATCCTGTACCACGGCTTTATATGCAGATGACACCGCGATATTCTCTACTCACCAAGATTTTTCAGTAGCAATCAACAATTTACAATCAGCCATCAACACTTTCTCTGACTGGGCAGCAAAATGGCGCCTGCACTTAAACGCAGCAAAATGAAGCAAAAATCTTCGCACTTAAAAGAATAACCAACCCTCCAACTATCACAATAGGAAATTCACTAGTTCCTTGGATCCCATCCAACAAGCCCGTAAAATACCTAGGAGCCATCCTAGACACTCGTCTCACATGGAAACCCCACATTACCCATTGGCTGAACAAAACGTACGCTGCACTCTTCAAACTATATCCTCTTTTAAACCATGAATCGGTGCTCGAATCTGACATAACCCTGCATATTCATAAAACTGCATTAAGACCATCACTAACATATGCCTGTCCTATGTGGGGCGGTGCTGCACAAACAAACCTAAAAGGAATTCAATTTTTTCAAAATAAAATCCGAACGTCGGTTAACGCCCAATGGGATGTATCCAACAAACAACTCCACAGAGAATTGAGCATCGATATTATTACTCAGCACATTTCAACATTATCAAAAAAAATCTTCACCAACCTAAACCTAATTCCCGGTGCCAGCCTCTACCACCTGGGAAAATCCAATAATGGTCCGACCAGAATCAAATCACGCATTCCCAAAGATCAATTCAGACCTCCGTAACCATCATAAACACGTAATCCTAATCTCACTCCCCCTCCCCCTTTCCCACTCCCTTCACACCACTGCCCTGTGCATAAAATCCTAATTAATTAGATTCCCAGAGGGGATTCCCTCTCACAGATAAAATTGGGTTAAGTTAGTTTAATTTCAAAGTACCTCGGTGCTTTTCAGTTAATATTGTATTATTTGTTTAGTGTTTGTATCCAATTTCAGACCTGTAAAGTGGTTTATCCACTGCTCGGGTGCAATAAATTTTTAAAAAAACTAACTATAATTATGAAGATAACATTTTTTTAAAATTAAACGTGTTCATCAAAAACAGATCTACAAATAAAGTCATGTTCAATTTTTCAAAAATGTATTTATGGGTAAATTAAAAAATAATTTGAAATGGTTAATTCGAATTTCCAGTGCTTAGTTTGAAGCGGTGTCAGTGTGTAAAAGTAATTTGAGAGACGGAGGCAGTTGGATATTCTGAAAATCTCTTCTCATTGTTTAACTTAATATTAATTAACGTAATATTCAAATCGTAGAACATTAGGTGCGAAAACTTATATCTGTATTAAGTGGCAATGTAAATGCAAATTAAGTAAGCGTTACAAAAATTGCGAGGAAGAACATGATTTCTCGCAACCATTTGCTCGAAGAGCAAAGTAATATCGAGGAGATTAATTTGGAATATTTATTGCTTTGAGATTTTCATTCAGGGTGTAGAGACATAATTTCTAAAATTTATCTTGATAGGTACGCGCGCTATGTTGCCGGCTTTTATTTTAATTTACTTGATTATTTAATTATAATTATTGTTTTAATTATAATTTACTGTTGAAAATATTTTTGAACGAAATTTTATTTAATGAACGACAATTTAAGATTAATTTCCCAGCTATCTGGCCACTCTAGTGATGAATTTGCAATCTATATATATAAAAGAAAGTCGTGTTAGTTACACTATTTATAACTCAAGAACGGCTGTACCGATTTGGCTGAAAATTGGTGAGCAGGAAGCTTAGAGCCAAGAGACGGATATAGGATACTGTTTATCCCGTTCGATAGCGTTCCTGTGTGAGAATGCACGTTTTCGCACGTTTTCGCGTGATTTCGCGTGATTTCGCATGTTTTCGCGTGAAGGTACTTCACTGAGGAGTGCAACCTATGCACCAAAATACAGGAACAATAATGAATGATTAATCTACTTCATTTTTTTATTTGTATTTTCTAATAAACAATTTAACTTAATAAATTCCAAAATCTGCTTATTTATTGCCTTTAACAGCCGGTCCCTATGATTACAGCTTTGTATTTCTCTCTTAAACAAAAATCAATTCCAAAAAAACGCTCTGCTACGTAATAGATTTTTTAATTATCTATTTAATATCAGAGCGTTTTATTTTAAATTCTTCTTTGTTTGAGAGAAAAACACAAATCTGCAATAGCTTTATTATCACGAGTGCAACAAGGATAGTAGTTTCTCACAGTGAGTGCGACGCGAGAAAAAGATGGGACCAGCTGTTAAAGCGGAACAGAGTTCCCCGGGTCAGCTAGTTTAATAATAAGAACGTCGCGATACGTCGTGAAGTTTACAGAATAATCTCTCATGGTCAGGAGGGTTTTCTAGAAGTGTGTGAAAGGTGGTGGTATCGAAAACCAGGACATTGTGGATGTATAAATTGGAGTTAAATTTTTTATTTCTGGTGTTAATATAAGGAAAGGTGAAAGGAGCTTGAAGGCTGTCATTCGAATCTTTAAATAATATTAAACTAATATTTCTTTTCATCATTAAATCTATTTTAAATTGCACTGATAACAGAAGGCGATAATGACGGCCGCCGTTGGCTCCCGTTAATATAATCTGTTCCTGTTCTTTGGCTTGACAGCCCGCTATGGGCCTTGGCCGACCAACGGTGACCCAGTTTCTCTGTCATGGGATAAAGCTTTTGTGTGGTTAGCACGAAGACGTCCCTTTCCCGTATATACTCGTCTTCATAACCTTAGGGTGGGCTTTCTCATCGTCACACAGCAACAGATACCGGGACATTCTAAGGAAAGCGAACAGGTAAGATATGATTTCCCTCGGCCTGGAATCCAACCCGGAGTTGCGCCGTGGAAAGCGAGCACACTAACCAACGAGCCACCGAGGGAGGTGGCTAAAATACGCATCGGGCATCGCTGGTTCAATTATTTAGAACGTGAATACACTGAACTCAATGGTAGAAAGCCGTTTTTGTTTAAATGTTTTATTTTTTTAAATATATTTTTCGCGCTTTGTTCCTTAAAGAATTTTTCAAACGGTAAAGTGTCAGACACAAATTGTAATATTATAATATTACTTAACCATTAACAATATCTCGAGAAAGTACGTGCTGTTGAAGCACCACTAAAAACTACTTGTTTTAAAATGAAATTAATTGCAGACAAATCCTAAGAATATTATAGACAATCATCATGCACTGTCAAATTCGTTCAGTAACAATAAATTCAAAAAATAAAATCTAACACGACAAAATACTGTTTTTCTGTTTCAAAACAGAAAACCTTGGCTAGATCAAGGTTTCTACCCAAACTTATGATACTGACACGACTTTAATGAAAGTATTCAATGGTCCACTGTGTCAAAGGTGCAAGTGTTTCCCCTTCAATGTTGAACTAGTGATACTATAACAGCACATATTTTATCTCATTAATTATAAATTCTAAGAAATGTTTTGATACGACATCAACTTTCAAAAGTATTTTCAACCAGCAGAAAAAATGTTCTCCGCGCTGGAATTTGAACGCAGTATCTGAGTGTCAGCATGCCATTTATTTCACCCCTGGTGTACGAGCGTCAGAAAACATTGTCTTCCTAACGCTAAAAAATGCATTTGGAATTTTCAAATATGCAGAGATTCTCATTATTACATTATTTCAAGAAATCGTTTTGAAAATCAGATTTCATTCAGGAAAAAAATATTTCACCAATATTACAGTTCCGCAATATTTTTTTGTTTGCCATTTTTTTAAAATACAGTCACCGCAAATGAGTTCTCTTAAAAAGGTGCATTGCGGTATTTTGAAGCCTCGCGAGCTCCATCCGAGGAAAAAACTTTTAAAAAATGGATCTGTTTTTGAGAAAATATTTGTTTAAAAATTTCCTGTATTTTAATCGAAAAACACGCGAAAGAACTATTTTTTAATCTACATAAACGTATTTCACGATCTATCTTTGAGGAACAGATGTTATGAAGGGAAGCATCTCTATCTTTTAACTCTGTAGTTACAGGAAGACGCCATTTGCAATTGTGGAAAATCCAGATATTTCAACGAACATGAAACCTGCCCCATTCCTTTAGGCCTCCTCTATCCGAGGAGAAAGTTTAATCAAAAGATTTGGAGACTCTTGATGGTTCATGACAAGTAACCCCAACAATGAAAATATACATTTCAAATTCGCTGATCTGGAGATCGATCAGGAAGCATCAATTTCGGATCAAGTCATCCGAACGGTTTCAGCGCAAGAGATTGTTCACAGACATGCAGACGTTTTTGCATCCATCGATTTTTCAGTATCAAGTACCCATATGACGTGTATTCGGAGGTAGTACTTTACTACATATAGCGGTCATCTCGTGGCGGAGAGCGAAGTCGCTCGCCTTCACCAAGGAGATCCGGGTTCAATTCCCGTCGAATCTCATGTGAAATTTGTTCCAACAAAACGAGTTTGGCTGCATCACAAGGGCTAGGCCAACCCCTGTGAAGTGTCCTAAACACTACCCATATCCTTATTCCTTCCCAATTCCGGCAGCTGCGAAGTGACGCAGGAGCGCATGGTGGGGGTGCGTACGTGGAGATGCTACCTGGCGGTCCTCTTGACAACAGACTGCGACGAGACGTGATGGGCCATTATATAAATATATATACAGTAACGGAGGATTACTCCAATAGTGCTCAACACCCAACAAGGGGTTAGGAGACGCGTGGCGTCGTGAGTTGACGCAACAAATGTCAAAAAAAGAAAAAGGACGGGATTTATCTCCTTCAATATCTCAGGATTCCGCAATAAGAGTTATTTTGTCGAAAAATGTCCAGTTTGTAACGTAATTAAATGGATAAATGAGAATATGTAGTTTAATTTTGACTTGAAACATAGACAAGGAGAAAGAGTAAAAGTGGAATAGCAAAATTTTTACTTTCTCGCTACGGAAGAGTTAAGAAATGCTGCGCGATAAACGGCGAATTTTCGCCAGAAAAACTTATTAGGGGGTCCTGGTAACAAAAAAGTGGATATATCCAGTTCCTAAATTTAGAAAAAAAATCCTATGTAACGTAAAGTAGCGAGAAGCAATGTTTTGTGGTTCATTGATACTGAAAAATCGAATGTCCGTCTGTGAACGTCCGTCCGAAACGACTGTCCGCCCATCTGTGAACTACGCTAGCTGCTAAATCGTTCTGACGATTTTCTCCAAAATTGATATTCTCTGATGTTACGGCCCCTTCAATATTAAACTGATATTTTAATTTTGGGTGGTACTTAACATGAAGCCCATGGGACATTTTCAAAGCAATTAACTCCATCGTTTTTCATTAAGTTTTGTTGTTGGATAGTGTGAAAGACGTCTATAGAATGGAGCTGGTCTCATGTTCGTTGAAAACCCTGACTTTTCGAAAATTGCAAAAGTTCAAAATTTTTTCGAAGTCTCAATTCAGATATCGATAGAAGGTCATGTACAATTTTTCGAAAATTTGTGTACTCTTCGAGCAATTTTGCGAGAAAATTCGTGCGAGAATGTACGAAAAACTTTAGCACTACTAGTTCTAAATAAAGTAACTAAAAATAATAAAAAAGAAAACCTGAAAGTTCAAAATTTGATAATTGTGCGTATCAAAATGCGTTTTTACTTTTTCGCTACGGAGTAGAGAAATAATGCTGCCCGAAAAAACGGCGAATTTATTTATTTACTTATTTATCCCGCCGAGGTGGGTCGGTCCACGTCTTCTCGGGGGGATGCAGGGAGGCTCTGAAGTATTCCTTTCTTTCACCAGTCATTTTTCTTTTCATTGTTCATTTTCTTTCTTTTATAACATCCTATTCCTTTTCTTCTTGCCCTTCTATTTCACTGGCCCGCTCTGTATCTTGAACGCGCACCTATGTGTTTATCGTGCATGGCGGCCCGTGTCGGAGGGAATGTGTATCCTGGCGGTTGACGGGTCTGTCAGTTTCCCAATTACTCTCCTCGTGCTCCTTTTTTTCTTGGCACCCAGGGATACGTGCTCTTACGTATTTTGGGGAACATTCCTTGTAGGTCTCGATACACTTGCTTTGGCTACGGACTCTTCTAGACGGGCGGTCGGGAGCTAACCCACTCCCGATCAATCGGCTTGGACTAGGTCTTGTACTGAACTCCAGGATGAGCGGGGGGATCCACGGCATTGCAGCACTGTGGTAACCCCCCACTATATCTCCGTGGCAACCCTGTCACTCCGATGGAGTGTCCCCTTGTTGGGCTCCGTGGTGGGTGGGGACCACGGGGATGAATCTGATATCCTCTTCATGGATAACAATCCCCCCCGGTCTCTTCCGTAAGGAAGAGCAGATTTGTAGGTGAAACTGTTAACTTAGTTTCTTTTGCAAAGAGTCAGATAGACCAACGAAGCCCCGTTTCCTTGTCATGTTGTGTAGAAACGAGGGCGAAACAATGAAGAGTGTAAGTCCTATCAAACTGGCCGGAGAAATTAAAAAAATTGGCAAGTTTCAGGCGGTGGTTCTCCAGAGAAATGGCACAGCCCTTTTCGAATGCCGCACTGACGAGCAGATACAAAATCTTAGATCTCAAAAAAATGGTCGGCCTCCAGGTGATGTGTCCACGACCTTACAATGTGTGACGAATCACGAGGACTTTGCGTCAGCAACGGAAGAAAACCTGAAAGCCTTCTTTCAGCATTATGATATGACTGACACAGGATCCAGCGGAGCTACTCACCCCTACCTCAACACTGATACCGACATTTGACCGTCCATCTCTGCCAGAGAAAATAGCTTGTAGTTTTTACAATTTCCGTGTCAGGCAGTATGTGCCAAATCCCCTGCGCTGCTTTAAATGCCAGAGGTTTGGCCATACACAGCCTCTTTGCATGAGCGCCGCAGTCTGCGTACACTGTGGATAAGAATCGTATAACGAATGGAACTGCTCCGCAGATCCAAGGAGCGTAAACTGTTCTGGGAAGCTCAGTTCTTCGAACCGGTGCCCATCTTCTTGAAAGAAAGGGAGACCCAGAAGATCTGGGTCTCAGCGAAAGATGTTATCAGACGCGTAACCCTTTGGATATGGTTCGAAATTTCGCTGACACCGTGGGTCAAGAGCAGAAGACGTCGAACTTCGAAACTCAAACACTGAAAGTTTCCTCTGTGCGCGATGTTGCCTGTCAGGTGTCCTTTGACATCGGCGGAGATGCAGATATCAGATACTTTGTCTCATCTGAAACGAGCAAGTAAATGAAAAAACTGAAACACACAAAGGCTTCAAGATAAGAAACCAAGGCCGATAGGCCGTATTTTTAGATCCAGGTCGCCTGTCTTTCATACAAAAGACCATGCTCTCCCGACACATGCGACTCTGTCAGTAGATAAGACCCTGCAGGGAACGAGGAACCCCACAAGAACTCGTGCATCATTCATCAACAGAGAAGGAAAATTATGGCTCTCCTCTTCTGGAACTTCAATGGCTTTCGTACTCCTTTAGGCGAATTAAAGCTGATATTGCCTCTGCATAGACCCGTGGTTATCTGCCTGCAGGAAACATCTCCTTCCTGAACATTCCCTCTTTTTCATGGCTTTTGTTTCTCAGGCAAGACATTGATGATGGCCTCCGTGCCCATGGCGGAGTCGCTACATTTGTCACAGTCACAGTGGTGTCCAAAGAAATAGACGTGCGAACCACTCTTCAGATATCTTGCGTTCGTGTGAATGTCCGCACTATTTCTATCACTATTTGTAACGTCTATATCCAGCCTGGACAAGTCCTGTCACAAGAAGAACTGGAAGATGTGTTTTCTTAGTTGCACGCCCCTTTTCGTATTGTTAGTGACTTTAATCCCGCCTGTGGTGGTACAAGGACGTGCCCGAGAGGAATTTTACTTGAAAATGTTATTGACAACCAGAACTAATTTTTCTGAATACTGACGAAAGCCCACACTTTTCCGTGGCTTCAAACACTTTCTCGTCCGTAGATCTGACTCTCTGCTGTCCATCTCTTTCTACAACCTTTGAGTGGACTGTCCTTGGCGACGTGCATGGCAATGACCACTTCCCCATTCTGGTCAACTTCGATATTCCCGACCTAAATGTTCCAGCCCTTTTCGGTGGCCAATCCGCCGATCTGAGTGAGAAATATTGGAGAAAGAAATACGGATATCGGAGACCCAATCGGTACGTCACTTTCAAATCTTGTCTTGTAGACATGAAAATTAATAAAAAAAATATTTTTCTCAGTTGTGTACCTATGATACACGATCTAGTGACAAATTGAACATCTTTGAATGAGTATGGCGGCTACTTAGAGACGCCTAAAAGGTATAGCATGGCCATAATCGGCAATAAAAAAGAATTTTCTACCATTAGAGAAAAACATTAGCTCTGAGTTCGTAGTACAAGAGTATTAAAAAAATGACACTTTGAATTCAATATGGAATACAGTTTGAGACGCTACATTGGTATGGCATACAACTTCTTCACACTTTGGCTATATAACGAACAATATGCAACAAGAATTAGCTGTGTACTCATTCTCCAATTGCATAGCTTTTATTGACGTATTTAAAAAAATGTGTAGCGTAACGTCGACACGCAGAGGTCGCCGTACTTGCGTTTCCCCGTTCCTCATAACACTGGCTAACTTCTCAAAAAGGTTTAGCTTTGAGCTTATCACACGTGGATTTTTTTGCTGGCTCCCGTTCAACGTGGAGTACGTTCTCTCGCACTGTGGTAAGATAAGAGAGAGCTGCCACCTTGCTAGCTCTCTAGCGAGATTCTTAGAAATGAATCTTCTCTCTGCAAGCTTTTTAGCTTTTTACGAGACACTAACTTCTACAGCCTTATCTGAGAGAAGATAATGCCAATCATTTGGCTTTATCCGAGATTTTAAAGTTTAAAATTTACCTGGATCTTTTCTGCCGAACCTTTTTTTATTAAGACACGTTACTTTTCAGTTTTGCTTTTGCTTTCCATTTAATTCTTTTTAGCTTGGTACTGCAACAATGCGTACTTGTCTTAAAATAATTTGACACGGGTGCCAATGACCTTAGCTGTTGAAGCGGTCTTAAACTCAATCAATCATTATTTTTTGACGTCAAAAACGGTTAAAAACTGTGTTTGGCGTGTTACGGGGAGAAGTTAATTTTGTGCACGTTTTCATAATTCTGTGATCCCTACCCTAAGTCATATACCTGTTGAATTTTGAATATAGAAGAAATGAGCGTTTTTTGTCATGATTGTTAACAAAATATTCTCTCCAGTGTAATAATGTCTGTTTTCAAGGGTAAATCAGTTATAGATTTGGGCTCTTATCCCTCATGTCCTTCGTGAAGGACTAATACTCCCTCTCTCGACGGAGAACGATAATTTGAATGATTATATTTCCCACTGAATTCTAGAAGACGTGCACAAATAATGAAGTTACATTTTCGGCAGAATACTCTTATTACGGTAATGAAAAAGTGAATAAATCCAGTAGATAAATTTAGAAAAAAAGACCTCTGTTACGTGGTGTAGACAGAATCCACGTTTTGTGGGTCCTTGATACCGAAAAATCTAATGACGGCAAAACGTCTGTCTGTGAACGTTTGTCTGTCTGTAGCGACTGGCTAAACCGTTCCAGCCGATTTTCTCCAAAATCTATATTCTCCTATCGATCTTGCTAATGCCGCGGCCCCTTGAATTTGAAACATATTTTAATTTTAGGGGTACTTTACATGAAGCCCCAGGGTCATTTTCCAAATTTTCAAAAAAATGGCTACATCGATTTTTATTAAATTTGGTTGTTGGATAATGTGAAAAACGTTTAAAAGAATGGTGCAAGTTTCATGATAGTTAGCAACACTGTTTTTTTCGAAACTTACAAAAGTTCAATCGTTTTCGGTGTCTTCCTACAAGTAAAATATTATGATAGAGATTTCCCCCCTTAATAAAATCTGTTCGTTAAAGATAGATTTTGAAATAAGGTCATGTACAATTTTTCGAAAATTTGAGTACTTTTCGCGTAATTTTGCGTGAAAATGCGGGCGAGAAAGTACGTGCTGTTTCAACACCATTAGTTTTATTTCTAATCCATATATTTTGTTTCAGATGATTATATGGGAGAAAGTGCTCAAAGCTTCAAAGAAACACATGAAGACGATACAATTGTGCCAACAATTAGGTGGTATTCTTCAAAGCCAGACCGAATGTCTAGAAAGCCAAATATTGATACCACAGACCATGAGGCAGAGCTGACAAGTACACAGCATGTTGATGTTTTCGAATCAGATAATACCCAGGATGAGAGCTTTCAGCAGACTTCCCAAGATGATGGGACAGATAACACAGGTGATGATTATGAAGTTAAGACACATGAGCACTAACATAATAGTAACTGTTCTTGGCGGAAGAAATTCTTAAATTGATATAAAAAATAACAAAGTTCCACACAACAGCTTCTGTAAAACTTTTGATTTTCTATACAATACCAATCAAATTCCATGAGGTTCTATTTATTCCTGCAACTGTCATGCGTGATATTTTTTATGTATTCGTATGGGAGGAAACAATACAATACGAAAAAGGAAAAAATTTCACACAAAGAGAGCAATTCAAAACAAAAGAACAAGTACACAATTTAAAAACAATATAGCACATTTAAGTAAAAACTATATGTCTAATTCACAATAAAAAGTTAATTTTATCAGTCTTAAAATATTGATTCTAAAGCCTTAAGTCAAGTTCCTTTGCTCATTGGGCCGCACTGTCAGTTACTGCGATGAATTCTTGGGGGTTTCCAGGAAACTTCCTTCTCGGACAGTCATTGACAATGTGATGTATCTGACATCTGCGCAGTCACACATCGGGCTAGGGCTTATCTTCCATTTATGCATTAAATCAGCACAGCGGCCGTGTCCAGTACGTATTCTGTTAATAGTTGTCCAAGTGCTGCGTGGAAGCGAGAAACCTCCAGGTTTTTGATTTTCCTGTAAAATAGGTTGCCATAGTGAAGATATGGATCTATTCCAGGTTTCTTGCCAATCGTTGAAGCTATTGTAGTCTGAGGCTACCAAACTTTGAGCGGTTGTAATCGGTGGATGACGTGATTTCAGTTGTCTCGTTTTTGCGCCAATATCTTCATGTATAGGAAGTAACGGATTGTTCATAATCTTCTCATATTCCTTTTTGAGTGCATTCTTTCTCCTTATGTCTGGGGGTGGTATGCTGCTCAGCGCAGGCAGCCAGTGGGTTGGTGTGGACTCCTGCAATAATTCTCATAGAACAGTTTCATTGCGTGTCAACGTATTTGATATGTGGACTATTTAACCAAACCGGAGCACAATATTCAACAACTGAGTACGTCAGGCTTAAAGCTGATTTTCTTAGAACTTCTTGCGATGAGCCCCAAGTGGTTCCTGTAAGTTTTTGTAGAATGTTATTTCTGGTTTTTAGTTTGTTTGCGCAATTTATCAGATGTTTTTTTGAAACTTAAAGTTCTGTCCAGGGTAACTCCTAGATATTTAGGGTGCGGGTTATATTTTAGAGTTTTGCCATCTAATTTTACTTTGAGCTGTTATGGGCTAGTTTATTATTAAGATGGAAACAAAATAAACTGTCAAAAAACTGAGTCAACTTAAGTCTCCAGGCTTTACAATATTCAGATATAGTGATGAGATCAGATCTTAGTACTTCTTCTATCTTGGCCATGTCTTAGTATTGGTAGACTAAGGTTATGTCATCAGCATAGTAGAACTTTCTAGCCCGTTCTTCTATCTTGGCCATGTCTTAGTATTGGTAGACTAAGGTTATGTCATCAGCATAGTAGAACTTTCTAGCCCGTGTAGTTGGCAGGTCAGAAGTGTAAAGATTGAAAAACAATGGAGCTAATACAGAACCTTGAGGGAGTCCATTGTTGAGTTTGCAAACTCGGCTTCTTTCTTCGTTCATGTATACTATGAATTGTCTGTTGACTAGCATGGTATTAACTAAGTTTGTGATCCTCAGACATTTAGTCACTTTTAGGAGTTTGTAGATCATTCCTTGTCTCCATACAATATCGTATGCCGCAGAGAGGTCTAGGAGCGCAGTCCCTGATTTATGTTTTTTGACAAATCCAGTTTCTATATGAGTAGTTAGGGCTAGTACCTGATCCGTGCAGCTTCGTAGAGGTCTAAAGCCAGCCTGTTCGATTGGTATTTTTGGAAGGATTACTGGACTGAGACGATTGTACAGAAGTCTTTCTAGTAATTTATATGTTACGTTCAGGAGTGATATCGGTCGGTAGCTGCTTGCCTGGTCATTAGGCTTACCTGGTTTGAGGATGGCAATGATTTTGCTTATTTTCATTTCTGAGGGGATTATACCAGTCGAAAGTATGTTGGAGAAGAATTTTGTCAGCCATTCTCTACAATGAGGCCCAGTGTGCTTGAGGAATTCCGGATGGATGCCGTCTAATCCTGACGCTCTACCGAGTTTCAGTTGTCGTATGGCTTCCTCAGTTTCTTTGGTGCTAAACTCTACAGAGAGTTCATTCGTTTCACTTGAGCTTCGTTTTAGGGCTGATAAAGCTTTCTTTGTTTTTGTAGAGGAGTTTCTGTCCGCTGGAACCTTGGAGTTGAAAATGATGTGGTCTGCCATCTGGTTCGGAGAGATGATGTTTAATGGGCGGACGACCGGCTTAGCTGCACAGAGTTTCCGAAGTAGCGACCATGCTTTATGGCTTGAGTGTTTGAAATCCATTTGCGCCAACGTTTCTGGCCATCTTTTGGATCTAGCTACGCCGAGGTTCCTTAGCAGTTCGTCGCCCACGTCACCCTTGTCTCTATTGTCACCATCTTGTTCAAACTCTCTTAACAATCTGCTACATTCGTCGTTCCACCCCGGGATACATTCTTTGCGGTAGCCTCTTGGGATCGCTTTTTTAGCTGCTGCAATTACTGCCCTGGTGAATCTTCTATAGTTATAAATAGTCGGCTTTATCCATTTGACACAGTTTTCTAGGTGGTTTGTAAATATTTCCCATTTAACCTTTCTAAAGTTCCATCTGGGTTTCGGAGTAGACATTACGAGTGGGACTTGGTTTCCAATTTCAAGTAGTACAGGTCTGTGCTGAGAGTGTGGAAAGTCGTTTAGCACAATTCTTTGTACAGGGAGAGGAACCCCATTTGTAGTTGTCATGAACGATAAATTTGGGGAGTAATCTCTGTTCCACCGAGCTGAGTGGAAGGTGCCTTTGTCTTTGGCATTATAGACGAGGTGCACATTATTTGTTTCAGCCCATTCCTCTAGCCAAGAGCCGCACAGGTCGTTTGATGTATAGCCCCACAGAGTATTGTGGCTATTAAAGTCTCCAGCATAAACAGTTGGATGTGTTAGCGTTAACTTCCACTTGGGAGGCCATAGGGTTTGAGGGGGTTTATAAATGTTAACTAGTTTTATGTTATTTACTTCAATGACTATCTTGTGGATATTATCTTCAATCTTAGACTCAATTAGTTTAGTATTTAATATACATTTCTTCACATAGGTGGCAGTTCCATGCACTGGGCTATAAGTAGCACCAATGATGTCATATCCGTATTTTTTACCTCTTTATTTTAGTTGGATATCATTTTCAGTATGTGTCTCCTGAATTAAGGCTACGTCAAAGTATAAACTTTAAAAATATTTTTAAAAGAATATCACATTTGCTGGAAGATATACTTTCCACGTTAAAATGACAAACTTTAAGCAAGCTGCCTAGAGTTTTTGTCGTTTGGTTCTGACAAGTACCATTTTGTATGGCTTTTTTAAATCTCTTCTTTCTCTTAACGTTTAGCATCTCTCTTTCGTTTCCTTTAGTTGCCAGGATTTCTTTCGAATTTGGCATCCAAGTTGATAGAACTCTTAGCGTGACCCAGGGTGTAGCACGAGGAGCTGGTTCTATCATCACATCCCGTTCGTGATATGAAAGATGTTAATAATAGGCATTTACCAAATTTCAAATATTCTACAATTTATCGCTTATTGATAGAAATGGGATTTGAATTGGAAAAGCGAGAAAAAAGGCTCTAATAACAGAAAGAAATGATTTAGAAATGAGGAAAAGGCATAGTTATTATAGATGAAAGTTGGATAAACATAGGTCGTAGTGTGTCGTTTATTGCATAAATTAATTAATCAATAATTGGCGGCACAATTAGCAAGTATATTTTTTTTCATTTTATAAGAGAAAAGGATCCCTGTGTTAGACACTTACGCTCATAAAAATTACGGATCTAATAATAAATAATAATAATAATAATAAGTGTATGAATAAACAATTTGTATTCAGAAGACGCAAATATATAGAAAGGTAGCCATTATTTGGACGATTCTTGAGCGAGTGAACGTGTCGTGTTGACAACAACGTGCGGATTCTGCATAAGTCACATTGTGCCTTCACAACGTGAAAAGCAGTATAGGCATTTCATACCATAAATATATCAAATTGAAATCAAAACACAATTTAGTGTAAGAGATCACGTATCGGGCGTAGGTTTGTATTGGCGCGGTCTGGATTGGCGATCCAATCTACCCGATTTCCTTCTCGGTTTCTACAGTTTCCCAGTTACTCTGAAATACAGGAGGTGGGGAGATAACTGATGAATTAGTGGTGACAGTTTACAAAAGAACGCATGCGTTTCTTAAAAACTACCTTCTAATTGATAGTACGTGACGGAGGACGCCGTTGACGCCCTTGCGTTGATTGATCATCGTCCTCGGTTAAGATGACGACGGCTTCCGGCATTCCGGCGTTTTCCGACGACGGTAGCGTTTCTTCCTGGCCTCTGGGTTCCCGTTACGCTCCTTTCACCACTTAGCTGAGAAAGGAGGTATTATCTTGGTCGACGAAACAGGCGGATCAATTTTACTCAGAGGCTTCTTTTAGGCTTGAGGATCTTTTACATGCAGTAAATCTACTACACGGGACATCCGGCTTTACTTCCCCTCCGAAGGAAGGCGTACGAAGGATTTTTTCGCCCTTAAAAATCCACGGCTTCGATCGGGTTTGAACCCGCAAACTCTGGTACAACAGTCCGGTACGCACCGTAATACCACCGAATCCGCTAAAATCCTTTTGTTAGTCATTGTTGAGTTGTTTTAGTTATTTTTAGTAATTATAGTATAATTGTTTTTCTATTCATATTAATTCTTAGAACTAAAATTTCCCACATTTTTAAAAAAATGTTTCGTTAAAGTACTTTGGAGCTGTTTGTTTATTGACAAAATTTTAGTTTCTCGTAGTTGTATTTTTCGTAAGTTCGTAGTATTTTTGGCATTCTTTGTACATATAGTTATATTTTTCTAATTAATATTCTTTCGTTAAAGTATTTCTTATTCATAGCATCTCACGCAAACACATCAGACAGATGGCAATACAAAGAGTAACACAGTAGTATAGTTAGAAGTGCTTTGGTTTCGGCAACTGTTTCTAGAAGTTATCTTTTTTGCTGCTACAGATTCATGGCGCTGTTGCCTCTTCCCGTTGGCGTTTATTGTGAAGCGCACGTACCCCGTCCTCGCCTTCACGTTGCCGTTCCCGTTCCCGTTCCCGTTTGCGGGCTATTGTGGAGCGGCCTTAAGGGCGTAGTTTTATTCGACCCGTTCAAAAAATTGTGCAGCGCAACCCTGTCACATACTTGCGTTTCCCTATTCTTTACATCACTGTCTAACTTCTCAAAAGTTTTAGCTTTGAGTTTCTCTTACGTAGTTTTCTTGCTGGCTCCCGGCCTAGAATATGTAGTGGATCAAAACGAGCAGGCGGCCGTGCGATTTCGATGTTCGATTCAGAAGAAATTCCTGGTCGCGCTTGAAGATGCTCTCTGGCTCTTGAGGCCACGTGATACCTGAAACTTATTCTCTCCCTCATATATCGCGGTTCGCTAGTGAGGTGCCTATCCAGCAATCAGATGCCATCCTTCAAAAAAGTGGGCTGTTGGCGCGGAGGATAGATTTCAATGTCTGTAGTAACATTTACCCCACATCTTGAAATATTTCAAGAGCCTATGTTTAACTTCATGCTCATAAAACAGATTATCCTATGGGTTATGTTGTGTCGTCTATTGGCGTGGCTCACCATTTTATATTCCATTGATATGAATCACCTCACCATTATATTGAATTTTATAAATTCCATACTTAAACCCGTCCTTAGTATCAATAAACAATATTTCGTTCGTAACCGTTTTGAACTATCTCGCGAACTCTTAAATGTATCCGTTCCTCCTTATCACATATCTGGGTTTTGTTTCTATATCGTCAATGTCGTGCTTAATTCCAATTTCCAGACGATTATCAAGGGACGTCTGTGTCTTAAAGTTTTAAATTACCGTTATTATGGAGGACGCAGGTCCCTCAGCTACAAGGTCGGCCCCACATTCTTCTTTTGACGGTCAGCGTGCCATAGAACATCCGACCATCTTCCTCCACTGACCGGCACAAAACTTCTACTGACCGGCAAGCAGTTTATAGCAATTATGTTTAATAGGAGATGGAAATATAGGATAGTGTAATCCTCTCCAAATAAAAAGTGGACAGTCTAAGTTGTCCACTGTTTTCGAAATGGTTTGAGGAATCGGGACGCGGCATGCGCTAAGTTTGTAGATGATGGGGTAGTAACATTCTATTTCATTCTCTAGTTTGTACCTTTTTTAAATTTTTGAGATGTTGACACACCTGTTTTTTAATGGAAAGATTATATATATATATATATATATATATATATATATATATATATATATATATATATATATATATGTAATATAGGGATTCTGGTTGACCGCGCAAGTACTTACTACATATTAAAATTTTGAATGTAAGATCGAAATGATAGGGACAAGGGATCATTCTAGGAGGGAGCGCCTTTATTAGGAGGATGTAGGCTTTGGATTTGATACTTTTCTCGTTCAATTTGCGACGCACCAAGTTACATATTAGGATTATTCGTTTATTCATATATATAAGACATGAATATGTTTAACAACTATACAAATCTTCATTATATGGTAGCAAGCTGTTAATGTGATTAACATTATTACCAATTAAACTGTTTGAAATATCTAACCATCCTGGAGCTCCCACACTCTTATGCAGTAATAGGATACCAACATTCTACATCCTACATTTTCACATTCACAGTTATTATCCAACATTAATCAATTACAATCTATCCCTTCCTCATTACACGATTGTGATTGTTCATCATTATGTCCTTCCTCCCCCCCCCCACTGTACACCCGGAAACTTATGGTTACCATGATTCAGCCCGACTTTCACGTATATTACGAGCTTCGTTACTTATCTGAGGCTCCCATCGTCCTGTCGTGGGAAATGTAGCCGCCTCTTCTAATGTCCTTGACGAGGTCGGGCCACCCGCCCGCCGACTGCGAGCTGTCCACGTGGTCGCCGTGCCGTGCCGTTCTGCTATTTCTCTGTTCGTTTCCAACGTCCGGGCACGAATTCGGTCTCCTTGTTGCGGTGTGCTTGCTCGAAGCCCTTGATTTCTCCCTACCATAATAGTTTATAGCCCATGCATATTGCTGCACCACGTGCTCTCACATCACTTAACAGTTTCATGCTTATTGATGTTCGAAACGCACCGATTTTTAGTATTATACATTAGTCCGATGCTCCGCGTGCTCGTTTACTCGCATATTAACACTTCCACGCACTTTCACCCATCGATGTATTCATATTTCCTTCCCTCGCCTCACATACGTCACACAGCCCCGTGCGCGCCATTCGTCATGTCTCCTTGTATTGTTCTGACTCCTGCCTCCCTCTCTCACTGGCCGTGACTCGTTCCTAGAGTCGTTCCTCTGGAAAATTGATCTGTGGTCTTTTCACACGCGCCAACTTTGAATTGGTTCTCTCTGTTCTTTTGCTATTTAATGACCGAATGACCGTTAGGTCATAATATATGTATATATATATATATATATATATATATATATATATATATATATATATACTACAGTTCTAAAGTAATAGAAGAGATTAATACAATGATACAAGAATTTTTTTATTCGGAAAAAACTGTAGAAAAAAATCTACATTCTCTCAGATACCATGTTTTTTGCGCCTTTCCTCGGCAGTTGTCCGGAAGATAAAAAGTGCTGGCGCTCTGCTTTCTTGATAGAAATCGAAACTGAAGCTTCGGATTTTAAATGTAACTATTCTTATTTGTATTGCTTTCTTGCATTGATATCCAACATGCCTCTGTATTCGTTTGTAGCAGAGCTATTTCTTCGGATATTTACAGAATCAAATATTTGTTCCTACCCCAAAATGGAATGCATGTATTGATCAACCAATTAAAATAATCACAAAGCAAAAATATAATTTACTTGAACACTTAGGCATTTTATTAATTGGCCTAAGATCCTTGGTATTTTATTAATTAAATTATTATTTTATCGCGTAGATAGTTCCTTACAATTTTTAGTTTAGTGGAAAGCGAATTGACCTTGCCAGCACGTACCGTTTCTTTCAACTTTCAACGTGCCACCTCACTCTCGCGTGTCAAAAGTACACTCAGCTGAAGCTCAGCGAACGTTAAATGATTCCGAGCAAGTGACTTAGTGATGTGACATTTATTTAACAACCTAAAATTCATTTAATCTCTCATAAATTCGTCGTGATAATTGTAGATTTTGGTGTGGAACAGCAAGGGTACAATACCGCACATTTATAATTTTAATGACATTGATACTAGAGATGGACAGAAGTGTAGTTATTTTAGTAGAAAATAAATGATGAATTATATCAAGGACAGACGACCTAAGAACCTAACAACGTAGTCATTGAATGATCTAAAAACCAACTTTACATTATAATGTAAAGTTGAGTACATATGAGCGAGTCCAAGTAACGTGTGAATTTCTTCGCTTTCTTATTATCTTCATTGATTGGCTAATAATTGCTTTCTTATCTATTGAATAGATACAGACTTGCTACCCGAGTTAATTACAAAGAAAAGAATGTTATGCTTGAAGCAAATACAGAAACAGATGCACATATGAGTACGAGATCAATGAAAGAATGTAATACAAATAATTATAGTTACATACATTATAGCACGTAGTTCCATTTGAATTTCCATCTTGGGAGCGAGCGTCAGCGGACGGACTCTTTTCGCCTTCTGGAACACCGTTGCGGAAAGCGCGGAAATCGTGGCTCCTGAGGAAATGTACAACCCATTCTCCCACAGTTTCTCTCAAATTATTAACAATACTTATATCATTGTATTCGTCTCTTAGGGTACTTTAGAATGGTGGTAGAAATAATATATACTTCCATTTAAAAAAATCAACTTTGAGTCAATATCTCAAAAATTTAAAAAGTTACGAACAAAAAGTATATTATTTCCTTCATCATTTAAAACAATTTGGTGTAAACCACATTCCAATACTTCAAGCTGTTTAGAGGATATTTGCTATGGCAAACTTGCGGGGTCCACCTGTATAATAATCAAAAGATTATAATGTTTTTGTCTATTTTAAAGGAACAATCGACACAAACCCCTACATTCCGATTAAAACAAGAAGTCTTTTCAAGATCACGAGCTGGCAAGATTGGGAAACATTGTCATCGAATCACGAGCTTCGTTACGGCAAATTTTTGGTATTGAAGTTCGCGGTTGGATGAGTGTGTCCCCCTCTTTTTTCATTTAAGACAAAACTAGTCGTGCTACAACAACACATTTTCTCGCATTATTTCTAATTATTGTAATGTTCGAAAATTCAATGAAAACTAGACGAAAATTAGTGGAGTTCATCGAAAATTAGACGCCATAATTTTTAAGCAATCTTTTAAGCTATCTGAAGAAAAGAATTAAAGAAAAAATTCTGAGGTATTTCTGAGAAAATGCTTCTTTTCTTTTAAATTGCATTACCTTTTTCAAAGATCTGATATTTTAGAACACAGTTTCCTTAAAAATATCTGGCTTCAATATTGTATATTTTGAATGTTCACTTTTTGTATTTTTTTTTTTTTTGTAATTTTCGAAAATGCAGGATTCGCCGGAATTGAGACTAACACCACTTTGTATACCGTCCTTTCATAGAGACGAGGAGAAAAAATAAAGAAAAACTCTTGAGAAAATAATTTTGGAATTTAATATTCACGCTTCCATTTTAGAATAGTTTCTCTTGCACAGTACCGGGCCTGTAATGCTGTAACGCACATTTCAGTGGCTGGCCATTCGAAATTGGGGTTTGCTGTGAAGTAAAATTTAGTTTTAATGACATTGATTGATTAGTTATTCCGGGAGCGTCGACTGCTAAGGTCATTAGTCCCGTAAGTGCAGTGCATTATCGGAGGTGACGGGTAAGTGTAGTGTTTCCTCGGGAGGTGGCGGTGATTTTCGAGATATTGAATATCCATAGCGCCTGTCGAGTTTTCGATTACTTAGAACCAATGATGGCAACAGAAACGAAACTAAGAGAAATGAAGCATTTCGTTACCGTTTCTTGTTGACAGAAACCAAAGTACGTAACCAAACTAAAGACCGAAGCACGTCGAAGAAATCTATTGACTAGTACGAAACTGCCTCTGAAACGAAACTTTACTGCGGCTAGGAATAAAATTTCGTTACAGGAACGAAACTATATCATCATGGGAGTTTAGTTTCTATCCAGATGTTTCATTCAAGATTCAGTTTCGTTATTTACAATTCGTGACGTCACACAGAAGGTATGGTTTCGCTCCAAGTGACACAACTTGCAAGTAGTATTTGGCTACCAATTGATACCTCTTCCATGCCCTCATGTCTAAACGCGGAAATCGCCGTGCGGTCGTTAATCGTGCGCGGCACCGCCGCTATCAGCCGCTATCATTGCGTCGTAGGGCAGGCGAGGCGGCAAAAACGTACTTTACGTCGCAGGTTCACACAGACGGGGAGGTCGAACACATGCTTTAACAATACAAATACAATTTTCAAAGATATGGGTTCCTTAAAATGTAACCTCGATAAATAAATAAAAACATACTTGCCATTTTGGAAACAAAATGTTCACAATAATGAGTACTAATAAAAATGTCAAAACGTAGAATGTAACACAATGTCATCAGTTTCTTTTTCAGTTTCCCCGATAATATCATTGGTTTACGACATCCTTACAACTGACGTCAATAGAATTATGAAGAACGCCTCTCACTGCACTTCAAACCAAAAAGAGACCAACGAATATGGCCTTTGCCATTAGCCGTCAACGAACGACCGTGCTAGAAATTAACACCAGTTGATAGACGTTGCATAACGTTCCACACGCTGCCAAAGATACGGTTTTCAAAACGAAACAAACATTTGAACCCCTTTTTTTCCAAAATGGATATTCCCCGGTCCATCTGGCTCGACTCGAAGCGCTGCGCTTTTGAAAAGCATTCTTTAAATTTTGGGGATACTTTACATGAAGCACCTGGGACATTTTCAAAATTTTCTGAAAAATGGCTCTAATATTTCTTTATTTTTTTTGGAAAGAATATAGTAAATACACTTATAAAAATGGCATAAGTCCGTTTTCACTGCAATCTCTGAATTTTCGAAAATCGCTAAAGTTTGAATTATTTCCGGCGTCTTCCTGCAACTACAAACTTAAAGATAGAGATTTCAAATGAAATCTGTCATCTATAATTAGTTCTTAGTCATGCACATCTTTTGAAAATGTTTGTACTTTTCGCGCAAATTGCGTGTAAAATGTACAATATTAAAAATAACAAAAACAAGAATTTCTCAAAAACGGTTCCAAATATTTTCTTTAAAGTTTTTGTTGGTAAGTGCTACATGTACTATATAAGATGACATAAATAACATATTGCTCTATTCTTTGGTTTTTTGAAAAATTACAAAAATGTATGTTTTTTACTTGTCTCTCACGTCGCTAATTTTTACAGTAGCGGCGATATGTTCACATTATTACATTTATGATTACATATGCTTTAAATGATGTTTTATAAAGTTTCTCGCAAATTGAAACGTTGTCTGTGAAAATGAGCTCAAAATTCCGCATTCTCAGAAAGGCTCAAACGCTATTTTCTTAAAAAGACCAAATTTTTCAACAAAAATTTCCATATAGGACGAGGTTTTACTCTTCTTTAATATTTTTATTATAATATTTCAGTTCTCCCATTGGGAAGCCAAAAAGTGAGATTCTTTAATGCATTTTGAGCGTCGATAGAAGCTAACTGGCACGAGAATGGGACAAGACTGGAAAGCTAGCACAGACCAAAGAAATTAGAAAAGTAACTAGGGAAGGTCTGTAACATTCTGCAGCACCACTAGTTTAAAAAAGTGTTTCAACAATTAAAACATAGGGGAAATTATAAAAAAAGTTTTAAAATATTTCTGAGAAGGCAAGGCGACTAAATTATTTTGATCTGAAGCTCATAAAATGGAATGATCCAAAAAAGAACAAGAGATTTGTTTTTTATCGCTGCAGCAGCACATCTGCTCAACATTTGTCTTGCGTATTTCTTCAACACTGTACAAAAATGCTTTCAACGGAATACCGAAATTATAGCGGTAAAAGTATTTATAGATATTATATACAATTTGCTCATTCCTCTTTCTGAATTTTCATCTACCAAATTATTTTACTCTTTTAACCTTATGTTTTTCCGTGTACGGCTTTTAAAATTAATTTTACACTTGTTTTAAGGAATTCCTTTCACAGGTGCTAGCCTTGGGCTTCGCACTCACTATTACACTGAACTTTAAAGAGAAAAAACAATAAAACGTAATACACACGTTACTTAAATCTGACCCCTTTACATATTACACAAAGTAATTACTTTTAACACACTACAATAAACTGTGACTTTTCCAGATAACATCAACTGTACAACATTTGAAAATCATGAATTATTTACGTAAAATTGTACAAGGTATGGCCTCTTTCAATGAATTTAATGACACGTGCAGTAAATGAACTTGAAACTGCCACTCACATCGTTCGGAATACTTCTCCCACCTATTCTGGACTTTTTACCCACTCTAAGCACGAATTGTCGTGTATTTTACGGCTATTCTCTTTCCCCAACTGATCGCCGCATAAAAGTAGCCAGTTCCTTTACCTCAAAAGCTCCACATCGCTCGCCTGTAGGTAACCTTGGGGATTTTCTGCCGCTCGCTGCCCCGCGTTGCCACCGTCTTCGCTTGCTGTCCCACGACGTTAGAAATTTCCTCTTGTCGAACTTCGGACTCTACCACACCTCCAATTTCCACACCCTTCTCCCGTTCTCAGGACTCGCACGATTCTCGTTCCAGACCAAATCTTTCTCACCTACGCTTCGCTCTTCCTGGGGTCGTCCTTCTTCTACCGCGCCTCGTACAAGTTCGTTCGCGCTTCCAGCCTCGAATAATTAATGTAGCTGAAGTAATGCTTGAAATGCTCGGCATACCTACCACACTTTGGGCATGTGTGGTCTCAGCGTGCAATATGAGATGCTGGATTTAGTTTATTTCCTTCTGCGCGAATTTTACAAATTTGAAATTATTTCGGAGTCAAACAGTCACTCCACTTGCTCTCTCAAATATTGTGAATGCGAAGAATGCTTGTGCTCTCCATTTCTTAATTACCTCACTTTCGAAGAAACGCTTCACAAGCTAACTTTTAACTACCAAGTTAAAATAAACTCCTATCCTATCAAGTTACAATCGCCGTCGCTGCTGCAGTCAAAAAGAGTTCCGTCTAGTCGCCGTCGCTGCTGCAATCAAAGAGGGTTCCTCGCTCGCTTCTCCATGATGTAAACAGTTTGAACGGTCTGCTCCGGGGGTGGAGCTCTTCCGTTTTGTTTTCCAGGGGTGATGTGGTATTCCTCTTCTCTTTTGCGGGCGCCCTATGATTGTCTCATTTTTGGACACCCGCATTGCTCTGATAGTGTCATTTTTTTTTGTTTTGGGTTTTTGCTGCTCCCTTTTGGTTGGTGGTGACATTTCCCGTTTCGCACCCGCTAACGGTCTTCTTTTTTTCTTTCTGTTTATTTGTTCAGTTTGTTTATACATTTAATTATACATTATGGTTATACATTACATACAATATGTACTTTGTCGTTTAACCGGGGGTTCTATAGTCTGTATGTTAACATATGTACATTATTATCTAAGTTTACAATCTACAATTTCGCACTTGAGATATATACATTTTGAACTTACAAGCTGATTTGACATTTGGGCACTACCATTTTAAAATGTTGAGAAATATAAACATTTGAACTTACAGCTGCGATTTCATACTTTGGGTACTATAGTTTTACAGTTGAAAATATATCTGCTTGTTGGATTTACAGCCTTGATATTTTACTTGGGCATTACACTTTTATAGTGTTGAAAATTTATACTGTTTAAGCTTATAATTACTATTTCATATTAGCATACTGATGGGTGGCCGGTAAATAGATTTGATGACATATTATATACAAAAACAATTATATACAAGACAATGTATGTAATAGAGAAACACGGTAGAACATTTAGTACCTACAGGGGCTGCTCCTTATCTGCGGCGCTTCTGCTGTGGGAGATGCTGGGATATAGGAGTGTGTTTCTTGTAGGGGATTTTTATCATGGAGGTTTTAGGAAGATGATATCGGAGGGGAGTTTTTTAGTTTTATGTCGTGATGGTTTGGTGTAATATTGGAGGTATGGGAGAAAGAGGGGATATGTGCTTGTATTTGTGAAGATGGTTTGTATCCTTTCCGTGGCAATTGTGTGGATGGTGGATGTGATGGTTTTGATGTTGTGTGAAAGTAATACGTTTGCGTAGGCTTCACCAGGGGGCGGTTTTAGGGCTGATCTGATGAAATAGTTTTCCGCCCTTGTGAGAAGTTCCCGGGTTGTTTGGGGCACTGTCGCCCAGACTTCACATGCATACAGCCCTGCGCTTCTGATGCAGGAGAGGTAAAGATGAATTTTGGTTTTATCTTTAAGTGAGTGACTTCTAAATAGTGGCAGTAGTGAGGTGATTCGCCACGTCATCTTTTTCCGGGCATCTTTAATGTGGGTTCTCCAGGTGAGCCTTCTGTCAGAAATTACTCCTAGGTATGTTATGGTGTTTTGCCACGGAAGGGTGTGTGCATCTAGGCGGATGGGAGCGATTGTGTGTGTGTTGTGTTTGAGTTTATGTGTGAATATTATGGCCTGGCATTTCCGTGCATTCAGCGCGAGGCCGTTTTCCGCACTCCAGTTCGAAAGAGCGTTTGCGGCACGCTGAAGCCTTTTTATGGCAATGTTTATTCGGCTGTCTTTTACTGCGTATGCTAGGTCGTCAGCATATATGAATTCTTCCACTCCAGCAACGGTAGGCGCATCATTTAGGAAGAGGGAAAATAGAAATGGCGAGAGAACGGCGCCCTGGGGGACGCCGGCTTCAATGGGTCGGGCTGAAGAAGTGAATAGTTGGTATTTAACTGAGAAATGGCGATGAGATAGGTAGTTGGTGATTAAGTTGAGTATGTGAGATGGGATGTAGGGGCGTAGTTTGTGAAGAAGTAGAGGATGGTGGACTGTGTCGAATGCACAAGAGAAGTCAAAGAATAGAGCAGGAAGAGAACAGTGGCGGTTTAGAGTTGAGGAGGCGAAAAAGGCGAAGCGGAGCGCTTGCATCGCAGAGGAGCGTTTTTTGCGAAAACCGAATTGCGTCTCCCTGATGGTGCCGTTTATCTCGAGGTCCCGTTGGATTCTCTTGAGGATTATTTTTTCCAGGAGTTTACCGAGAATCGGCAGGAGAGATATAGGCCGGTAATTTTCCGGGAGACGCGAGTTTTTGTTTGGTTTCGCAATCAGTATGACAGTGGCCGTTTTCCAGATGGAAGGAAAGTACTTCACGGATACGCAGGCAGTGTAAATTTGTGATAGGAAATGGGCGGCCCTGAGAGGTAGATGCTTGAGCATGTCACCTGAGAGCTTGTCCGGGCCTCCCGATTTCTTCGTGTTGATGTTTTTAGTAGATCGCGTACCTCATCGACTTTGATGTGCCAGTCGGACGAAATTTCTGATGGAGGTGAAGGATCGAAATGAATTTCGGCGGCGGTGGCTGGGAGCTGCAGCGGGTTTGCTATGGTTGGGGGCGAAAAGCGCTTTTGAAGTGAGTCTGCGAAGATTTCTGCTTTGATAGCTGGATCGTAAGTGGGTGGAAGTCCATTCGGGCGTTCCAGGACTGTTATGGCTGGGGTTTTATTTCGAAGGGCCCGCTGTAGTTTCCAGAGATCTTCGGCATTATTTATCTGTGAGTTTTTAACGTATTCTTCCCACATCGCAGACCTATGCTCCCGCAAAAGCCTGGAGGTTTTCCGCCGTATGCGTTGGTATGTAGCCTTGGCGTCGGGGTCGCGGGAACGCTGGTAAATGCGTTGCGCCTTTCTGCGCTCTTGGATGAGACGGATTAGCTCAACCGGGGTATGTGATGAAGGGTTGGTGGTGTCAGGAAGTTTTTGGGTTGTTTCGTTGAAGGCTGATCTGATTTGATAATTTAGATGGTTTATTGCTCTGTCGATTTCATATGGAGTGGAGGGTTCCTCCGAGGCGCGCCGCGATACTTATGGTACTCGCACCTGGGGAAATGTTTGGAGGGGTGAATATTCTCCTCTTTTCGTGACCTCCCGGAGAAACATTATTCGCAAGTTCGGGCGTCATAGTTCGAAAAGCTGTGGGCAGATGGCGCGTTTACCAGCCATCGCTCCGCCGCATACCCTACTCCTCTCGGTTCGTGGGCTTCTTTTCGTAGCTGATGGTGGCGATATGGGGTTGTCTAATCCCGTGACGTCACAATATATAGAAATACCTTTACCTCTATTATTCCTCTATTCGAAATACCTTTAAAAATGCCGGTATACAACGTCAAATACCGGTATTTTTAGAGTTATTTCCCCTTTTTGAACGTCTACACATGTAAAATACCTATATTTAAATGTATTGTACTACTAAAATACTGGTACTTTCTCATGAAAATGGCAGTATTTCAGTAGATCCACACCGGTATTTGGGAGGGAATCATTGTGATTTTTTCCACTACGATGGCTCAGAGGAACAACTATTGAACCTGCAGAGTGTATAACCATAAAAGTCCTAGGGTTCCAGTCTCGACAGTGACGGATTTTCAACACTAGCTAGGTCGAATTCTACCGACTCGCTTCTAGCTATGTCGAATTGTTGGCTGGTAAAGAATTCTAGAGGTCGCTATATGGTAGTTTTCCATGATCAGAATTAGTACCAGTAGAATGCTAGAGAAGTACTTTAACAAGCGGGCCATTTAACGCGCGTTCTCTTTTTTCCACATCCTTTCGTCTTAAATACACACTATTTCATGCACTGCAGTACTAGACATCCATGATGAAAACATAAACATTAAATGAAAACATTTTATTTCACACCAATTAGCACTATTACAACTAATCAGAAACTAATAATTGCAATTATCGTAAACTATAATAATAATAATAATAATAATAATAATAATAATAATAATAATAATAATTTTATTGTTTATAGACTTACAGATAGTATCAAGCAAATTCTATAGAAATTAATTAAAATTACAGTAAGTTAATTACAATTTTTTAAACTACATTCACTTACAGTAATAATTTAAGTTTACATTATCTTGATAAATTATATATATATATATATATATATATATATATATATATATATATATATATATATATATATATATATAAAAAAAATTGATTAATATAAACAATTAAATTAATTTAGTTTATTATAAGAATTAAAATTAAATTACATTACAGTAATAATTCAAATAGTTTACTTGATAACTTACATGATAATAAGGCATGCAAGTATTCACAGTAAACAGGAATATAGTTTACATTTAATTATACAAAGTCACATTACCAAATTAAGAATAACATTAACAATACATTATATTATTAAACTAGCAGATTGTGATACAGTGGAAAATAACATATAATTTGATTGAGTGATTCCCATTATTTCATTAGGTGTTAATAATAATTGTAAGTGCTTACAATATCCTGACATATAATTACATTATCTACTACATTACTAAATAGTACATTGCCTTATTGAACTGAATGACTGGCACAAAGAGTGGTCACTCTTGTAGCTGTACATGGTTTTTAATTAAAGAAAAGTTTAAGCAATTCAGATATCTTATATGGACACACACTAATAAGATGACGTTTAAGCAATGTTTTGAAGTATTTATTATCATTTGATTTTATGGTGACTGGGAGATTATTAAACATGCTGAGCAGCAATGCAAAAAGGGTCTTTATTAGTTAAAGACTTGCTAATAAATATCCTGTGATAGTCCCTATGTCTTCCAGTATAATAGTTATGTACCTCTTCATTACTCACAAGACGTGATTCTGATTATTTCTCAATAGTAGTATTACTTTGTAAGACTAGAGTGCCTCAACAGTCAGTAATTCATATTTAATAAAGAAATCTTTACAGAACTATTTTAGAATCAGTTTGAAAATACTTTTGATATGTTTCTTTTGTAGGATCATTAATCTTTCCTTATTTTTTATTTTGTACCTTTTTGTACCTCCCCATATTTCAACACCATATTGAAGTTGTGAGAAAATTATACCATAATATATTGACAGAAGTGAGCATGTTTCCAGGTACCTGGAAAAGTATCTCAAGAGGAATATATTGGAGTTAATTTTATTACAAAGTGTACTTGTTTGTTGTAATCTATAAATGTTCCTAAAAACTTCAGGCAATCAGTTTGATTCACTGATTCATTGTCTACTTCCACTTTTATGTTTTGGTATTGGTAACTGTGATGAAACTTGAAATTGACTAATACAGTTTTATCAACATTTAATTTCAATTCATTTATGTGCAAATAACTTGTAATTGATTTTAATTATTCAGACAGATTAGTTTCTAGATGACAAAGATTTTGCCCACTGCTTAATACTGTAGTATTATCTGCATAAGAAATTACAGAGAAATCAGACGAGTTTGAAATATTATTAACACATATTAGAAATAGCAAAGGTCCAAGCACAGTCCTTGCGGAACACCTGTGGAAATTGTATCAAAATTTGATTTAACTTTGGATGTGAAATTTTCAGATTGCCAGAAGATCTCTGTACATTGCTTAGGCCCTGTGAGGTATGATCTAATGAGGTCATTAACTACACCCCTTATTTCATAATTAGTTTTGTCAACAGTTTTTCATGAGATACACTATCAAATGCCTTTGAAAGATCAATGCATATACCTGCTGTTTTCTTATTTTATTCCAACTTTCCAATGATTTCATGTATGAATTCCACAACAGCAGTGGTGGTGGAAAAGTCCTTCCTGAAGCCATGCTGTGGTTTATTAATCATATTAAATTCAAGAAAACAATTAAGTCTTGCTAATATAACATTTTCATAGTTTGCCAAACACTGAAGTTAGAGTTATAGGTCGGTAATTCCTAACATGTTGTGTTTTATCATTCTTAGCAAGAGGTCTTTACAATACTAATTTTTAGGAATTCTGGGAAAGATAGAGATGAATTTATTAAGTAAAGTAATACATTAAGAAGAGCAGGTTTATATTTTTTTAAGAATTACATTTACATTTTAAGATTTACATTTTTTAAGAACTAATATCTAATAACGGATTAAGCAGCAGCCAATTTTCGTCGGATCCCTTAAATGAGCACTTATAGTAGGTTCCGCTGTACTTGCATTATTCTGTAGATACGATTTTTATTTTAATTAGCCAACTGAGATTCCATTAAGGGCAAGGGCCTCCTGCCTTTTGCAGGGAATACTGAATGAAGTGATAGGGTGATGAGGAAAGGACGAAAGCAATATAACTATGCCCGTGGCGGGACTCCAACCCGGGATTCTCCGGCCCGATATCGCCATGGCACTACTGCCTTAGCGATCTCGGCCACCCGGATCGGCCGATATGATTACTTGATCTTTAATTGCTATTATGAACAAATCCATTTCAGCAAACAGGTACCAGTTTGCAGGTATGCTTTCGGATTTAAGATGCTTATGCAAAGAAGCTTCCGTGTTCATTTATTTTCTAGTGTGTTTCTATAACGGCCGTTGAGGGCCGTCTTTCTATTTGTTATTTGCATCTTCAAGGAAGGATTATACATTACGTTAGACAGTTTAATGGGTTTGGCACTGTGATCTGCTTTGCAGTCACAGTCAACCATTCAGTAGATTTTGCTTTTGGAGGAAGTACTGTCTCAGATTTTTCACATCCACATAATGCCTGGTCGTGTCAGGAGCGATTCATCTATTTCTAGCTGCACAGGGTATTGGATATGAAACATCTCAACGCGGATGGTGAGCTCTTTCTTTAGAAAATCTTTTCTAGTTTTTATGTCTAGGTTCTTCAGTTTTCCATAGGTTCACTTGATTATTCCAAAGGAATAAGTGAGTACTGAAGTTGCATATATGTTGATTGCGTTCGCTTTGTTGTGAACACTCAACTCTGCCTTCAAAATGCGGCGGACACACTGGGTAGAGTCGTTCCTTATCATTTCCTTTGCAAGTTTGTCATATATCCCTCTTGATTACAAGTATCCAAGATATTTATAGTTTTCTTCTATGATCATTCATTTAGTGGCACCTTGTGCCGTAGTGTAACACCGGGTAGTCTGTCTGAGGTAATGCGCAGGTTTAAATGCAGTACGTGTGTATCTGTATACTATTATTTTGGCCAATAAACTACATTGTAACGTAATGAGCCTGCTTTAATATAATACACCTTGCTCGTGATTTACGCCATATCCAGAATGTTCAACACATTCTTCTTTACTCGCAAAGTTACTCACGCACTTGTCGAGGATGAATTTGATGTGTACAACAATGTTGAATTTTCCAATCCAAGCTACTAGACTATGAAGATGGTCTTAGTTTTCTGTAGCCAATTTCAAGTGATCCATGTAAAACAAGTGACTCATTTGTCCTCTTGATTGAAATAACTGTCGAATCAACATAACCGTGTGCAGTTTCACTGGAAGGCAAAACCACAAGGACTGAGAGTTTACCTCTCTTTTTTTAAATTCCCAACTTGAAAACACTCTCTGACAATACTCAGTGGTACATTAGTACTCCTTGATCCATTGCACCTCTCAGGAACCCTTTTCCGTGTTTCTTAAACCGCTAAAATAATTATTGTATTAAATAAATATTTCATTTTAAATTCTTCTGGGAGTCACCGAAGTATTTCATGGGAAAATCCAAGATATTTCATATTTTAATATACTATTTTAAGGATTTTAATTTTGGATTTGGTACGTTTTGAGAAAAAAAGTAGAAAAAGCTGGATGTAGGTATAATTAATGACCAAATAGTTATTTTCAGTTATTTTCATAAACTATTAAGACTGATGTTTTTAATAATATTTATAACTAACTTCTTCATTTAAACAAGTTTAAATTATTAATAATTCAAAAATTAATGGTTATCATTATTAAAATAACTTTCTCATTGATCATAGTAAACACCAATATTATCGGAATCTTCATTATCTACAGTTTCTTCTACTATAGTTTTATAAAACGGTATCTGATTTATTTCACACCCATAGAAGAAAGAAGGGATAATAAGTCACTTGTTTACTTGCTGTACATGTGATCAATTTCCAATTTCTTTTAATTTACTTAAGATACGATCATATCGTATGCCCTTTCTCAGCATTTTGCGCTGGCATACTGGAATCACTGCCCAGAATACATCCAGAATGTATACCAACCAGTACTGACGTGGGATGGATTGTCAATCTTTTAGCCTCACTAATTTTAAAAGTTTTGGATTTTGGAACTGATGCTTCAGCCAGTTCCTTCCAATTGACCCACTGAAAGTGAGAATTAATACAGCGAACAGTCCCTACTGTCATAAATATCTAAATGTTCTCTATTGCTTATTTTAAAACTGAATTATTGATTTATTAAATTATTAAATTTCCTGCCAATTTTAAGAATGGATTCGACATACTCTTTACTTGTCGCATGTGGACGTGTGATTCCATACAGGACCACGATTCCTGGAAGTTCTATTAACTGTGACCAATTATTAGATTGATGACAACTACTATGAATTATCAGCCTTTTTCAATAATAAAAATTTAATATTTATTCTTATTATTTATACATGACAGTTCTGTCAAATTTACGTGAATTTCTTTTCACTTTAAACATTGAAACACCGCACGGATTTGATCATAGTTCGTAATCTTACGTTCATAATCTTACGTTCATAATTCATAATCTTACGTTCGTAATCTTGATTGTTGGCTTCTCGGCTGACTGGCCGAATGAAGTCCCCGGAATCCTTGGTGAATCAATTTTCGTGTCCTTTCCTAAATAAAAATGTTTCAGAGTATTCTGAACGATTGCTATAATTAGATTTAATATTCCCACAAATCTAACTCGCGGTCGCGACTTTCCCTATCAATGTTTCGTATGAAACACTTACTTGCGACTGACTATATTCATCTAATTATTGGAAAATTCTTTCATCTACGAAGCTACCCTGATGTATCTCTCCTCGAAACATGGAGTCTATTTAATTTCTACCACCACCATTATATTAATCAAAATTTCCTATTACCATTTAATGTCACAATTTACACGAGACCAAGCTCTCAAACTTCCAACTAAACAATTCCCGGCTTACTATAATCTACATAAAACCCAGCATACGTTGAAAACTCGATCGCACCTCACCCACCGCTTACGTGGGCTCATGACGGAATTTTTCTAGAGAATGAATTCACGCCTCTTTCCTGACGAACGTGACCCTCCAACGCCCTCTTCATATTTTCTGCACATCATGTGTCCGGGTCAGTGTCCATTTGAATAACGATTTGACATCAAGCATGGAATATTAACCTATGTTGATGCGTTGTCAACACGGCGTCTTCTTTGACAACGCGTCTTCTTTGACTAAAAACGATGCTATATACAAACACTATATGTTGATTTTATCATTAAAAATTAATTCCCAGATTCTTGCCTTATCACACTACAATCTGATAAATTTTGTCATACTCCTTTGGGATCATAACTGTTTCCATCCTCGTCAATTGTTTTCCGACAATTCCAAAAGACCTATCTGCTGGCATGTATTCATACATGTGTACTGAAAAAAACATTCAATTTGAAAACCATATTGTGAAGCAATCACACAGAACAAAAATAAAACAGTAATTATTGTTTTGGAATGCACAACTGTTACGAAATAATCATATACATTTAATATTATTTGCTTCGCGATATGGTTTCAGGACAGATTTGAAAAAGTGCCATTGGCAGCAACTGATTTCATTAGGGCCCCTGCACCTTTCAAGCCAGTAAAAGTGTGTAGTTTCAGGCGAAATTGTTTTCTTCTCATAACGGATAACAATTCCTAAAACATAATACAACTGACGTGAATACTAATCTGGTTTTAGGTAAAGGTTGATTTTACATCATATCAAAGTTTATTGTCACAGACTTTTCTGGGAATTTATTCAGATTCTGAAAAAATGCCTCAGCAGTTAATTTATGTACAAGTTTATGTACAACAATTTATTTCTTGAGGTCTTCATCAGCAGCAGAAGCTAAACGAACTTTCAATGCTAGGCAGTAGTTACATGTGTCCTGTTTTATGTTGCCAATCCCTAAATTAAATTTGGTGACAAAAATTAAATAGAACATATGTTTTAGATTCCAGTTCATAAAATAATAAGTTATTATTTTGGCATCGTTTGGAAACGAACTAAAACCTATGTTTTAAATAAAAGTAAGATATTTTCCGTACTTATTTATTACCTTAATAAGCCATATGTACAGTATAGTGATGTGTTGCCAGCTGATCTCTCCTCGCAAAATAAATCATGCGTATACTCAAGGATGGAGGAAAGTATTTCCTTAAAGGCGCTGTCTTCCCCAAGTGTGCTCCCTAATTTAAAGCAAGGTATATGACTGGAAATTTCTACCTGTATTTTCTTGCTATTCTCGTTAATTAGTGTACCGCGTAATGTCTCGCAGCGCGATGCTCCCAATTCATATTTTCATCGGCCGTATGCTTCTTTTTACAACATTAAAAATGCTTAGAAATGTGGCTCTGCAAATAGGAACCTTGCCCTGAAGCGCAGTTTGAATGTTGTAGTTAATTGTTTTATTTTTGCTTCCATATTCCTTGTTACCTTGATTAGGTCGTCTTCTTTTGGGAGGGTAAACATCAATATATCCCTTTTAAGCCAAAAATGTTTTTGGCTCACAACATCTCAATTATCCCTGTATCGTTTGTTTTCAAGAAAAAATATCATGTTCAGTTACACATACCACTTTGCAAAAGTTATTATGATTACAGGAGATAATTGCTTTCGTTTTCGCAGAAATTTTGTTTCTCTTGTGTTGCAAGACTTCTCTTTCACGTACCCACTGATATTTTTCGTTTTCTTGGCATATCAGTACATTCTGACACATCGACGTATTCGTCTGATACATCAGAATCCATTTTAACAATCAACTAACATGCACACTTATACCACGATAATAAAATCCAAATAACACGCAAACTACACCCAAAGTCAGACTACACTTCACCACGCTGATTTCAAAGCAGGAGCTTCTAAAACTGCAATGGAGTCATATGGGCAACACATGGCCGTATTGAGTCGCTCTATTGGTTGGATGTGTTCATGACGTAATGGAATTTCAGTCATATCATTGGTGGAGGATTTGGTACGTTTTGCCGTGAAACGAGAACTTCGACATCTATGAACGAAATTTAGAAGTTTTTTTGTGAAAAATGATATTGCTTTTATATTCTGACGCCCACGAAATATGTGCTGCCATTCAACTTTCGAATACAATGCAATTTTCACAGAAGTGCATGAGGGAATGGGGCTAACTGATACATGTATTAATTTCTATTTTATCACTTGCATTTTACGAGATATTGAGGTAACTTTGTTTTTCCAAATGAAACTATACATATTTTTTAATCTATCATGACGAGCGTAAAAAGACGAGTCCAGTGATAGTGACTGCCACTTCGCTACAATAACCATAAATTTGTATTTGATGAATCTGAAAGGCACAGCGCGCTTGGTAGAGAGATACGCGGACATGTGATTGTTGGCACACGATTGCATGTGAATAAAACAATTGCGAAATTCTGGCAAGATGGGGATTTATTCAATCCTCAAAAGAATAGAAAATAAATAAATAACACTTGACATTTGCTGAATCAGTCGTTCCAACTACCTTTTGAAGATTATTCCATTCAAAACTGTTATTAAGACTTCTAAAATGGGATCCCATATGCAAATACGTTTAACAATTCTTCTTACTTTGAATATACACTAAAATTTTGCATTAAATTTTACTCAACTTTTTCAATAAATTATTTACAACACAATCCTTTGTTCATCATTAAGTTCAATAAATTTCCCATCCAAAACAAAATCCTAACTTTATTTTTACAAAGAAATGTTCTCAGTTTGAAATCAGAACATTACACACTGTTAAAATTCAACCATTGATTTTATTTTCTCTTGGTTCGTGGCTTTCAATTTGGAAAGTATATTTAATTGCAACAAACACGTTGTAAGTTACTTTCCTTCCCAGTTCACGTTACTAACTTGGCGATATAAAATGTTTCACAGTTTCTCTCTCTCTCCGCCCAGAACAAAACCTTGTAATACTTAACGTTCGCCGTCCTCACGCGCCGGCCACCGGAACTGCTATGAAGGTCGCGCGCGCTCGTGCCGCCGCTGTATGCGAGGTCATGCTTCAACTCCAGGCCACCGCAAATCCTCTTGCGTCGCTTTCGGCACGCTCCCGTCTCCCGTCTTCGTCCAGTCGTCTTCTTCCCACGTCCTCTTTCGGTCTCCTTCCGCTCTGTCTCGCCCGTAGCACCAACACTCTTCTTGTGCACTTTTATCACGATTTGGGCTTTCGTGAATTTGAATTTATAAATGCATTTGAATTTATAAACGCATGAACTATACTTCATGCGCTTATAAATTGAAATACACGTCGTTCAGAAGAGCATTTGTTTTATCAAAAGTTCTCTTCTCACACGAATAACTGGATCATAATTGCTTTGCTGTTACAGGGGGCAACAACCTTGTTGCAATCGTGAATGTATATAATTAGCACACCACCCTTTCAAAACATAACACATTTACTTCTAATATGGATTCAATTACAATCAAGAACTCCTTATGCAGAAACACCAGCGATCTGTCAAGATCAGTCGTTGGATTCTCCCATTTTTTTAAAAATTTATTTATTGATTTTGATGGATGTACATAGGTCAGTTGTAGTATAAACTTCACATATGTTTGATAGACTTACTAACTTATATTTAAAACTTATTTCTAAGACTTAAATCTAACATAAGGTTGAGGATGCCCTATTGGGTCCTCTATTCTGGTTCAAATTCGGAGAAGGTTTTGAGGAATATATTGTAGGGGTATCTGTTTTTTATTCTGGTATGGTTCGGGTTTTTAGCGAGTCTAAAGGTTGCAAGGGAAGAGATTTGAGGTAAATAATGATAAAAATTGGTGGCTAAGTATGTGGTGTGATGTTCAATGAGTTCTAAGTTGAGTTCTTTGTGAAGCTGATGATTCGTGACAAACCACGGTGCATTGGTGATGGTTCTGAGAAATTGGTTCTGAATGATTTGTAATTTCTTTAGATTGGTTTTTGCGGAATTTATCCAGATGGGACAAGCATACAGCAGTAGCGGTCTTAGAATGGCTTTGTATATTGTAATTGAAGAATGATATGGTAGTGGACTGTTTCTATAGATTAAAGGTTTTAATTGTAGTAGTTTTATTTTAGCCTGTTTTATTTTTTCGTCTATGTGCTGTTTCCAATTCAGTTTAGTATCTAAGTTTAATCCAAGGTATTTAATAGGTTTGTTAGGGGGGTACCAGTTTAGTTGATTGTTGTTTATTGTTAGGGGGTGGGGAAGGTATAGCGTCTTAGTGTGAATATTTTTGCTGCGGTTTTGGATGAATTCAGTTGTATTTTAAGTTTGGATGCCCAGCAATCGAGTAAGTTGAGGTATAGTTGTGTTCTATTTCTGATGTCAATGACAGAGTTGCCAGAAGAAAATATTGCTGTATCGTCCGCAAATTGGGCTATGGGAAAGTTCGTTAATTTAGGAAGATGTGCAACGTATAAGTTGAATAGTGTGGGTGAAAGTGGTGAGCCTTGGGGGAGTCCTGCGTTAATTAGTCTAGGGTTGGAGTGATGATTATTTACATTCACTGAAAAAGTTCTATTGTTGAGAAAGCTATTGATAATTGATTTTATGTAGTATGGGGTGCCAATTTGTTTGATCTTGTATATTAAGGCTTGGTGCCATGTCCGATCAAACGCCTGAGTGATATCTATAAATACGCCTATTGTGTGATGTTTTTCCTGGAATGCTGTGTATATATGTTCGGATATTCTTAGTAACTGGTGTTGAGTAGACACTTTTTCCATAAATCCAAATTGTTCTTTGGGAATTATTTTCGTTGTGTGTAGGTAATTGTTTAATCTTTTAAGTATAATTTTCTCGAATATCTTTGATAAGGATGGTAATAGACTGATCGGACGATAACTGTCAACGTTTGCAGGATTTTTGTTCGGTTTACAAATGGGAATAATGATAGCATGTTTCCAGGTATGCGGAAAGTAATTTGTTCTGAGACACGAATTGTAGATGTTTGTGAGGGTGGCTATTGCTGGTGGGGGTAAATGTTTTAATACGATATTATTTATATTGTCGTGTCCGGGTGATTTTTTAAGAGGCAGTTTATTAATAATTTTTTTTAATTTCAGAGGGTGAAATGTAGTGTATTTTTTGGTGAGGTCCATATTCTTGTTCTGATGCTGATTTGGTTATAGTGATGAGTGCAGGAAGGAAATTAGTGTTGTTGACAGTGAAAGTTGAAGCAAAATATCTTGCTAGTTCTTCTGACTTTTGGTAGGATGTGTATGCTTTATCTGTTGTTGAGTTTATAGGAGGTATCGTGTTTTTCTTCTTAAGTATTTTTCGTGTGAATTGCCACAGGGTGTTATTACTAACGCTGAGCGACTGGATTAAGTTATGATAGTTTTGGCTATTGAAGTTAGTTAAAAGACTCTTTACGATATTTGTTAATAGATTTAGTTCCCTCTTAAGTTCAGGTGTTCTTAATCGGTACCAAAGTCTTGTAGTTTTGTTTTTTATTGAAATTGCTTTCAATGTTTCTTTGGGTAGTCTTTTATGTCTGGTTGTATTTGAGCCTGGTGGAGTAGTTAATTGTGTACTTTTTAGAGTAGAGTGTATTATTTCGTTGAAATGAGAGATGGATTGGTCTATTTCCAACGGGGTTTTTAATGTTTTTATTTTGGGTAAGGAATTTATTACTGATTTTTGAAATTTGTGCCAATTAATTTTTATTGAGTTTGGTTTAGGGGCGGGGGCGTGTTGCGGTATAAGTTGGTGTGTAGTAATGATTACCGGGATATGATCAGAGCTAAGTTCGAAAGTAGGTGTAGAGTAAAATTTGATATTAGTATTTGTGATGACTATGTCAAGGACGTCCGATTTTCGAGTACGATCCTGAGGGTGGTATGTTGGCTCCGAGGGGGTGAGTATTCTTAGGTTTGAATTGTTTATTAGTTGAGCTAGGACTTTCCCGTTGTGATTATTATTTTGTCACCCCCAGCTTACGGGTTTTGAATTAAGGTCACCCAACAGCAAAGTTTTCTCGGTAGGTTGAAATAAATTAGGAAAGTTTGCATTTATAATTTTGGCTGTGGGGCTGTTAAGCTGTTATAATTTTCCATGGTTGGCTATTTATAAATATTTGGATTGCAACAGTTTCGATTCCTGGTGTGTCGGGTAGATTAATTTGGTGGTGATAAAGATAATTTTTGACCGCGATTAGTACCCCTCCTCCCCTATTTTCCGTTCGATCTGTTCTATAAGTGCTGTAACCTGGAACAAATAGTTTATTTTTTTTAATGAGGTGTGTTTCAGTTATGCATGCTACGTCAATTTTATGATGATGCAGAAAATGAATTAGTTCTGTTTTTTATTATTGATGCTATTGGAATTCCAATTCAAGATGGATATATTATTAGTGGGTTGAGTTGACACTATTATTGCTTAGATAAGCGGTGACAGAGTTTTGAATGGTGCTGATGATGGTAGGGATTAAAGAATTTATGAAATTAATGATGCATGAGGTGATTGAGTTGATTATTGTGCTGATAATTGGATTGTTAGAGTCAGAATAATTTGGATGGGAAGAGGACTGGGAGTGGGTGTGAGAATTTTGTGAGTTGGATTGGATTCGATTTTTGAAGTTTGAGATGTGGGTGAAGTTTCGGAGAGTACTGGTTTGGGGTAATTTTGGGAAGTTTTCTGTAGATTGATTTGGAGGAGGGGGTGGGGGAAGGGATTGAGAGTTTTGAGGGTTTTCATTTCTATTAGTTTTGTTGCGATCATTGTTTTTTCTTTCAAGGATTTCTTTAAAATAAGAACAATTTGGATTTCGTATGTCCGCTTGATGATTTCCGTTGCAGTTCGCACAGAGAGGGGTTTTAGTTTTGTTGGGGCACGTCACAGAATAATGATTTCCGGCACAAAAAGCACAATTGGTAACATGATTGCGATTATTCTTCGTGTGACCGTAATCTAAACATCTCTGACACTGCAAGGGGCCTTGAGGTTTTCGACGTCTTTCTGTTTTCACACGATGATTGCATATTTGCGTTATTGCTAAGATTGTTTCTATTGGTTCACCTCCGTTAAACTCGGCGGCCACAACAGAAACTGGATTATTGTCTTTTAGTAGTCTTGTAACTTTGGTGATTGATGGGTAGCGTTGTTTTAAATCTGAGAAGATTTCGGGTTCCGTAATTGACTGATGTATGTTTTTAAATACAACTGAATATGTTTTGTTAGATGGGTCTTTAAACGAGTGAAAATTTCTCTGAGTTTGTATTAAATATTTGATTATGCTACGAAAGTCTGTAGATGTGTTGGCACTGATTTTAACCTTGTTGTTTTTGATGTCTGCTACGAAATTTTGGGTAACATTAATTTTTAATTCCTTGATAAAGTTATTAACTTGTTCGATGCGGGCTACAAATATTGGTGGGATTCTATTTGATACACTAATTTGATCTTGTTGATTTTTTAGATACTCTAACTTTGTATCCTCGGGCATGGAGTCTTTACTAGCAAGCAGATGAAATCCGTTATTCACTGGCACGTTATATTGAAGGTCACTATTAGCAGCAGATGGATCACTGTAATTGCTGGATTTCGCATTTCTTTTTTTATTATGAAAATCATCAAGTTCACAGACTGACCTTTTTCTCACTGCACCTGATGTTGAAGGTTGATGCTCCGAGCTATTTGTAGCTCCTGTTGACTGTGTAACCTCCGCGGTTCCTTGAGTGTTGGTCAGGGGCGGGGCCATGCCAGGTTGTACGTCCATGACTTCCTCTGATGGCGGAACTTGCGGCGTCGGATTTTCGTCACCGTTGGTGAAATTGTTGATGTCACTATTGCGAAGCGTTATCAGGGCTTGACTAATAGCATGCCCTGTTGATGAGTTTGTGTCGCATGACAGACTGGTCACTACTAACACTTCGTTGCTACGCACTGCGGGAGCGCAGTCACTCGGCACTATGTTCCCTGGTAGACGAACAAGCCGGGACTGAGCGCTAGCAAGGTAAGCACAGCGGAGCTGGGCACGGCCGCACACCACCGCTGCTGAACGACGACTTGGATTCTCCCATTAGAAACTCATACTAATAGTTAACACTGATACTTATAACACAAGTAAACAATGTTTTTTCGTCAGAAAAGCCAATAGGTGTTTGAAATAGAGTTGAGTGTGCTGATTTCAAATACGGTTTCAGTTTTTGCTAATCGCATACAGCTTCTCGGTAATCGTACTGTTGTTGTTCTCACGGAACATGGTCTCCGGGAACTCTCGGTGGACTGCTCTTGGACGATGCGTAACATGAAACATGTCCGTGTTCTTTGCAGAAACGAGGAGAAGAGAGTGTCTCCTGTTGCGAACCGACCAGAACATGAGTCTGAGTGAGTGCGTCCAATGAGAAAGACGTGTGTCAACTGCTGAATATACCGTGTGGCCCACCAAAGATGTTCCCTTAAATTTTCTCCTGAACCGTTGCAGATACTGAGGTGCGGTTTTCACTAAAAGTGCTATATGCAAGGGGCACATATGGTCATGCATAATATTATTCTATTGCATTTTTTATTGCAGAGATATTGACCCAACTTCGATTTTTTAAATGGAACCCTATAGATTTTTTTAGCTCATCATAACAAGCGTGAAGAGACGAGTTCATAAATATGCATATCGCCATTTGTTACATAAAATTTTCGAGAAATTAAGAGTTTTAAAGACGCACGCCGACTGCTGGTTTCCGTAATCTGAACGAGAAATTCCGGGTGAAATGCGGCGAGACCATTCCCTTCCGTTGCGTCGGTCGAGTAAAGTTGGAAAACTGGAGATGCCTCGGAGTGACGTAAGAAGGGTAGGTAGAATAAAAGGGCGGTGGAGAAAGGAAATGCAGTCAGAACTAAACGGGAACTCTACAGATTTAGAAGAAATTTGTAAACGCAGTGAAATTGTGCAGAAATATACGAACGAGGAAAAGCTGGACCTAATCCTGGTGTACGATGAATGTGGCAGAAATGCAAAGAAAAGTGCATTACTGTATGCTATCCAGATCCACGGCGGCCTTCGCACATAACTATAATGAGAATCTGTAAAAGCCTTGTGCAGAGAGGCGACTGGAACGCAAAGACTCGTTTGCGGAGCAGAAAGGCAACGAATGAGGAAGCACAGGCCGCCGTTCTTGCAGCTGTTCACAACAATCCCCATATCAGCTATCGAGACATTGCCAGAGATTCCGGCATTAGTCGTTCGAGTGCCCTCCGCATCTTGAAGAGTAACAAGTTTCACCCCTACCACATTTCGTTGCACCAGGAGCTTTGAGATGGTAATTTCCAGAAACGTGTTCAGTTTTGTCGTTTTGCTCTGGAACATGTGCGAGATAATCAGGACTTTTTTAAGAAGATTATGTTTACCGATGAGGCAACGTTTACGAATCACGGTCAGGTGAATCTACGCAGCATACACTACTGGGCAGTGGACCATCCTCGCTGGCTTCGTGAAGTTGAGAATCAAAAGCAGTGGAGTATTAATGTCTGGTGCGGTATTCTTAACGACACCATCATAGGTTCCTATTTCATGGATGGACATTTGACAGGAAACAAATACGCAAGATTTCTTCGTGAAACATTGCCGCTGCTTCTGGAGGAAATTCCCCTGGATATGAGAAATTGTATGTGGATGTAACATGACGGATGTCCAGCCCACAACGCGCTTGTGGCTAGGCAAGTGCTGAATGAGAAGCTCCCCGGCCGATGGATTGGGCGCGTTGGTGTAGTAAACTGGCCGGCAAGGTCACCTGATCTTACGCCCCTGCACTATTTTCTATGGGGAACTATAAAGAACGAAGTTTACTCACAAGTACCAACAACATTTGAAGATCTGAGGCGCCGCATTGCCGCATCTTGCCATGCCATTTTACGTGGAACTCTGAATTCTGTTCGAAGGTTTCTTTACAAGCATCTTCAAATGTGTATATCCCTTGATGGTGCACATATTGAGTACATGTTACAAATCAAAGTATTTCTAGAATTGTTAGCTTACATTTTGTTTCTGTATTTTAAAATATTTTTCTTACTTTTGTTTACACGATATTTTTGTACCGGCTGAGGTTTTCAGTCTTTCAAAGAGTAAACGTTTTGTTTCTGACAGTACACGCATTAATTCAGAACATGTTCACTCTCATTGGAGAAGTGAAAGCAAAGGAAGATTGCTTCCTTTGCTTTCTCTACGGTTCATAATTCAATTTTTTCTCAAATCTTGTAGTATTTCATTAATTAAAAAATAGTGGGGTGAGGGGGTGAATACATTGTCTCCAGGACTGAGAGGGTGTAGTCTTAAAGAGCAAATCGCGCGTTTTCGTGTGCTCCTTCGCACATTGCATCACTACATTTACCGCAGGGTCGACGCAACGGAAGGGAATGGCCTCGCCGCATATCACTCGGAATTTCTCGTTCAGATTACGGAAACCAGCAGTCGGCGTGCGTCTTTAAAACTCTTAATTTCTCGAAAATTTTATTATATAACATATGGCGATATGCATATTTGTGAACTCGTCTCTTCACGCTTGTTATGATGAGCTAAAAAAATCATTCATTTAAAAAAATCGAAGTTGGGTCAATATCTCTGCAATAAAAAATGCAATAGAATAATATTATGCATGACCATATGTGCCCCTTGCATATAGTAGTTTTAGTGAAAACCTCATCTCAGTATCTGCAACGGTTCAGGAGAAAATTTAAAGTAACATCATAGGTGGGCCACACGGTATTATAAGAAGTTGTATGACGTAGTTCACCGGTGTTCCTGTGAGATGGATATTTATTTTAACGCAAAAGATGAGTGAGTACCGCTGTTTTTCGTATGCCGAATAACATCTTCTCGGTATGGAGATTTTTCATTTCGCGATACATGAACACATCGATTACTTACACGAAGTGGAAAGTGTTCAAGCACTCAAATATAAAGTAATTGCTGATAATTCTGAATCGGTCAACGACTTTGTTTCGTTGCAAATTGTGATATATTCTGCCTCGTCATCCAAATAAGTTCTGTTATATGTGATTCCTACCAAAATCTAAAGGAGCATGATTTCCGTACTACATCAGAAGTTGTACCATTGTATTTTGCATACTTTCTAAGTGATTAAGATAAAAGCTGGCCACCGCATGTTATTTGTCAAACCATGCAAGAGGGTTAGGAGATTAAGTGAAAAAAAAGAAAGAAATAGTTTATGCCCTTTGACATTCCTATGATTAGACGTGAGCCAAACAACCACAGTGATGATTGCAATTTTTTCTGGTCCGTGTTAATGGTTTCTCAGCAAAGAATAAATATTTTATAGTGTATGAAAATCTTCAGTCTGCAATAAGACAGGTGTTACTGCCACCATTGCATATTAAGCTTGGCTTGGTTAAAACTTTTGTAAAAACGCTTGACAAAAGAAATTCGAATGGTTTCCTGTACTAGAGGCAAAAGTTTTGCGAAAGATCTCCTGCCAACGTAAAAGGTGTCTTTGTGGGACCGCAGATTAGGGAGTTATTGAAGTGCCCAATATTTGAAGAACAAAAGTGATATCGAAATGAGGGCATGGAAGAGTTTTCAGTGGCTTTTGCGCAATTTTCTTGGTAATAAAATGTCTTCAGATTACAAAGAAGACGTGTAGGAATTACTAGATGGAATACAATCAAGACATGGGATGCCGCATGTCACTGAAATTTCATTTCCTACATTCACATTTAGACTTTTTCCCATCCAATCTAGGTGATGTTTCTGACAAGATGAGAGAGGTTTTTACCAGGACATTAAACTTATGGAGGAAACGTACCAAGATTTTGGAATAAATTCATGCTTGCAGATTGGTTACTGTTTGATGCTTTGCCGTGTATGCCAAACATTTCCAAAGGACATCAACAGCTTTGAATTTTTGTGCGCAAATATTTTTTATTCAACTTCTGAATTATTGTTACTATTGAATCTATTCAATATTTACACATGTTTACAAATGTGTTAATATATTCTTCAAGTTTGCATTTGTAGTCCCGGAAATTGAGTATAAGGGTATTTCCGAAAATGCGTTTTGATTCAAAACGGAATGTGATGGGCAAAAACATAAACCAGATTGATGTTCAGATAAAAACACCTGTTCTCATCTTTGGCAATTAAATTTAGTTTCAAATTGTCGACCTGTGTAATTTCTTTGACATTGTGTATTCTGTTTTCCTTCTGATCTCCTTTTGAATTATTGATAAGTCGCTAAAAGTGTAGCTTTCCTTTATTCTATCTAATTTCTTTATCCTAATCCTATCTTATTCAAGACGAAGACAAATAACCATTATATCACGAATATTACTTTATAATTTCAATGAAAACCTGCCACTCAGCACACCTTATATTACATAAGAGCATATTTTACATAACGATATTCTTTCCGTCATAACTTCTTTATCATGGATATTTACATTGATTTCTAGCCTGAAATCCAGCTAAATCACCATCCCCAATTTTTATAAAGTTATTCATGCTATGGTTACGTCTCATTATTGGCTCTACACTGCCCTATAATACAAGAGATTATTTTTATACTTTGAAACCCAGCTGTCGCTGCTCGCTGGAATGATTACCCCTCGGCTGCGTCCGGCTCCGCTCGGGGTCGCTCGGCTGGGTGGTCACGAAAGCCGAAAGGGTGCGTTTCTTCCCACGGTATCCCTTGGCGTCGTTACCTCAGCCATCGGCTGCGTCGGCTATAGTAAAGGAACATCATGGCCGGCCTCCGGCAGTATCATGTTTATGTCGAAAAAAAGACATAACACTACAAAATGTTCAATTAAGTACAGTTTCGGTTGTCAATTAACTTTCAGCGATGCAATGCACTCGGTGTTCGGGTATTATAGTAACCACGCCGTAAGCTCTTGCATGACGTAAAATTGTTCCGAATCGTCACAAATCAATATCAGTTACTGATTATGGTCCTCGTACGTCGCACAATGAACCAATTGTCTCATCCGTCTAGACACGCACAGTTCAATGAGCTGTGTGGCGGCCACTCGTCATCGGGATTAATTGCGCACACGTCTAATTGTATTGCTATCAGGTTTTACTATCAAGTTCTCCTTCAGTTCGACATACTTCACATTCAAAATCCCTATCAACCACTGTTATTTGCGCTCACATCACCGGTAGCAGTTCTCGGTGTTACGCGCGCTTCCAAAGTGTCACGGCCGTTCCGTCTGTCTTTCGGGCCACGACCATTGTGTAAGAAATATAGGTGTCTTCACTCCCAGTATAAAACTGAACCTTATGTGAGACTAGTTCTCACAGTTCTCTCATATAAGCACTGCGAGCGACTTGGGCATTTTTTGAGCAAGATGGCTTCCATTGATAGCACGATGAGCAGCTGACCTGGCTCATCTCTTCGTAGTAAAATCTTTATTCGGAAGTGTGAAGTCAATTTAGAAGTTTCAATAGTGGGTCGAAAATGCGTCTTTAAACCGTGTGATAGTTGTCATACGATGCCACATCAAATAGCTTTGTATTCCTATCACAGCGAGAAGATATTAAGTTGAAGGTATGTTGAAGTTTTCCCCAGAAAAGGAAAATGGCAATAATGTCAAAAATCAAATGGCAATAATTATACGAGTATCTGTGACATGGAACCCATGCATTATTTTAGTTCGTATAATTTATTAATTGAAAATGTGTACATAAGCATCATTAACGAGGAAAAACTCACGTAATAAGATAATCTCTAAACAAAATGCAAAAAGATTACTTCTACTAGAAAATTATAATTGACAATGAAATTGTATTTCAATGAGGACCAGTGAAGTATATACTGTTACGAAGAACAAACCTGTTGATTGCTGAGCAACATGAATGTCAAATGATTAATAGTAAATGTAATCTCTATTGTTTTTGTTGTTATAACTTCAACTCCTGTTTTTAAATAAAAATCCTCATTCTTTGCCCCTTAAATCATATAGTTGCAAATATTCACGGCTCTCGCTAGAACACATTTAAAAAAGTGTAACACCTCTGTCAGACTATGTAATAGGACCTAAAGATTCCAATACATTTTACAGTAGCGCCTCCTCCATTATGTGTGTCCGGCGACCAATATCCCTTTCTTGTAACGAAAACACCAGAAAAAATGCATGCGCGAGACGCCATCATAAATGCCCAAACCGATCGTGCGCATCGTACGGACAAGCGAGGAACTAGCCTCAAACTGGCTTCAGAAAATTTGCCCAAAAGGCGGCTAGTTAACACACCTGTATATCTTACACCGTGGCTCCGACTGACTTCAATTGGCGTCTCGCAAAGTCTCGTAGACGACCGGATTGCGCACCTGTCGTTCGCGCCAGCCACACTATGGTTTCGCGCCATTTCTATTATTTCGCATCTTCTAATAATTAAGGGACCATTGGGTCTCGATATTGTGATGTCCCATGACATCGCCTCCATTGCGCGTTGATCCGCGCTCGTCGCCTCACGCGAGCCGACGCCCCTTCCCTTCCCGCCTCGTCCCTTTTGCTAGTAGTTACTCACCGCGGCCTGACTGGCCAAAGGGCTGAAAATGCCCATGCTTCGTGAAGATTTTCCACGACGCCAGTCTAACAGCCATCCATCCAAAGCCACCCCCGCTTGCAAAAAGAGTCAGGAGACATCCTCCTTGGGGCACCCGCCTCCAACGATTGAGGAGGCCGCCCGGACACCCTTCATCGCGCGCTCCGCGCACTTGCCGTTTTCGGTGCCGTGAAGGGTCACATTAATTTTGTTCCAAAAATGTCCCCCTCTAATCCTTCGGGACAAGCCATAACTCCATCCACAGTAGCGACAGCTAGCAGGTGCTCCCCCGCCGTCCTTCGTCAACAGAAATCAAACAATCACAACCAATTAGAACCATCTAAGAAAGTAGGTCGGAAAAGTAGAGATTACCCTGACCAATAGCCAACCCCACAGCGTAAAACATTCTAGAAGAAGCTAAGGGAACCAATGGCGAGACTGGTGGTGCGCACGTGACCAAACAACGACGCTTCCGCAGGGGACAGCAAGGTATAGAGCAAAGGAGTAGAGGGTCAGATGAGAAAACAGACGCTTTCTGAACTGCAACGGCTCAACAACTATTAAGCTCTCCGGCTACGAGCAGGTCGACAACAAGCCCGTCAGAAATCAGTCTTTGACAGAGAAATCTTGTTACACACAAAAAAGGTCGTTCTACCGGCAGCAGTCTTCATCAGAACCGGTACAACATTTTCAATCATTATATCTACGTCAGCTGAAATGTATTCCGTCAAACGAATGGAATTAAGAACAGTCCGAAAAGCACCTACCACGGTGTGCTGCCTGCTGTGACGTGCAACTTGACAAGGAAGGTGACGTATGACGGCTTTACCCAGCGTAAAATCATCATTAACATCGCTACGAGAGTAAGGGAGTATAACACGGGGACCGGCGCGTGCCCATGCCGACGCGACGCGAGGCCGCACCCGTCATCCGGTCAGCATTGCCATCTCTCTTGCCGAGGCATCATCATGCGTGCGCAACTAGGGCGCAGATCCAACGGGAAGTCCGACAAGCAATTCTCAACAGCGAGGTAACCATAACTTATTACTGTAGGCCCCTATCCAGATTTAGTGACTAACCTTATGAAACAAAGGAGGGGAATAGCTTAGTCTAAAAGAAAGTATCACTTTTGTAAGAGAACAGTACTATTTCAAAATAAATGCATGTCCGCTGCTTTGACGGGCGACACTTAAGCCATGTAGGGCCGGTTTCACCAATGCTCGTTAACTTTCCGTTAAAGTTAACGCACGAACTCAGCTCCGTTAGCAGCGCTTAACGCCTGGTTAAGCTGAGCAGCGCAGCGTTCAGTTCGAACACACAGCAGAGAAAAATGGAGAAAGCTCAGCAATATATATTGGAAGACGACGATATTTTAGAAATCTTGGAAATGTCTGTGCGCCCGCGTGTATGCAGGGACTTTTCAACCAGATTCAGTGGTACCAAACAATCGACACTAGAAATCCTGGAATTTAATTGAGCAGAATCTGCAGTTTTTATCAAACAGGTACGAAAATATTACATGTAATAGTTACATACCATTTATCACAACCACACCATATAAGTAACAGTTTTCCATGCACATTGAAAACTATCTTATTATATAACCTTCATGAATGCGAATTAGCTTATGAATGATTTCTTTCATTACGTACATTATATATGAAATTTTGTCACTATTCATTATCAGGAGATAGGCTACAGTTTTCTTCAGACACAAGTCATTCCAAAAATTTTAGAAACTAAATCACAAAATCATAAAGTTCAAAATATGATATGAATTAATTACATAATATTATAATTAAGTTCATTATTTATTAAAAAATAAGAACTCATTAGAAATTTGTTTTAATTTACATTGATTTCCAGGAACGAGTCAATCGCACCAATTTTAACGACTCGTTAGGTGTATGTTGGTGAAACCGGGCCTTAATCAGTGTTGCATTCATTAATAAATTGAGAGCATGCGCATCATCCCGTCCCGGAGCGACTCATACCCTTGAGATATCTAGAGCTGGAGCAGGAGGCAGGTTTCTATCGTGCATATCTAAATAAACTTAGCGCAAGCAACCCGACATCCTCCACAATATCGGACACTCACGTTTTTGGATGCGTTGAGGGACCCCGGAAAGTTCGGCACGCATATGTCATTGGCGTGCGACGATGGATGGTGTTATCATATAATTGGCTGTCCAAAGTTGTTTTTCCCATGAATTTTGTTTGTTTGTGATGCATCAGCTCATTTCAAAAGTTTCTACGTTATTCATGTACTTGTTTTCTTGATTGACTGGTTCGTCAATACATGCATATTCTTGCTCAACCGTGGATGATGCTAATGTTTCTCTTGCTTCATTTAATCTATTTATATCTAATCTATTTATTTATCTATTTTAATAACTGATTTTTTGAATTGATTTTGATTTTTTGAATGAATTTGATAAATTCAATTCCAAATTGGACAACAATAAGCACATGGGGTCTCAATATGAAATTACAGGTTCTCAATATGAAAAGAATAGATGTGTTCGACGAAATTAAGATGTTGGCGATAGAAATTGCTGTGTTGTCAGAAACAAAGGAAAAGGAACAGGAAGTAGAAGAAATAAAAGGCTACATCTACATATGTAGTGGTGTCGACAAAGAATTTAGAGCTAAGAAAGGAATTTCCATTGCCGTGGTAAAGAAATGTAAGCGTAACATTAAGAATTGTCCATGTGTGAGTGAGAATATTTTAAAAATTGGAGAAAGATATGTTTTTTAATCAGCTGACGACGGTCTTCGATGGGTTACCAAACCGGAAGGATATATTTTTAGTGGGAGATTTTAACAGTAGAGTTGGAAGGCTTGCACAAGACGAAGTTGCAGGAAGGTACGGAGAGGAAGTGATAAATGGAAATGGTGAACGACTCATACAAGTATGCGCCCAGTACAGTTTAACAGTATGGAATGGTTTTTTTAAACATAAAGACATTCACAAATTCACTTGGTCTGGAGGAAGTAGTAAAACCATAATAGTCGTCAAACGCAACAACAAAATTATGGTGAAAGATGTTCGAGTATATAGAGGAGCCGAGTGCAACTCAGACCATTATTTATTGAAATCAAGATTGTATGTTCCCTATGTAAGCAAGACACAGCAACCGACAATTCATGTCGCAAAATGAAGCATGGAAAAGAGTATATGAAGAGGTACAATAGAGTATAGGCAATACCAGATCTAAGAACGCATAGAAAATAATAAAGAACCTCAGACAAAATGAAAAGCAAACTTCTGCACTACAACTTATATGTACAGATTTAAAATATATTAAGAAGAACTTTTGAAAGAAAATAGGCTCCCATTAAGTAACATATAACATAGAGCTCGAGGAACAGAATAACATGGAATATATTACAGTGAGAGAGACTGAAAAAACAACACAGAGATTTAAAAATGGAAAAGCACCCGGTGCGTGATTGGCAAACATTGAGTTGCTGAAGCATAGCCTCAGTTTATTATTGGATCTTCTTACCTGACTGTACAATTTTTTTAAATTCAAAATTCAAGTAGTATATGACTTAGTGTAGGGATCACAGAATTTTGAAAATGTGCACACAAATGTTCACTTTTCCCCGTCATACGCAGTTTTAACTGTTTTTTGACGTAAATAAATAAATAAATAAATAAATAAATAAATAAATAAATAAATAAATAAATAAATAAATATAATAAATAAAATAAATAAATTAAATAAATAAATAAATAAATAAATAAATAAATAAATAAATAAATAAATAAATAAATAAATAAATAAATAAATAAATAAATAAATAAATAAATAAATAAATAAATAAATAAATAAATAAATAAATAAATAAATAAATAAAAATAGATAGATGTTGAATGAGAGAAGAATTACCAAAGGACTTCAGAAAAGGATATATCTGTAACATCTACAAGAAAGATGATAGGACACATTGTGCGAACTATAGAGATATAACTGTCCTTAGCAGCATTGACCGAGTGTATGGGAAAATATTAAAAACCCGACCCCAAAGAGACCTTATTGATGTCAAGGAACAGAGCGGCTTTCAAACGGGGTGCTCATGTATTGATAACGTCTTTAGTATTAGACAGGTAACCGACTAACGTCTCGCCCATAACTTGGAGACAAACCTTGTGTTTATAGATCTGCGTAAGGCCTATGACACTGATCCATTATCTAGACTATGGATGTCAATGGAGAAAGAAAATGTAAATACGCAATTGATTAGAGACGTTAAAGATTTGTACAGTGATAATACGAGCCAAATTAAAGTAGTGAGAAACGTTTCAGCTCCATTTCCAGTATAAAAACGTTTGCCACAGGGGTGCTGTGAATCCCCGACTTTGTTTAAAATATATTTGAATGACGCCCTGGGAAGATGGAGGAAGAAATGTAGTAATATGGGTATTAAAATTGGTGACTATGTTATTTTCTCTACACTCCGTAGATGATCAGGTGGTGTTCGCTGAAGATGTAGACGACGTTCAATATATGCTGCGGAAATTATATGAAGAGTACTCGGAATGGGGTTTAGAAATTAACTTTAACAAGACTGAGTATATGGTTGTAGGAGGAAGTGCTAAACGTCTGAAACTGGATAATGGTTCTGAAGTGAAACCCTGTCAAAAATTCATATATCTAGGTACAAAAATAAATGCAAATGGAGGCAGTTCGCAAGATATTAGAAACAGAATTGCAAAAGGTAGAGTGGTTATAAGACAACTATATGAGACTGAGACATAGGCACATGCGAAGAATGAACGAAGAACGTTGACCGAAAATACTGTGGAAAAGGGAATCAGCTACCCATTGAAGACGAGGATGACCTACACTAACATGTTGTGAAAGAGTAGAAGAGACAATGGTGAAAAGAGGTGGAGTAATCAAGACTACACCGATAGAAGGAGGCTAGGATGTCAGAGACACCCTTGGGTGTAATATAACTCGCCATTGTACCAACTACTAAATTGGAGAACTTATCTTCCAAACTTCATAATCAAAATTCAAATTTTGACAACCTAATTTACTAATTTGATGTACGGCGTTTCGATTTCAATGCAAAATTATCAACTCTGAATAGTAAATTAGATGCGCAGCACTCTGATATTCAACAATTCACAAAAGAGATTTCTCAAAAATTTGTTCCCGTCATTGACAATGAGAATCACAGGTCTGTTAAAATTTCACCATCAGAAAGAATGTGTTAGTGATTTAAAAGACATTGCGTAAAAGCAAGAACAGTTATCAATTAAAGATGAAAATGTAAATGATGTAATCCAAACTCCAAAAGCGTCTCCATTAACTGATGAAAAAGCGATTATTTGGTGCGTAAGCAGGCTCGGCGTTGATACCCGAGTGGCTTCACTACATCATGTCTCCGTGAAGTTGGTTCATGCTGGGGAAGCCACTCTCATCTTTTGATCTTTCACGTGGCCTAACCCTGGCTCGCCAAATCTGATCTAATCATCTTTAATTATTAGCCTCATTAAATAAGTGATTTAATTTTCTTTTAGAAATTATTATATGTAGAAGATGAGACACTTTGAAAGTTCTTAATTCCAGGGAGTGGATTGATGAGGATATTTGCTCGAACAACACAATAATACATGCAAGAAGTTTTCGATTTCCCCGTTTAATAAAAAATCAATCATTGTATCCCTTTTTACAATCTTCACAAAAGCAGAAATAAGCAAAGCACATAACACTGTCAGAGGAACTCACTCTAAAAAAATCTTAAATCTAAGAACAATGTACAAACTTTCAAACAATTTTCATTATTATATAAAATAAAACAAAAGCTATGGCTCTATACAGTGTATGTTGCGTTAATTTTTTACCACCATTTGTATGTACTATTAACTTCACCTGACATTTCTTCCTTTACCAACCTTGTACACCATTACAAAGTTATTTCACGAGTTACTTATTCTGTTTGCAGTTATTTGTACTCTTACTTTTCTTTCTTAATTAATCGAAAGTTATACAATTCATCAATCGTGGTAATAAAAAATTGGGAGAGTGATACAAATATCATTCTTATTCTGACAGATTATTTCCCTGAAAATTGAAATACTTCCTAAGCATTACATAAGTATACATTCTTCCCGGCTTCTGACCTCGCCTTCGAGAACGCCTCGCCGAAGCAACGGGACACGTCGGGGGAGGGGAGGGGAGCGATTCGACCTTCGTTAAACCTTCTTCTAATAACGTAATATTTAAACCAGAAACGGTGAAAATAGCCTGGTTGAGTTCGGGGGTGCAACGCACGCACTGTCTACCTGCTACCTTTTACATTCGCGGTAACATGGAAACTTCGCACTATAGAGAACGTACTTTCAGCACGAAGTTTTGTTACACTGTTCTGAGTCTTTGCTGGTCACTTGCGCTTCGAGAGCTGGCCCTATTCCCACCTGTTCACCATTATTATCTTGGCAATGGGACGTCGTCCCTTCTCTCGGGCTATTAGGAATATTGTGAAGGATTTCCCGGCGAGTGTTTTGTTGTCCTCAGCTACGGTGTTGTCCTCGCGTGGAAGTTCCTCATCACGACGCATTAGAAGATGCCACGCAGATCATGTAAATGCCTCCACACAGATCCAATAAAAGTGTGAGAGCGTGTTTTTTTTTCTCGAACCTCAGCGCTGATACTACGTCATGCAAGTTCGAAAATCCAATTCGAGCTTGCGACCAAGATCCAGATTACAGAATATAGAGTTCAAATATAGAAAAGTAAAAAATAATAAAAGCTTAAATGAATAGAGAAAATGTGCGACAAGAGATGTGCAACTCTTTCTCATTATAAAGTAAATAATATTGTACAAGATGATTACCTCCTTAATTGTTGGAGCTTTTCTTCTCGTTCAAAATCTTTGCCATGTACTGGCTCTGTCGACCCAACTGTCGTTTGTACGCAACACTGATCTTTGTGTTTTCTATAATGGCGGTTCTCAAACCAATCTCTTTCCATTTCCCTTGTGCAGCTGGGCAGGGTTTCTCTTTGGTTCCCTACTGGTAGAAATTTTTAGTATCTTGGTCAGATCACCGTCTTTCGTTCTATTGTTAACTCTTTGATGGCTTAGAGGTCCCCTACCGTTCTCCAGTGGAGAGTTTCGTGATAGATTCATGTCCATGACCGAATATAGGTCACAATACAGACCAGTCGAAACATTGCAAGCAGATTTCTGAAAAAAAGTTTGCTGTCTTGTATAATTTAATTACAGATAAGTATTCAGAATGCTAGAGACAATCTACCCGCACTGCCAAACGTGTTCATTTTCACTAATAATAAATTAATGAACACAAAAGTAAGAACAAACTACAAAATGCTACCAAATACTATACAGACAATACAGGATACTTCAAACCTTTCTCATACTCAAATTTCAATACTTACTCAAATCATTGGGAGTCAACTGCTCATTAGAAACCTACTGACGTGATCTGAAAAATCGTCGACAAATTTAAATTTTAATACAATACAATATAAATTTTTATACAATACCTTTTGTCCAGTCTCACCAACACTTTTTAATATTTATATTGATGACATTATCCAAAATTGGAAGCAAATTATTTACGAAGGTATTAAGATATCAAAAGAAAATATTTTACTCTATGCAGACGATACTTTAATATTCCAAGAAACAGAAGATGATGTACAGTATGCATTATTCCACTTAAATCATTTATGTAAAAAATACGATGTTGAAATTTCGAAAGAAAAAACAAAGGTGATGGCATTTTGGGGAAAACATCTAATACGATCAAAAATTATTTTGGATAAAATAATTTTAGAGCAGGTTTCCAGTTTCAGCTATTTAGGTTGTCACGTCAATCAAGATACCAGTAAAGACATCAACATTAAACTGGAAAGGTTCCAAAGAATTTGTGGATACTTATTTTATTTATTTATTTTTTTATTTTTTTTACGTCAAAAAACAGTTAAAACTGCGTATGACGTGCTATGGGGAAAAGTGAATTGTGTGCACATTTTCAAAATTCTGTGATTCCTACACTAAGTCATATACTACTTAAATTTTGAAAACAGGAAAAGAAAAAAAAATCCTCCCATGTAATAAAATATATTTTCAAGGATAAATAAGCAATAAATTTTGTCTCTTATCCATTTTGTCCTTCGGAATAATACTTCCTGCCGCGACAACATGGAAACGATAATTTGAATAATTGTATTTCCCACTGAATTCTAGAAGACGTGCACAGAAAATGAAGTTACATTTATGTCCAGAAGCAAAACAAGGGGCCATCTCAGCCTTTGCTCAATGGATCAGGGAAACTGGACGAAAAACCTGATCGAGATGGGTTTTTAAGGGGATCTGGGGTGGTTGGGCGCCATACGGCACCGCGGTCTGAGGACCCGGGTTCGCCGGCGTGCGCCCCGGAGCGGGCGATTCCGCGCACTTGTCCAGCACGCCTCCTTCCCTCCGCCGCCGCCGCCGCCGCCGCCGCCGCCGACCGGCCGCCGCCGGTCGCCCGCAGCCCACGTCGCAACACACGAGAGGCGGCAATAAAAGCGACGTTGCCGCTTGGGGCGGGCGCGCCGCCTCCGCCGCCGCCACAAGGCGAAGCGATCCGCGGGCATTACAATACAATACCGGCCCTACGTCGCCCTCCCGTAGCGGCGCTCCCGCTGGCTGTACATAATACATTAAAAATAAGACAAGACAAGATATAAGAATAAAGTTCTATAAGACTATGGCTCTTCCAAGTCTTCTGTACGGTAGCGAAAGTTGGGTACCAACCAAAAGAACCTTACGTAGAATACAGGCCACTGAAATGAAGTTTCTGAGAAGAACGCTAGGCTGCACGAAAGAAGATCATATCCGTAACGAGAAGATTAGGGAAAAAGTACATGCCGAAGAAATTGGAAGCAAAATAACCAAGTACTGAAACAACAGGTATCAACATACGCAAAGGATGGATAATTCAAGGCTACCTAAATTATCATTACTTTATCAACCGCATGGAAGAAGAGGCGTGGGCAGACCCAAAAAACGATGGAAGGAAAACTTGTGAAGACGGAACAGGCTCAAGCCTAATCCATGAAGTGAAGAAGAAGACAATACATTTTTAATCACTCTGAGAAACGTAAGAAAACTAAAAATACTTCAAACTTCAAAGTAACCACTTCGCACTTGCTATTACAATGGTTATTACAGGTCGGGCCACTAGGGGCTCTAACTTCTGTCTCCCGCTATATCGCTGCGTGTCATGTATTGTCTCTATAGTATTTTATGCTAATTTTCCGTTCGAAAAAAAAAACGTGGCTGGATCAAATTGTTTCTTAAGAAACATCAGATTACTAGGGTTTTCCACCATGAACTTGACAAACTATCATGAATCGTTACTACAGTTGAGTCAGATCTTCTTTGTAGTTGAAATATTGAATGGTACTCTGTGACAAAGGTACGATTTCGGTGGTATAACGGTTAGAGTATTGGGCTGTTATACCAAAGTTTGCGGTGTCAAAGCCGCGGATATTTAAGGCGGAAAATCCTTCGTACGCCTTTCTTCGGAGAATAAGTTAAGGCAGCTGTCCCATGTATATTTACTGCATGTAAAAGATCCTCAAGCCTAAACGAAACCTCTGAGTTACATCTAAAATTAACGAAATTTGCATGGTCAGTCGGAAGAGCAGGTCTGGTGGTCTGAGTTTCGTCACGAAAATTAAGGCGACGTTGAATTGAATCGAATCGAATCGAATCGAAGCGAAGCGAATCGAAGCGAAGAGAAGCAAAGAGAAGTGAAGTGAAAAGGTACAACAGTTTTTTCTACAATTTTGAAAAAATATATCTTAATTGTTGAAATTTTTTGAAGTTGTGTTACATGGACTTCCACCAGAAATATTAATTGTTTATTTTTTGTTGAAAGAACAAACATGTTGACAGAAAAATCTGAAAAAATGTTAATTATGTAAAAGTTAAGAGAAAATCGAGTTTAATCTGAAATACAGGGAAGGAGAAAATGTAGAAGTGAAAAAACAAATTTATTCTTAAAAAAAACTTTAAAAAAATTAGCCCTGAAAGTTCAAAATTTGATGAATGTCCATTTCAAAATATTTGAGACCTTCAAATTTCCTTTGGGAACAAATAAGCCTTTGTCTATCTTAAGTGCATATGAAAACTGCTGCAATTTGATGTTCCTTACTGTTTTGCATTTCTAATTCACAAATTTTGTTTCAGATAATTATAGGGAAGAAAGTGCACAAAGTTTCAAAGAAACGCATGAAGACAATAGAGTTGTGTCAACATCTAGACAGTACTTTGAGAATTCTGAAGAAGTGATGAAACAGGTTTCAGAATTGGAGCATGATGAAGAGCAATCAGAAGATCATGAATACAACGAGGTGTCACAGATTCCTCGTAATGATAGCAATGAATTGTTAAATGATAACAATACGTCAGACGATTCAAAAGGTTTCTTAAAATTTTCAAGATCTGGAAAGTCAGAAGAATCAAAGTCTTCTATTGCCAATAATCATTTTGGAACAAACAATGAGAATGAACAAACTTCTCAAGATTATGAAGAGAATTCTGAAGGAGCATATGGGGACATTTAGGGCGGTGAATATTAATAAAATTTAAATACATATTTGGTAAAAATGGTCTCATCTTTTGGCCATAGTAACTTTAATTATTGTGGATATTGGAAGTAATGATTATAAGAGACCATATAAGTACTATTAATATGTTCAATAGTCTAACCATTGAATTTGATAGAAAAGAGAATGTTAGTTGTTTGTGACCAAATAGGGCATAAATATCAAGAATTTAATTGATGAAATTTGAACTTCAATATAACTTCCTTTGTTTAAAAACAACTGTATAATCATCAAATTAGTTTCATTAATACATTCTTTACCCTTAACTCAATTAAACACACGTTTATTACAATAAATAAATCCTATGCATTTCAGTTACACTTAGGGCTTTCTTCATTTTACAGAGATATTTCTATTCTTTATTTTTATTAAATTATGTTGTCAGTATGGCCTCCAGAAACAGGTACAGGTTTGAAGAAGCTATTTCCTTTTTAAGCTTCCCCTATAAATTAGAAACATTTTACAAAATAATGTTTAACAAAATGATGTTAAATTTACAGTTGAGATATAATATTAAAATTATATAAAATTCAAACCTGTTTTTGTAATAATATTTCCATATTATGTTTACAATATTTATAGTATTTTTGTGCACACATTTAATTGTTTATGTTCTTACAAATGGTGATTAAATTCACAACCATTGTTTTACTTAAGAGTGAACAGTAATGTACTAATTACTTTTAGTGTTCGTAATAACAGAGTGCCATTTGGCACAGAGTGCCCTTATGCCTTTTACTCTAGCCCTTCAGAAACCCCAACATTTTTCAACGTTCCTATTACATACATTTCTTTTTTTGTCATAATTTAATAGCATTACCCTTTGAGTTACAATTCTTCAAATCATTCATACTTTTAGGCCTGTGTCACACGAACGTTGCGTTGACGCGCGTTACCGTTAGATAACGCGCAGGTAATGACGTCAGCTGCGTCAACGCGCGTCGAATCCTGCGCACACGAGTCACTTCACGCGCGTCGTAGATTAACTCTGTATCTTATGCGAAACGGCACACGAACGCTCTTGGCGAATCGCGTTCTTGCCAACGCGCTTTGCCTAGCGAGCGTCGCGCGTTAAAAGCTTGACATATCTTGACTGATTACATTGTAGTTTGAGACTCTTGCTTGAACTGTGGTCACAACACACGTTGCCAAGAGCTCTCGTGTGCCGTTTCTCATGAGATATAGCGTTAATTTACGGCGTGCGTGAAGTGGCTCGGGTGCGCAGGCATCGACGCGAAGTGTCGGCGCAGCATCCACATCGTCAAGAACTTCTCTCTTGAAAGTCATAATTCTGAAATACGAAAAGTTTAAGGTTTTGCTACATTGTATACCGGGAGCGGTAGCTTAGTGCATCAACTGATGTCACTGCAGCTCCTCTGACCGGGAGGTCCAAGGTTCGAGTTCTGACGGCGGCAGTATTTTCGACACTAGCTTTCCAGCTAGGTCGAATTCAGTCGCTGTCTGGAGAAAAATTCTTGCGGCCGGCTGCTCTGATCAGTAGTTTTCCGTGGTTTCTCCGATCAATACCAGGCGAATGCCGGAGCAGTACCCTAACAAACCGGCCACCGACCGCGCGCGATCTTTCCCTCCTCTTCCTTTTCCTATCCTCTCCCCTTACACACACTAACATGTACTACACTACCACATATTCCGGGAGACTGGTCGGGGGCTTAGAGCCTCTCCCGGCTGGGGCAGTGCCCCGCTGGTGAGAGATACCTGGTTGGGGAAAACCCCGCTAGTTGACGGTATGTCGGCGCCCGATCTCGCCATTCAGCGGGGAAAATCACTGCCATCTCTCGAGAAAAACATGCAATACACTAACGGCACTAATGACCAAAGTAGTTGACGCGCCTGGAAACCCGAAAAAAATCAATCAACTACATTGTAGAGTGTAAATATAATTACTATAATACATTGGAGGAATAAAATAAATAACATTCTTATAAAAATAGTTAATGATTAATAAGGATGTAGAATTAATCAAAGGAAAATAAAAAAATAGATATCGGAATATTTCTTAAATGTTATTTTATAAAATGCTCTACGGTCCTTGGCCGACCAGCGGTGATTCAGTCTCTCAGCCATCGGATAAGGGGTTCGTGTGGTGCACGTCCCTTCACCGTACCTACTGGTCTTAATCACCTTAGGGTGAGCTTTCTCATCGTCACACAGCAACAGATAGTGAGACATTTGTAAAGAAAGCGCACATGTATAATTTGCCTCGGCGGGGAACCCGGGGTTGCGCCGTGGAAAGCGGGCACGCTAACCAACGAGCCACCGAGGGATGCGGTTCGTATTTGACACCTTAAAAATGCAAGTAATGTATTCATAACACTTCATTGAATTTAACACACTGAACATCATTTTCCTTGTGTTAAATGTCACAATGAATTTGGATAACTAAGATACCTACTCTAAAGCCCGCTTCCAAACATTTCTGTCCCTTTTCTTTCCCTGGCAAGATCTTGCAAGGACATCCTTATCGAAGTATCCCCTTGCCTGAGATCACACATATTCAATTGGCTTGATCATGCTATGATAGGGGGAAAGCCTTGAAACAGTATACCCTTCAGCTCTCATCATTTCCTCAACTATACACCTGTGGGTAATTATTTTTAACACTTGAAATAAATTAATACATTCAGTAACTGCTTAAAAATTAGAATGTATGATGGTGTATGTGAATGATTGTCAAAGATGAAAATTAAAATGCAAGAATAATAAGATATTGCACATACCGTATATTCTGACAATAAATATGCATTTTTAAAATTTTCTCATTTTGTAGAAACTTTTGCAGTATTCGATTTATTTTACTTATGATACCTACATTTTAGATCCGCTCACGTGCTTTCTGATCAGACTAATAATAAATATTTGTTCTCATTGTGTACCACATGCTCTTTTTTTGTGGTCACCCATGACAGAAAAATATCAAACATTTTCAATAAATGTTTGGCGTCATGGACCACAAACACAAGACATTCATAATTAAAAGAAAATTAGCTCATTCATCAATGGTTAACAGCCTTCAAATCACCTTACTTTTCATTACCATATCAATTAATATATGACTACTTCGCCACATTAATTATATTATTTTATTTGGGGAACGTGAAAGCCGCAGGGGTCTTGGTAGGGAGAAATCTTTGATGGAGATCGCATGTGAAGAAAACTATGCAGTTTTCAGTAAAATTGGGATTTATTCAATACTCGTAATGAAAAAAAAAATTATTCTTTAAAGAAAAAAGTATTTACTCTTTACAAATATCCAAATAGCGAATAATTTCTAATTATAAAATTGTCCTAACCACTTTGTCTAATCTTTAGCCCAGAATTTCACACACAGTGCACGGCTACCACCTTGTTTGAAAATTTCTATTGATTCTCAACTTAAATTCTTTATCATTTATTTTATACCTAAATTAGCTATCGATAAACAATGAAGAATCTCTAATACATCATTATCAGACGCATGACATTTAAACGGAGTGCCTGCATGTTTTTCCATATTACTGTTCATCATACTTTTCCTAAAAGAAATAAATTTTACAAAGCTTTCTAACTTCCCTTCAAACTAATACACGAGCTGTTCTGTTCAGTTCAAAGTTCTCCCAATAAAGATTGGGAGAATTTTATTCCCCCAATACATATAATACATTCTATCATTTCTGTGAAACTCATAATTCTTCCCTTCTCAGTCACTGGCAGTTCCGCCGTTTTCGGCTACTAAATCTCGTCCCTGCTCTCAGATTCCGTTAAGAAACTTGCAGTAGTTACCTTGTACACGGTTCAGCTTCTTCGATTTGTGGGATGTGCAGCCGCCCAACCTTCACATATCCTCGCCGCGGCGTCCCATGCCCGGGACGCAAATAAGCAAATTGCACATGTATTCGGCACTGGGCTTCCCTGATTAGCTAGCGGGAGCGGAGCGCGAATCCGCGTGATATTCGTATGTTCTCTTTCTACGGGGCCCTGCAGAAGCACAGCGAGCGTCAGTGCACACACATAGACTCTGCTACTGTGAGCAAAAGCGATCGACTCGGGTTTTCGGGCGTTTTTCCTCTGACATCAGCTGTGTTATTAGCCTTTACCATTATGGGAACTAACAATCCACGTGTTTTGTAAGTAAGTACTAACTTGTATATGAATAAATGCAAATTATGAAACTAAATTATATTTATTTCCAAGCGAATTACAACTATGAAATTGTAAAAGGTAATACAGAAGAAACTGACATAAGAAGTGCAATAAATTTCAATTGAAGACATTAACAATCGGATAGAGGAATTCGCGAAGATCACCCAAATGTTTTATAATAGCAGATCATCGAAACCTTTAGGAAAACGATTTGTTTGTTCGTAAGTTGATAAATATACATCTTATGTCTCTTGGCTGTCCGGGACAAGCCGCGTCGATTTTCTCGTAGCTGACGTTTCGGCCAACATATTGTGGCCTTCCTCAGAGCGTACTGCTGTCAAATGTTTTGTTTTTCACTAAAATAAAAACAAAACATTTGACAGCAGTACGCTCTGAGGAAGGCCATAATATGTTGGCCGAAACGTCAGCTACGAGAAAATCGACGCGGCTTGTCCCGGACAGCCAAGAGACATACTCCGGCCGCGGAAGCCTACGTAATCAATATACATCTTATGTTTTTATTTTATTATAGAGATATTAAACCTTTTCCTTTCACTTTAAGAAAATTGTATGTAATTATAGTACAAACAGAAAGGTAGTAGAAGAGGAAAATAGACTTTCTAAAAATACTGGGTGTCCAACTACAGACAATGGTCTGTAAAAGTAAAAGTAAATACTGCAGACCCATGAAGAAAATATGCCTTTTTAAAGGTACGCAGGGTTTTCAATTTATTTATATTGTTTTTAAATTTGTTTACGTCTTCATATGTTTCAAAACAAAATTTTGTCACTCACAGTATTAGTGAAGACGTGAACATTAATTTCGAGTTAAAATAATTGTTTTAAAACTGATGCCCGCCGTTCTCCAAGGAACCATGAAAGGGTCAATCCATTAAACATTCAAGCCACTTGTGATTGTTGTCATTGTTTGCCTCACCCCGTAGAGGAATTAAATTTAGTTTTTCTGAAACTTGATTTGGTAGTTTAGGCACATAGCATTCTCGGAATCAAACCGCGCGCATGAACGTACTGGTTTAGGCCCACTATATTCGTAAAAATTTCTCCCAAGTTGTGACGGGCAATCAGGCAAAGATTGCAAACATCCGCCGTATCATTTAATTCTAGGAACTAATCAAAGAATGAAACGGTGAGTTCGACGGACCATTTATTTACCAAATATACACCAAACAAAATTCGTGCTTTTTTCGGTCAAGTGCAAGAAAAGTTAGAGTTTACAAAAATTGATATTTCGTCTGTCTAACAAACTAAACCCCTTAAGAAGTATAATTTCGACGCATACAAATAAAAATATCAATAAATAAATTTTTCCTTCAAAAATCTTACTTAAGTAGTTGTGAAATACATATAAATAATTAAGTTGTAAATCATAAGTATATACTTAAAATTTAATAGGAATCAATAAAAATGGTTAAATGTTAAATTTATGTCTATTAATTAAACAATTAATAATTAAATATTAACATTTTAATAATATCTATGGCTTCTTAAAACGCATAATCAAAAACTTGAGAATGCTATTAAAATTACTGTAATTTATAAGCTGCAATGCGACTAATTTTAATGTTAAAAATTAAATATAAGCCTAAATCAATATAATTTTATTTTATATTCTGAGACTATGGAATTGTCACTAGTCATAATGCCAAGCACAATTAACGATGGAAAAGAAATTGGTGTCCATTCAATGAAAAAATTGCAATGTTAGAAATAATATTATTTTATAATAATATCATATTATTATTAAATAATAATAATAATAATAATAATAATAATAATAATAATATGAAGAACAGCAAAACCCGTGCGGTGAGCGGGGATTTTAGCAGAATCGCACCACGGGAACTCTCCCTGTCGTAATAGGTGACTAATCGCAAGTCCGCTGTCCCTACATGTGAAAGTTATCCATCTCCCATTATCCCTCCTGCCCTTGTCCTAAATTGTCCTTGGTCGTTTCCTTTCTTCAGGTGAAATATGAACTCTGCTAGATATCCCCCTCCCCCTCTTTCTGCGAGTCTTCTTAAGTCCAACCCTACAAATCAAGAATCACTGCACTCCTTAAAACCAAATTAACAAGCGAGAACATGATAAAAACAATCAACACATTTGCAGTACCAATATATACGTACTCATTTGGAATTATACCTTGGAGTGACATAGACTTCGAAGACATCCAGAGACTTACCCCCACAATTTTGACAAAATTCAGACATCACCATCAAAATAGCGCAATAGAAGGAGGGGAAAATCCATTTTAAGTGGTCCAGCACTGGTCGCTCGACCATCTCGAAAAAAATGCATATTTTGTTCATAAAGTTCCTTATGTTTTGGCTGTTCAAAACCATATTTGATTTATTTTTATTGTATCTGGTTTACAAATGGCGGCCATTTTTGTTTTACGCCGTGCACCATTTTTCGCGTTTGTAGAGGTTTACTCTTTTCAAAATTATCCAGCTCTGGATTGTTCTAGCATTCTAGAATAAAAGACATTGGATTTAGTATACACTGATCTACAAATCGAATCATTACATACCCACCTTCTATTTTTTTATTTGAGAAATATTTGCAACTAAATCTATGGAACGCAAATGAACCAATTTCGATTTTCAGAGAGTAATTTCCTAAAGAAGGAATAGAAACTCAGCCTTAATTTTTTCTGTGCTTTTACACATAACAGTATAGTTACTTTGTGTAAAATATCATTGGTAAGTAACGTACCTCTTGAAAATTATACCCTCTTAAAAATTGGAATTTTCGATTTTTTCCAAATTTTCAACTGTAATATCTCTGCTGAGGGACCAGATAAAAATCTGAAAATTGCACACATAGTAGATCTATGATACCAAACTTCATTAAAATTTTCAACTTTTAGATTTAACTCAAAGTATTTTTTTAATTGTAAACTTTCGCAAAAAACAGGCTTCATTTCTACATTGAGGATACGTTGTAACTAGTAGTAATCATATTATTTTGAAACTATTTTAAGCTAAAATCCATTTTGATTAAAAATAATTAATTATATTTTATTATTAATAAAGATAAAAGTTGCGTAATCTATTTTGAATTTTCCTTTACTTTAAAACAAACTTACATCTTGACATCTACGTTTGTATTTAAAAATATGGTCATTTTGATGTCAAAAACTGAACCGGATAATATAAAAATAGTTTATAAAACATAACAAATAACTTTAGCGTTTTGTTTATTTTTTCGCGTTTAGATTTGCCACTTTGCTTAATATTTCTGAATGTTTCTTAGAGATACGAACGATTGCACAGTACTCCTTAGGTGCAAATGAAGAATGCAAGAGAATGAGCTTGTGCCAGTGGAGAGACATATGTCACGTGGGACAGTATGGCGAACATGGCACGCGCTATGGGCGCCACTCACTAGGGGCAATATGTACAATATACCCGCTAAAACAAATAATAACAACCTTATTTTGAAGTATCCTGACAGGGGCGCAAATTATACGCTTGCCATGGGGGCCTGAATACCTATATACGCTTCTAGGTCAGTGCAATTTGAGAAGGTATAGTAGAAGCTAGTGCCAAACTTGACCGCGCCCCCCTTAAAATTTCGTAGAATATCAACAACTCAGGGTTCGTGAATCTGACAGAACCATCGCGATGGGCCGTGGGTTAACACGATTTCGAAAGCTTAGTGTGAAGACTATTGTGGCATCATACGGGTGTAATCAGTACACAGACGAGAGTGAGTTGTAATAACAGCAGGTTTATTCACAATTTAGATCGTAGTCACAAATAACCAATGCACTGTATACAATTATCTAACTAGACCCCACTGCTAGGAGAGATATTTACAACGGCTACCACACCGCAACATACTACCTAATGTTTCGCCGTGCGTAGTACCGCCTGTCCTGAGACCGACTACCTGTCTCACTAGTCACGACAATAACTGCCGGCTCCTTCGCAGCGTGCACGCACGCACCTCTCACTGACGACCTACGCTGCCGATGCCGCTGTCTCAAAGAAGGAAGAGCTATTGTTCTCACAGCCCTTAAATAGCCCTCGCGACGCTTCCCGCCGCCTCCATTGCCTCCGCCCTAACGCCCGCACACCCCGTCGGAAAAAAACCGTGCGTCATAGCTTCTGCCATTGTCTACGCATCCGGTGCGCACCACGCCGCGTGCCCACGCTGGTTTTAGTGACACGACGCTACAAACTCCTATATACCCCCCCCCCAGGAATTTTTTTCGCAGTTGCAACAACACAGATCAAAATTCCCCAAAATTTAATGCCCTAGGCCAGTTGGCTCACATATTAAACTGCGCCTAACCTAACTAATTACATCAAATGCATTACATTTTTCCAACCCTACTAGCCTACCATACTATTCCTAATATCAGTTTAATAACTACAATCATCTGTTACCCCTATTTCCTAACGCTATGATGTGGTAGCCAAGAACTTTTTCTACGCCCTTCCAAAATATTACAAAAAACAAATCCACCATATAACCCTTCCAAATATGACATAAACAAATCTGCAAGGAAAAGATTATAACCTTTTCACCAAATTTACAAGCATGCACACCTTGACTTGCGTCACATCACGACTATATACAGTTTTCAATTCTTCTCTGAGTCTATATCCATTACACATACATAAACTTAGTCATTGCTTTACACATTCAAAATTTAATAATATACAATTTATCTTTATCTTCTGCGAGAATATAATTATGCAAAAGTTCATGAATTTAGTTGATTTCCTGCAAGTCCGTTTTGCTTCACTCCTTTTCACTTTCTCGCCCAACAACACACTATGTCACTGATCCTGTCTCGTGTGTTTTGTCTTGAGACACTTGCTTTACAGCAACAGTTTCACACTTATGAACTGTGTCGGCACTTTCTTGTCGCGCACTCACATCACACGCGTTGCCGAAGGACGTACGTCTCTCTGCAAAATCCGACACTGCCTGGAGCTGATTTTAGTACATACGGCTAAGAATGTCAGCGTTCACATTCTGACTACCCCTCCGATGTTTAATCTTAATATTCAGATGCTGAATTGCCAATGACCATCGCATCAATCTGGGATTATTCCCGGAGCATTGTTGCAACCAAACCAGAGGATTATGGTCAGTTTCTACCTTTAGGCAAACATTCCCATCTAAATAGTGCTTTAATCGCTGTAGCCCCCAAATAATCGTCGCACATTCTTTCTCTGTCACACAAAATTTCATCTCCGAAGGAGAAAACTTCTTACTAAGAAATAACGCGGGATTTTCATTCCCATCCTCATCTAACTGAGAGAGTACAATCCCCGCCCCTCTGTCGGACGCGTCGCACTGCATTAAAAATTCCCTGCTGAAATCAGGCGCATGAATGACCGGTTCACCGCACAGAGCTTCCCGCAGTTCTACAAATGCCTTTTCACACTCTTGCGACCATGCTATTTGTCCTTGTGTATTGATTGATTTTTTCGTGTTTCCGAGCGCGTCCACTGCTTCGGTCATTAGTCTCGTTAGTGTAGTGCATGTGTTTTCTCGGGAGATGGCGGTGATTTTCCCCTCGCTGGATGGCGAGATCCGGCGCCGACCTACCGTCGGCTAGTGGGGTTTCCCCTAACCAGGACTCTCCCACCAGCGGGGCACCGCCCCAGCCGGGACAAGCTCTAAACTCCCGACTGGTCTCCCGGAATATGTTGTAGTGTAGTGCATGTTAGTGTGTAAAAGGAGAGGATACGACAAGGAAGGGGAAGGACAGATCGCGCGCGGTCCGTGGCCCGTTTGTTAGGATACTGCTCCGGCATTCGCCTGGTGTTGATCGGAGAAACCACGGAAAACTACAGATCAGAGCAGCCGGCCGCTAGAATTCTCCTCCAGACAGCGACTGAATTCGACCTAGCTGAAGAGCTAGTGTCGAAAATCCTGCCGCCGTAAGGACTCGAACCTAGGACCTCCCAGTCAGAGGCGCTGCAGTGGCATCAGTTGATGCACTGAGCTACCGCTCCCGATCCCTTGTCGTATGGGTCATGAGAGAATTGTATCCCTTCACGAGATAAAACGGCGGGAAAGACTGTGAAACAGTTTTTCGCGTTAGTGGGCGATGACGTGATTGAACGCCATTCCCTCTTTCGAAAGGAAAGCGTCCGGCAGGAAAACGCGGAGGGAAAGAACGTTCGTGTATGGGCTTCTAATATTGCGTTGCGGTGAGATTGCAGGAAGCTTTGGCACGCGCGCGCATCTTCCTGTCCCCCCCCCCCACGCACTTCCAAGAGCCCGCTGAAGGCCTTGGGACTGGTAGCTGATAAATATATAACGTAATTAGTCTCTTTCGACATTTATATTTACATGTGTAACAACGCAGACGAAAAATAATATAATTATTAAAGTTTGTCTCAAACTTCGTTCCCGTTTTGAGCAAGAATGACAAATATGTTTTCTTTGCTTGATAAAGTCATAATTATAGCATCATGCTTCTATGCTTCTATTATGTAATTAAAATAATGTGATATTCAATACGTAATTAATCTGACAAGGTACCTGGCTGCTGTGGCCAGCTAGTGCTCTGCAACATGATTAAGCTTGATGAGGCCGACAGGTCCGTTTATGAAGCAACAACAACCTCTCAGAAATCACAGGCCGGTTGGTCCATCAAGGTTGACTTTTATCTTAGATGCTGTTGTAACCAGGAAAGGGAGTAAAGCAACAAGGTCTTTGTCTCGCATACGAAGGTTTTGTGTAACTATGAAAACCTTGTTGGGATTTATGGTATCCTTTTTTTCAGTGTAGACTCTGTGCCACAGACTCCATGTCGCTGTTGACCCATCTGACTTTCCGAGGCCATACATCCCGGCAGTGGAGCACTCCGCTCAGAACTCGAAAATCTTTTCTTTGCAGTGGTTGCAAGGTAATGTCATCCAAGAGGTGATCAAATGACCGACATTTTCTTATGTTGTTCGACCCCGCGTGTAAAATTACTGTTTCATGGTTAACCACATTACAATTTTCTATTTGTCTGTTCATCTGCTCCACTCGTATTCTCGGAAAACAGTGCACTTTCATGGGTTGTCCCTTCCCCACATGACGTACTATAGAATCACCAAATATTAAAGTGTCCGCCGTTGATGTTGCCATCTCCGTCGCCGTCGCCACCGTCGCCGCCGTCGCCGCCGTCGCCGCCGTCGCCGCCGTAGCTGCCGTCGCCACCGTCGTCACTGCCGCCCCAGAAGTTGAAGCTGACACTGTCCTATACCTGTCGCAACAGGTGCGATACATGCCGATACATGTCAAATGTAGGGTTAAAACTTTAGTTCTATGTAATTTTACGTGTTATTTAATGACTTGCCTTTGAAATCGTAGGAATATAAAACCACGAGGTCAAAAACACTCATTATTTTTAAATTTTTTAATCAGCTATCAATAAACGCAAAAATTCGTATATTTCAGTTGCAGCTATTCGCTAGCTGGATGCGCGCGCATCCTTACCTAGCCTCAAAACGGGATGAGCTGTGTTACTGTTGTTACGTATATTATAGTTAAAGTATTAATCAACACATATTAGGGAGTTTGTGCACACTCTAACGTTAAAGCAATCGAAAGCAGTACCGATATCAATAACGGGTAAAATCGAGAATGAAGTTTTGCACGTTTAGGTCGTCGAAATGGAAGAAGTTCCAAATTGTGGCAACAGGGAGTGCTGCCATAGTGAAATTGTCATCAGCTGTTCCGTGCTGTTCGTAACTTCATGTGGGATTTTTGTAAATTTTCATTTCTAGTGCATATAACATTTGATAATAAATAAAATTAGGATTAAAATTTGTTCCCAGAACTAACATATTTACATATTGATGATAATGTTCTTATATAAAATACAAAGAACAGAAACGAAGTACATTTGTGGATTTAAGTATGAATGTGTTATACAACAAAAGGAACAAGAGCAGAATGAATGTGAGAAATACAAATCTTTTCATTCTATAATTCATTTTGTTAGCCAAGGCAATCACTATTTCAGTAATGTTTTAGATGCATATAATATTTTCTTCACACAAATGTGCCAATTTGATTGACCTAACCAACACCTTGACATAATGATACTCTGACCAACTACATGTGTTAAGATCCTCACAATGTAGTATGACAAACCCACTTTCATTGAATACAGGATTTAAAATCCCATTGACCCCATTGCACTCATGGTAGCCTTCAACTTTACTACGTATTAGTGTTCTAGGATTAAGTAACCTAAATTTAGAATATCTAATTAAATATTATACTTAGTCCCTTTGATTTTTGAACAGACCTTGAGCAGCTAATGGAGATGAATTATTTCACACTTTTCATTATTATTCTCTTCGACAGTTTCGAGGATAATTGTTTCCTCATCTTGAGGCTAGAACATCATGTAAATTAGCCGACCTATAGCAGCATATGAGACGTGCACAGATACATTACGTTGATGTTCTTGATGTAGATTCAAGGTACTGAAACGAACCACGTTCTGCAGTCACCACCACACCGCCACCGCCATCATCGCGGTCACCGTCCCTTTGAAAGTCAACGGCCAGCAAGAGCGCGAGCGAGTGCTGCCACGGGCAATCTCATTTCTACAACTTCATAACAAAAATATAATATTCTAATAAGAACCTTTTAATAAGATTATTCAATATAGTCATATAGAGCTTATCTTTTCATAAACTTTATAAAAAATTTTAACCTTTTTTTAAATTTTTTTTTCGTCATGAGCATATCGCAATACAAACAATAGGTAGGGGGATAAACCACTATTAAGACATGGTAGTCTATTGGTGGAATAGTTACAACAGAATCTATAATATAACTAATATGCATTATATTCAATTTTTATTAAAATTAGACACTACTGAATTATACAGTACAGTACTGAAAAATGTGTAAATATGTTGAACTCAACCTGAGTATTCAAGCAATTATCAGTTTGTATGTATGTATAAAGTTTCAAGAACAGTTCTTGAAAATTGTTTTGATTCTATATTTAAAATATCTACATTTAGAAAATCTATATTATGGCCCAATTCTATACGGTGTGTTGATATAGAGTTCTGTTTTTGTGTGACCTCTTTAATATTTCTGATGTGTTCCGAGACTCTTCATTTTAATTTTCTCTTAATCTGCCCAATCCTAACATTTTATTCTATAAATTAAATTTTGTTTTTTCTTGTTTATCTTTTAAATTGAATGTAATAATAATAATAATAATAATAATAATAATAATAATAATAATAATAATAATTTATTTGTTCATATTAACTCAATATTACAAGTCTTGAAGCAACGTCATATATAGGTAACATTCATTATTCTTTTTCTTACAGTTTTCATAATTTTACATAATGTAGTATTTACGCTTATTTACATTTCATATAGTTAATAGAAATGGCAATCTCAACTTTAATTGCTTATCCTAAATAAATATAATAACTTTTCCTATAGAAAAGAATGTATAATTATTATAACATTGTTCTCTCTATGTTAATTCCTTTAGTTTATACAGACAAGTTTCAATTAAGTAATTTTTTAGTGCCTTTCTGAATTTATTTTTACTTAACTTCTAAATATGGCTATGTAGTTTATTGAAGTGTAATGCAGCATTCCAATAAGGATTCTTCTTTGAGGATGATTTTGCAGAGTACATGCTGTGATAGTTTTCCTTTCCTCTTGCATTGTATTGATATACATATTTATTTTGAATAAGGTGACAGTTATTGTTTTTCATGAGCATAATTACCCTATATGCATAAATTGCAACAACAGTCATTATTTTGTAATTTTTATAGACATTTTTTCAAGATTGATTAGGATGCAGCTGGAATATGCATCTTAGAGCTCGTTTCTGTATTATCATAACCCTGTCCATGTTCCCTATACAGGTTGCTCCCCATATTTCTATACCATATTGAATGCGAGGATGTACAAAACCGTAGTATGTAGTCATGAGCATTTTTACTGTCATAAACTTTTTAAGATTTCTCAGTAAGTAAATGTTAGAATTAATTGTTTTGCATATGACATCAATGTGTTCATTATATGTTAGATTTTGGTCAACGTAAATTCTTTGAAATTTGTGGCTTTGCACTTGGTGTACATTTTGGTTATGTCTTCTGTGAAAAATCAATCCCTTTCACCTTCCTTACGTTCTCCACCCCCACCCTTATTTCGAACCCTCATGCCTCTTCCTCTGAACCTACTCTCGTTTCTCCCATTCCCACTAACAATTCATCTACACCTGATGCCCCATTTTCCTCACAACCTGTCACTCCCCGGGACACATAACAACCTTCAACCACGCAGTCGAGGGAAAAATGGAGTAAATATATAGCAACTACAGTCAGATGCAGCAGAAAAACATTCGTGTACGTACATTACAAAGATAAACATTCTGCACCATAATGTTCAATCCCTTTCAAAAAAAAACTGAGTTTATAGAGGAAGCTCTACAGAGCGATTTAAATCAAATGGATGTTCTTTGCTTTACAGGACATTGTTTATCTCCTAATGAACATAGCATTTTCCAAATTCCAAACTTTCACCTCGCAGGCTTTTATTCCAGAGAGAGAGAGAGAATCGCATAAAGGTTCTACGTTCTTGTATTTACGTTAGAACTAATATTGATTCTATCTCCTTGACGGAATTAAATAAGTATTCCGTTGAAAATGTTTTCGAAATTTCTGTTGTACTTCTTACTTCACTAAAAGTGATATTACTTTGCATCTACAGACCTCCAACAAAGAGAACTGCAGATTATATTTATTGGGGTTTAAGGGCGCTTCAACGGCTAAGGTTATTTGCGCCCGTGTCAAATTATTTTAAGACCAGTGCATAATATTGCAGTTCCAAGTTAATAAAGAAAATTAAAATCTTTAATAGAAAGCAAAGTAAAACTGAGAAGGGACATATCCTAATAAGAGGGTTTGGCAAAAAATTGCCAGATAGTTGTTTTTTTTAATCTCGGGCTAAAAGCCAATAATTGGCATTATCATCTTCTCTCAGATAAGGCCAGTCTCTCGCAAAAAGCCAAAAAGGTTGCAGAGAGAAGATTCGTCATTACTAAGAATCTCCGCAAGGGAGCTAGCAAGGTCATGCCTTCGACGGCTCTCTCTCATCTTAACACAGTGTAAAAGAATATGCTCCACGGTAATATCTATTTTGCAGTATTCACATATAGGGGGTGGGTCCCCGTGGAGGAGATAACCGTGGGAGAAATGGCAGTGACCGATTCGGAGACGTGTTAAAATGATCTCCTCTCGCCGAGCATCACGAGATGAGGAAGACCAAGGATTTATGGAATCCTTGATTCTCGTGAGCTTATAATCTGAGTTATGCCACTCTGTTTGCCATTCACTGCGGATAGAGCGTTTTATAAACAGCTTAGTGTCTTCCGTGGGGACTGTGAAGATGTCTAATTCTCTTTTCTTCAAAGCGGACTTTGCTGCCTGGTCAGCTATTTCATTTCCTCTTATTCCCACGTGTCCAGGGACCCAACAAAAGACTAAAATATAGTGGCGGACCAAGAGATGGTGGATTTGCTGTTGGATGGTCATTGTCAGTGGGTCACAAGACGAGAAGGAGGAGATGGATTCAAAAGAGCTTTTTGAATCACTGCAGATCACTACTTTCTTTAGTGACATCGATCCAGCATATTTAAGTGCCTCCAAGAGCGCATACTTCTCTGCGGTATAGACGCCGCACGAAGAGTCTAGTCGAAAACCTTGCGTGGATCTACTGCAGTAGAAGGCACATCCGACTTTGCCGTTTTGGGAGGAGCCATCGGTGTAAATAAAGAAATGGCCAGGATACGTAGATTTTATCGCCTCAAATTCCGATACGAATGTACTGGGGGGAGTCAAGGATTTAGGAAGGTTAGCGAGTCTAAGATCTATTATCGACCGGTGTAGTTTCCAAGGGGAAACAAAGTTTCGGGGGGGTTTCACAGGGTCGGGTAGTTTTATATGAAGATTCTTTAAGAGCATACGGAGACGGACACCCAGGGGATGGGGTAATGACGGTCTAAGCGCACATGAAGTCAGGTGAGTTGGATGGAGGACTGCTTGACGCGAGGGAGTATCAACATTGGATAATTTCGCGCCATAGGAGGCAATCAGAATATCCCGCCTTCGGCTCAGGGATTGTTCTCCAGCCTCGGCCAAGAGGCATTCGATGCGACTCGTGCGGTAGGCGCCAGTACTAATCCTTATGCCAGCATTGTGTATGGTATTTAATGGCCGGAGGGGTGATGGAGACGCTGACCCATACACTATGCATCCGTAATCCAAGATAGGGCGGATGAGAGTTCTATACAAACGCAGAAGACAAACACGGTCTGCGCCCCAAGAGATACCAGTAAGAGTGCGAAGGAGATTCATAGGTGATACACATCGGCCCTGTAGTTTACGGATGTTTTCGCCAGGTTAGGCTCTTGTGGAATGTGAGTCCAAGGAAGGTTGCGGATTCAACGAATGGAAGCTGCTGTCCTCCAAGAAAAAGGTCTGGGTGATTATGGAGGTGACGGATTCTGCAAAATTGCATGCAAGTGGTTTTTGAGGTAGAGAACTTGAATCCTGTTTCTTCGCTCCATTCCTGCAGTTTGTTGAGCACAAGTTGTAGTTGCCTCTCAATAACGTACACGCTCTTGAAGGAGCAAAAAATTGCAAAATCGTCAACGAATGCTTTCACAGGCTCCCGGATAACTGATGCAATACTATTGATAGCAATGGCAAACAGAGTGACGCTCAAAATTGATCCCTGGGGAACACCGTTTTCTAACTGGTGACTAGAGGATAACACGTCGCCAAGGCGGACGCGGAAAGATCTTGATGAAAGAAAACCTACTAGAAACAAAGGGAGCCGTCCCCTAAGGCCCCAAGTATGCAAGATGCGAAGAATACCGTACCTCCAGGTGGTGTCATACGCTTTCTCTATATCGAAGAAAATTGCTAACAGGTGCTGACGTAGCACGAAAGAAGTGGAAATCTGCGTAGCGAGGGTGACTGACCATGGTTGACCTGTGCTTCCTGAAGCCACATTGGAGAGGTGTAAAGAGATGCTTTTGTTCCAGGAGCCAGACCAGACGTGTATTTACCATTCGCTCTAAAAGCTTGCACGCACAACTTGTGAGCGAGATTGGGCGGTAACTTGAGGGGTTGTTCTGTCCTTTCCTTCTTTAGGGATTGGGAGAACGATGGCTTCACGCCAAATTCTTGGTATAGCATGTTCAGCCCAAATCTTGTTGAAAATGCCGAGGAGAAACGAACGAGCGTTTTCAGGTAGGTGTTTCAACATTTAGTTATGTACCTGGTCTGGTCCTGGAGCAGAATCTTTCGTACAAGCGAGGGCACAGGAGAGTTCGTCCATGGAGAAAAAGGCATTGTAATCTTCCCTCACGCGACTCGAGAAGTCTAATTTACATTTTTCCATTTTCCTTTTCGGTTTTGAAAGCCAGAAGAATAGTGTACGGTGCTGGAGATTTGTTCGTAATGAGAGGCCATTTCTTCAGCAATATCTTGAGAGGTTAGGAGATTGCCATTTACCATAAGCCCTGAAATAAACGGCGAAGGGAGTCTTCCACCGATCTGTCGGACCTTTCTCCACACAAGTTTAGGGGATGAACGGCAAGAGAGTGACGAGATGTAGGCTCTCCAGGACGCAGCCTTACTTTCCCGTATCGTTAATCTAGCTCTGGTTCTGGATCTTTTATAGTTTATTAGGTTTTCCATGGTTGGGAACCTACTAAGTTTTGCCAATGCCCTCTTCCGATCCCGGACCGCGGTCATCGTTCCACCATGGCACAGGGGGATGTCGTGCATGGCCCGACGACTTCGGGATGGCAGATGAGGCCGCATGAAGGACGGCGTTATTAAAATGGGCAACCATAGCATCGATGTCGTTTGGGCTGTTTTCCGATATTCGTAATTCTTTCTTGAATGTTTCCCACTCAGCTTGGTGGATTAGCCACCGAGGAGGGCGAGCAACGTTCAGATCGGGAATATCGAGGTTGACCCGAATGGGAAAATGGTCACTGCCATGCAGGTCGCCAAGGACAGTCCACTCGAAGATTGTAGAAACGGAGGGACTACAGGGAGTTAGGTCCACGCACGAGAATGTGTTAGAAGCTACGGAAAAGTGTTTTCGCCAGAATTTAGGAGAATTAAGTTTTGGTTATCTATGATATTTTCAAGTAACCTGCCTCTCGTGCACGACCTTGTGCCACCCCAGGCAGGGTTGTGGGCGTTGAAGTCCCCCACAATGAGAAAAGGTGTAGGCACCTGAGGGAGCACATCTTCCAGTTCTTTTTGTGACACGACTTGTCCAGGCGGGATATAAATGTTGCAAATGGTAACAGAAATAGTTCGGAAATTTACACGAACGCAAGATATCTGCAGAGTGGTTCGTATGTCTATTTCTTTCGATACCAAAGAGTTTGTGATAAACGTGGCGACTCCGCCATGGGCGCGGAGACCATCGTCTACGTTTTGCCTGTAGCAACAAAAACCGCGTAGAGAGAGGGAGTGCTCAGAAAGGAGATGTGTTTCCTGCAGGCAGATAACCATGGGTCTATGTATAGACATTATTAACTTCAATTCATCCAAACGGGTTCGAAGGCCATTTATGTTCCATGAGAGGAGAGCCATAGTTTCTAGTTAAGTTTTTGGTTCAAGGGTAGGTTATGTATCAGGTTTCTTTTTCTTCTTTTTCCTTCTTTGTTGGAAAGTAATGGCTGGGTTCATGCGAGGTTCCTCATTCCCAGCAGAGTCATCTTGACTACTGCTGGAGAGGGTCGCATGTATTGAGACACCACGGTCCCTTGAGACAGGCGACCTCGATCTAGCAATAGGGCCTGTCGGCCTCAGCTTCTCTTGATGTGTTTGGGTATTGGTTGAAATATTTATGGTTTTTGTTTCCGATTTTGTTTGAGGCTGGACAAGAGATTTAGGATTTGCATCTCCTCCGATGTCATCAAAGGACACCTGGCAGGCAGCATCGCACAAAGTGGAGGCTTTAGGCGTTTGGGTTTCCGAATTGACTGTCTTATGTTGACCCACGGTGTCAGCGAAACTTCGGGCCATGTCCACGGGGTTTCGCGTCTGGTAACGGCGTCGTGCCTCCGAGAAGGAAACTTTCTCAGAGACCCTGATCTTCTGGATCTCTCTTTCCCTTAAGAAAATGGGGCACTGGTTGGAATTAGATGGATGTTTTCCACAACAGTTAACGCACTTTGCCTCGGCGGAGCAGTTTGAGTCATTACAAACCCCCCTTCCACAGTGCACGCAGACTGCGACGCTCATGCAGCGAGGTTGCGTATGGCCAAACCTCTGGCATTTAAAGCAGCGCAGAGGGTTTGGAACATACTGCCTGACACGGAGATTGTAGAAGCTACACGATATCTTCTCTGGTAGAGATGGACGGTCGAAAGTCAGTATTAGAGTGCAGGTAGGAGTGAGTACCCCATTTACTCTCCGCTGAATCCTATAGATCTCTGACACACCATATGGCTCGAAGAAGACTTTCAAATTTTCTTCCGATTCGGAAGAGAAGTCTTCGTGGTTTACCACACCCTTGCAGAGGTTTAAGGTCGGGTGGGCGGACACATGCACCTGGAGGCCGGCTATTTCTTTGAGGTCAAGGATCTTGCTGATCTGTTCGTCAGAGCGACATTCGAAAAGAATTGTGCCATTTCTCTGACGGACCACCGACTGAAATATACCGAACTTTTCAATTTCCCCGGCAAGTTTTATAGGGCTGACACTCTTCATAGTTTTATTTTCTCTTTTACTTGACGTGACGAGAAAGCGGGGCTTAGTAGGTCTGTCTGACTCATCACAGAAAAACTCTCAAGATTTACTGTTTCACCAACAAATCTCCTCTTCCTTATGGAAGAGGGCGGGGGGTAGGTTTTTTATTCATTAAGAGGATATCAGATTCATCCCCGTGGTCCCCACCCACCACGGAGCCCAACAAGGGGACACTCCATCGGAGTGCCAGGGTTGCCACGGGGATATAGTGGGGGGTTACCACAGCGCTGCACCGCCGTGGATCCCCCCGCTCACCCTGGAGTTCAGTACAAGACCTAGTCCAAGCCGGTTAATCGGAAGTGGGTTAGCTCCCGACCGCCTGTCTAGAAGAGTCCGTAGCCAAAGCAAGTGTATCGAGACCTACAAGGAATGTTCCCCAAAATACGTAAGAGCACGTATCCCTGGGTGCCAAGAAAAAAAAGGAGCACGAGGAGAGTAATTGGGAAACAGACAGGCCCCTCAACCGCCAGGACATACATTCCCTCCGACACGGGTCGCCAGGCACGGCAAACACATGGGTGGGCGTTCAGCATACAGAGGGGGCCAGTGAAATAGAAGAAGGAGAAGAAAAGAGACAGGATGGTATAGAAGAATGAGAATGTACAATGGGGAGAAGAAAAGCGACTTGTGAAGGAAAGGAATACTTGAGAGCCCTCTCTGGATCCCCCCGTCAGGACGTGGACCAACCCACCTCGACGGGCAAAAATTTCGAATTTCTTATCACTCTAATACGGGTCATGCGTACGCTGCGAGAGCTTAACTCACAGAACTATCTTCTATTTGGCATTGTTTGTCCAGAAGCCGGAAACTTTTTATGAAACACCTGCCCATCAGTGCAAAAACATATCGTAATATGTTCATAGTTCTAAGTTTTATGGGCGTCTTGCGTCTCATTACTAGTTTCATAAATTGTCTAATCTTTAGTTAAGAAATGTCACATCGTTATATTTCTTCCCCTTTTTTTCCTTTCTTTAAAATTATTTTCGTGTTATTCATCCATGATGATGTCACTCCACTACGTCAGGCGGCACGTCGTTTGTTTTCACTAATCCCTCACGTAATAAATCCAAATATTCAATTTATCTAGGTCCCGTGTTAATTTTCCCGTGCCGTGGCTAATTTTGTCATGATCCAAATATTATACTCTACAATTCCAGAAAGTTTGAAGTCATTTCATCAAGGCGTTCTCGAGATATTTATGAAAACTGGTTTCTTTTATACTTTTGCTATCACAACAATGGGTTCCATTTTCTACGTTTCTAAACGTTCTGCATGCAATTTGTACCGTTTCTTGTATCTTCTTAGTTCTTAACTCGCGGTTCGATTTTCCTGATTTTCGCTTTAGATTTTTCCTGAAATTCTGTTCTGACCATTGTTTATATTGCCCTTTTACGCTTTTCGCGTTTTCCGCTAATTTCTGAAAATTATATGTCCGCGTCGTCGTCGTCCATTGTTTCTTCTGTAGTTTAATGTCTATCTGATGAAATACAATTTTCCTTTCGGGATCTGTGCGCTCTGGGATTGTTGCAAATCATTACACTATTTAATTTATTCACCAAGTAGAAACTATTTTTGACGCCATAAGTATAATCATCTAAAATGGTTTAAAAATTTGATTTAGAATTTTACAGAGAAAATAATCCACTGTGCCCAATTATGGTCTAATGGGTAGATTTAGTTCATGAATTTTGACTAATCCACAGGCAAAAGCTATATTGGGATTGGTGGGATAAATTTCATTAATTTCTTTAGTTGTAATACAGAGCTTTCAGAAAGTCACTCCGCAGTCGTCGTCCCTCCACTCCATCACCCTCTATGCGGAAACGGCAACTTCGGGGGCTTAATCAGCGTGACACTTCGAATGTTATTCTCAGAAGCGCACTCGCTGCAAGCATGTAATGGGACAGTCGCCCACGTATGGCATCGCAAACCATAAATATAAATTGTATTTTCAAACGCATATTGAAATGCGTAGTGTAGGCGCTTGTCGATGGGCAGCAGGAAAGGAGACATTTTCCCTTTACCTGCACGCTGCAGATGCGGGTGAGGAGGCTAGCCTTTGTTAACTAGACGGGAGAGGGGGCACGCCCGTGACGTCATTGGAATTTCCGGCCGCCGCCGACCAGCGCCGGCGATTTCGGCGAAATTCTGACGTCGAACAAATTCCCTTGAAGACGCTACTTCATAGCGTCAACCACCAAGCTGATACAGCCGCGATTGGCCACCCGGTGTCGCGTGATGCCGCAGGCCAATAGGCGTGAACATCGCGTGGGCGCGATCACGTGACCCTATGGAGCCGCCGAGCTGCGAAGAAAGATAACTGGGGTTCTTCTGATTCGAACTGCGGAGGAGAGCGGACGCCTGGCTGAGGGGAACAGCGGGCGAGGGCGTAGGTGTTCTCCCGGAAGACGCGAGTCGTTGCTTTTTTTGGCTTCGGCCACGTACGTGCGAGTACATGCACAGTAGAAAGGCCTCGGGTGTATAAGTTGGGCTCTGCCGGCCTGAGCTTCGTTAATTACGATCGGCAATAGGAAGTAGGGACCGCCGATATTTACGTGCCGTCGACCGCCAGAGGCCAGGGCGCGACGAGGCGATTACGCCACGCATCGCGAGCGGGCCCGCCTGTTGCGATCAGCTGCGGAGGTAGGCGAACCCGAGGGCAAGAGTCGCCGTTCCTGGCGCAGAGGCGCGCCTGGACACTTTTCTGTGCCGCGGCTGCCGACCACGCCGCCACTGCCGCAGCCATCGACCCCGGGCGCCGCCTTTCACGCGCTCGGCTACAGAGTGGCTATCGGCTGATCCAGGCTATTCATCGCCGCTGGGTCGGGCAAACGCCCGGGCCATCGCCACGGCTGCGCTAGTCTACCTGGGAAGGATACGAGCGAGTAACCGCTCGTGACCCCCGCCAGTGCCGGCGCGACGAACTCCGTGCCCTGTGCGGGCAGCTGCCGTGACGGGAGATGGGCGAACGACCTGTCGAAACGCCAACCATGTAAAATAGTTGTAAGTTAGTCTGTAAGTCAGTTTTTTTTTGTATCCGGCTTCACCGTGATTTTGCCTAAATATCTCTTGTTAATTAAATTTAAGCTAAATGAGGAAAATCATTCATTCCAAGTCGCATACCAATGCCCACGCCACGCATGTTCCCGCTAGAAATTTCAGCGTTTTCAGTGGGGGTAGCCAGGCAAAGCTTTAACCTGCAGCTGGCGCCGGGAAAAAGGTAAGTCGAGGTCAACCCTGGGAGCACCTCCACTTGGGGCTGTTACGAAAGTGGGGGTGTTACAATGTAGTAGTTAAAAAAAGTGATCGTATTCACGATTCATCATCATCGCGATCACTGCGATGTTGCCGTTTCCGCAAAAGGGATGGTGGTGAGGAGAGACAGCCACTGCGGAGAGACTTTTTGAACGCTCTGTATAAGAACAATTTCTCCATTCTCTAAGTAAGTTTTAAATGACTTTAGGATAACTATTGGTAGATGGTTTGTTTTTGACTGGAAATTTTTAACTAAATTTTCTTCTACTTTGTTTATATAGTCATTTTTAAAATAGCCACACATGCTCCTCCCTTGTCACATCGAATTACCTTAATATTAGGATGGTGTTTCAATAACCTTTCTGTGAAATGTAAATTATGTATGATGGAACATTCTTGTTTACTATGTTTTACAGGATTGTTAATAAATTGTGATAACTTATTTGATATAGAACACCGCATAGTATTTTGAGCTATCTCAGGTAGTTTAAATAAGTTAGTTTCTAGGTCTTTAATAAAATCAAAGACCTAGACCTAGAACATTGTCATATCTATTAACTATACGAAATGTAAATAAGTGTAAATACTACATTATGTAAAATTATGAAAACTGTAAGAAAAAGAATAATGAATGTTACCTATATATGACGTTGCTTCAATACTTGTAATATTGAGTTAATATGAGCAAATACATTATTATTATTATTATTTATTTATTTATTCATTCACAGCTTTCTGGTACATGTTTGAGGAGTCATACAGATATTTCTATCAAAGCATGATTTCCGTTGTATAATACTTTTAACGAACATTTATTTATTTTAAGAACTAATTAGAAGGTAAACAAATCTACAAACAATTCTACAAATATAAATTTAAACGCTTATTTTACAAATTAAAAAGTAAATAATTCTTTAACTCTAACTTTAACACAAATTTATTTAGGAACCCATAAATCTTCTGACTAAAGAGAACGTGCTCAGGATCACAGTTTTCTGTAGATTGATGATCATGTTCGTCTCGATCCCCAGTTTATTCAGAGTGCTTCAGGACGGAAGGTATCACACCTGTTGCTGAGAGGACGATCGGTACAATCTCCACCTCCAATTTATGCATTTGCTCCTTTTCAACTTGTGTTAGTTCTCTTCACACTTGTGTTTTCTTTTTGTGTGTTGTGTCGAGGTTGCTGGTATGTCTATCAGCCATACATTTCTTTTAGTTTTATCCGAGAGTATTACATCCGGCCTGTTATGATGGACTGTTCTGTCGGTCAATACGCTTCGGTCCCAGTATAGCTCATAGAATGTGACGTACTGGGATTTAAGAACACAGACGACTGATTCTAAGAAAAAATATTTACATCTATTTACACAATACTTTACAAGTTAAATTTACAAGCATTAAACAAAAATCTCTGGCAACCTTTTTTTTCCCTTAGCCGCGAAAACCCCGCGACCGTCCCTAGGCCTAGCCCAGTACCTCTGCTCTAAAGCAGGAGAACAAAGCGTGGTGCGATGCTGTCGGACGAACAACCGATATTCATGGCCTGACGCCAAACCGATCTTCGCCTGGAAAACCGCATGCATATCATAGCCATAGAGTAAAGATTTATATAGAGGGCTCATGAGGCTTGTTTCGAGCTACCTCCTTTGAATAGTTTCCCGTCGCCGATAGAGAGCGCCAACGTCGCGAAGTGTAAAGGGAAGAACAGGACTGGCTGTTGGTGCGGGGTAGGAAATATTTTGTAGGAAATATCGCGCGGTGCAGAGGGACACGAAAAGGGGGTGTTGTTTCCGTGCCGACGGCAGACTCTGGGGCAGAGAGTATATACTAGAGACGGCACTCAACGTTAATTTGGACGCTCTTATTTTCGTGGAGCGTAGAGAATCGACCCTCTCCACTCGGACAGACGTAACGAATCAGGACGAAGCAGCCATTTCCTGCCCCCACCAGCCAATAAGCGTCGAAATAAGTCTACCAATAGAAATGGAGGGCAGACGTGAACCGGGACATTTGAAATTTCTTTATCTAACAATTTTCCAAAATGCCAGATATAATTATATACTAAATATAATGTATTTTATGTAAAATTAATGCGCAAGGCAATTCAGAAGCCAACAATTAATAGGATTTTGAATTCCAAGTCAATGAAGAAAATTTTAGCCAAGGAAGTGCAAAATACAGTTATTTCAAATACACAATATTTATTTCTAAATTAATACAGTACTTAGTCATACGCAATATAAACAACAATTCAGTTTTTTACAAAACCATTATAAGTAACAACATCAAGTCATAACATACTTTGCTGTGGACCAAACACATGAATATTGAATTCATGAATTAAGAAAATTGTCAAAATACACCTAGTGACCATTACTACTTCAATATTGTCTCATTATCAAAACAACATGCCGTCAATATCGGGTCATGAAATTTCACGCAATCATAACTGTAACTGAAGTGTTATAATACAAATGAAAATTATTGATACGTTTTATAAATGAATACGAAACTTTCATTTGCACAATCTTAACCACAAAAAACAATTAGTCAATCTATTAGTCCTCTATTACTGTATTAAGCTACACAATACAGAAAATTTGTGTATATAAAATTACTTACATTAAATAAGTTTCCAAAAATTACTGATATAAAATAAGCTAATGCACAAATTAAAATAAGAGATGAATCTTAAATAAGTCTGTTATAGATCCGAAATTAACAAATGTTCAAAAAATTCTTAATTAAAAATGTATTTCAATATATGAATACACTGAAAGAAATTTTATTTGGAATAAGGAGATATACACTGGCCAATATGAAACTCGTGTTACTCATCATATCACTGCTGTGAAACAACCAATGTAACCAAATTAAACCACTTATCATACACTATTATATATATCATGTGCACATGGAAAGTGAAACCTTAAAAATCTAAATATGTATAGAAAAGTGTATACATTTCATAGTAGCAATGCCATAGTTATACAAAGAGCCTTTCATTGTCACGAGGTCAACCGCTGGAGAAAAATTACTGTCTTTGGATTAAAAAATAACAGGTCCACAGACGAAACTCTTATCCTCCAAAATGCTGTTTTCTTCAGATTCTTATGTATTACACATTTTAGATAATTTTCTTGTTCACCAACATTATGTAAAATACAAAAATCAAATATGTAACATACTAACACCTTCACTATACAGACCGTTCAGTCATGTGACCGGTTTTTTGACAGCCACTGTCGCCAAACCGCAAGGATCTCGTCTGGGGGCGTGGTCGGCTATTAATATGCAGAAATGATTCGCTTTCATTTCACGAACGTTAGCTAACGTGTCTTGGAGCCGTGGAATAACCTAATGTATTGTCAATCCGACAAAGGAGAAAGTTCAATGAAAAATATTTTATTATAGTGATAAAATGATGTTGAAGTACTCTGAAACTATGTTCAAGATTACTATTTTTAAAAGTTAATAATTTACGTGAACTGCGTTCAGTTTGAATTTGGAGAGTTCGTTGCAGAAATGAGAGGTTCAGCTAACGGGACTTTCCTTTTCTTGGCGAGTCCAGGGCGGGCCTTTTGTCCGAGTTTCAAGGACTGTTTATGACCCTTTTGTGTAATTTTGCCTGCGTTATCCCCACGGGGACCCCGTGTGTCGGGGGTTTTAGTAGAATAGGACCACGGGACCTCCCCCTGTTGTAGAAGGCGACTAATCGGAGCAGCTGTCCGCTGTCCCTCCCCTAAACATCCTGTCATCCCCACTAACTTCGTGTGTCATTGCTTCCACTTACTTGTGGCACACTTCTGTTTTCTATCCTGTAGGCTAATCTTCGTATCAGCCAACTCTTTTTTTTCTTTTTTATTTAAGGTCGCATCAACAACTAGGTCATTAGCGACCACTATTAGATTGAACTGTAGGAGAAACTGTAGGAAGAACACGTATGGATTACACAGACACACACAAACATCCATGCCCGAGGCGGGATTTGAACCCGCGACCCTTCGGTCCGAGATCACTACGACACTACTGCCTTAGCGATCTCGGCCACCGGGCCGGCCAGCCAACTCTTGTGTTTCCGACCCCGACGCTATTAGGTTGCGAGGGCTAGGGAGTCATTTCTATCTTACTCTTCTATTCTAACCATATTCTTCACTGTCCCCCCTTATCTTCTTCCATTTCTTTGTAGCTGGCGGTAGCTGAAAAACGCGGGGGAGTAAACCCTGTACAAAATCCCGGTCCTCCAGGTTGGGGGTTGGACGATGGGCTAACAACCCTTCTCCAGAAAAAAAAATACTGTTCAGAAACTCGAAGAAAAATGCCGGACTGTTTTTGGAAGACGACATATTAAACGGAAAAAGGATATGATTCTGGGAACTTGGAATGTGAGGAGCTTGTTTAAACCGGGTGCATTGGCAATTTTGAAAGAGGAATTAGCTAAATATAAAATTTCGATAGCTGCTTTACAAGAAATGAGATGGACAGGGAAAGGAATGCTGGACTCAGGCGATTACACAGTATGTTACAGTGGTCATGAAAGATTGGCAGAATTTGGTACAGGATTTTTAATCCACAAAAGTGTTAAACATCTTATCACTAAATTTAATCCAGTAAACGAAGGATTATGCTCTATTAGAATCAAAGGGAAATTTACTAACATAACAATTATTAATGTGCATGCACCTACAGAAGATAAGGAAGATATTGAAAAAGAAAATCTCTATTGTCAGTTAAGTAATTTGTACTTAAAATGTCCAAAACATGACATTAAACTCATTATGGGTGATTTCAATGCAAAAATAGGTAATGATCATATGATGACCCAGTTCGTAGGGCGGGATACACCCCACACCATTACTAATGGAAATGGATGGAATCTAATCGACTTTGCATCAACCAAGAAAATGGTTATAAGCAGTACAACCTTCCCTCACAAGAAAGTACATCTGGAAACATGGAGATCGCCAGATGGGGTAACACGTAATCAGATAGATCATGTACTAATTGATAGTAGATACACCAGTAATATCACAGATGTAAGAGCATATAGAGGTGCTGATTGTGATAATGACCACTACCTGGTGGTGGTGAGATTACGACAGCGAATATCCTCAGTTGGTAGGACTAAAGGACAAAGAATTAAAAGAATTGATGTTGAGAAATTAAAAAATGGAATTATAGCAAGGGATTATAGAGTAAGCGTAGAAAATACACAATGAAGGAACTACCAGAATATCAGGAAGAGGATAGTGTTGAAAAAATATGGGGCGGTATTAAAAATTCCGTAATTGAAGTATCCCAAAATATATTGGGAAAACAAAAATGGAATAAAAGAAACAACTGGTTTGATGAAGAATGTAAAATGGCTTTGGAAAACAGGAATAAAGCACGGCAAAAAATGCTACAAAGAGCAACACGATGTAATTCTTACAATTACAAAGAAGCAAGAAAACTGGCAAATTTTTTTTTTATTTTTTTTTTTTTTACAAATATTTTTTTTTATATGAAGAACAAAAACTTGAGGAATTGCAGGATAAGTTTAGAAACAATGATAGCCGAAAGTTTTATGAAGGAATAAGAAATATAAAAGAGGGTTTCCACCCACGAACAAGTTTTTGTAGAAATAAAGATGGAGATCTAGTAGGTGGAGAGAATGAGGTGTTAAATACATGGAAAAACTATTTTGAAGTGCTACTGAACCCCCAGCAGGAGGAACGAACTCCTGAACAGAAAGTGATTTACTATGGACCTGAGCAATCACAACCACCACCAACATTTCAAGAAATAATGAAAGCAATAAGAAATATGAAGGGAAATCGAGCACCAGGAGAAGATATGATCACAGCAAAGCTGATTAAATTTGGAGGCAGACAGCTGTGGAAACACATTCATTATCTATGCCAAAAAATTTGGGAGACGGAAATAATACCAATAGAATGGAGCACTGCAATAATTTGCCCTGTCTACAAGAGTGGTGATAAACTAAATTGTATGAATTACTGTGGAATATCGCTCCTTAATACAACATATAAATTATTTACAACTGTATTATCATGGCGGCTGGAACCATATGTGGAGGATTGCCTTGGAGATTATCAGTGCAGATTTAGGAAATATAGGTCTACCACTGATCAAATCTACACACTTAGAACAATTTTAGAGAAAACATGGGAACAGAATATCGAAATACATCAATTATATATTGATTTTAAACAAGCCTATGACTGTGTTAATAGGAAACAACTCCTACAAATAATGATAGAATTTGGTTTCCCAAGTAAATTGCGAAGGCTAGTCAAAATGACTTTAAAAAACACAACAAACAAAGTTAAAGTACAAAACATGCTATCAGAAAGTTTCGAAACTATGACTGGTCTTCATCAGGGTGATTCACTATCCACACAACTATTTAATATATGCTTGGAAAAAGTAATCAGAGCCGTCAAAATAAATCCTAGAGGTACAATATTTAATAGAACTGTACAACTTTTAGCATATGCAGATGATGTTGTTATCTTAAACAGAACCCAGAAATTCCTCACAGAAAGTGTAGAAGAATTAATAACAGCTGCTAATGTAATCGGTCTTAAAATTAACTGCAGTAAAAGTAAGTATATGATTAATCGGAAAAAGAATGAACCACCCTCAAACTTTGAAATAGGTTAAGAGAAATATGAAAGAGTAGAAGTATTCAAATATTTGGGATCTCTCATTACTTCCACAAATAGTATAGAAATGGAAATAAAAGCACGAATGACCTCAGCCAATAAGTGTTTCAGAGCACTAAGATATGTATTAAGGAAAAGAAATATATATAGATACCTCAAGATCCAAGTATATAAGACTGTTATAAGACCAGTAATATTGTATGGTGCCGAGTGTTGGACATTAACAAATAGACTTGAATGTATGCTGATGTCCTGGGAGAGGAAAATCTTAAGGTGCATTTTCGGCCCCACATGTGAAAATGGGCATTGGAGGATAAAGAGTAATTTAGAACTCACCAATATGTATAAAACAACAGATATTGTTGCAGAAATTAAGGTCAGAAGACTACAATGGCTCGGACATCTATTACGAATGGAAGAAGAAAGAACCCGAAGGAAGAAGAAAGAAAGGAAGACCCCGTTTAAGATGGCTGGATGATGTGGAGATGGATCTGAGAGTGATGGGAGTGAGGGGGTGGAGAAGAAAGGCAAAAGAGAGAAGTGAATGGGCATTGATCGTTCGAGACGCCAAGGCTAAACTTAAAGGGCCGTAGTGCGACAGAAGAAGAAGATCCCCACGGGGGCCTCGTCCGATCCCTTCTGCGCCTGCTGGACCTTTGTGAGATCGTCAACACAGCCGAGAGCAGACGTGAACGATTTCACTCCACATATTTCGAAGAATTTCCATTATTTATTTAATATTTATATTTTTATATTATATTTAATTCACTGTGTTATTAGATATAACATTAATAGAAACTAATAAGTTACATTTAAGTTTAATAACAATAATAGCTATTTATAAAATATTTAATTTATAATTACTTTATTTATTATAGTAGATATTTTTGTAATAATATTTAATGTAGTTTATTAGAAATATTAATAGTTTCTGAGTAACTTTAGCAATGAGTCCACCGCAGAAGGGAGAAGTGACACAGCATCAACGCCAAGAAGACATCTTTTTTATTGCAATATATGTAGAAGAGCTGATGTTGCGAGGCAATATAGAAACTTCTTCAGTAATTGACCAGTCTGCCTATGCATTGAAATTGAAAACTCACATTGTTCAAAAGTAAGTAAAATTGTAATAAAAGTATCAGGTGAAATTGTCTTGGATAATGTTAAATTTACTGTCACAGATATTGGAATGAAGACCCTGATACTGCACAGACTCCAAAAAGAAAGCGTCCAAGAATAGAAGGGAAGAAAACATGTGATGTGGATGATTTTGGACAGGGCTTAATTAGGCACATTATTTATTCAATGTATGAGAATGGTAAGTAATTTACTTATATTTGCATGTAAGTGACTTCCTATGTTTTTTTGTAAATACAACATTTTTCTCAGAACAAAGTGTTACTCTGAACTCAATTTTGACTGCAGTCAAACATGATAGATATATACGGTTTACTGAGGGGAGAACTACTTTGTCTTACCTGCTTCGTGCCATGGGTTTTGAAGGGAAAAAGACAGACAACCGCATGTCACTAATGGAAAGAAATGATATTGTTGTTGCGAGATCAGATTTTTTGATGGAATATATGAAACTGAAGGCTCAAGGTTCTGAATTTGTTTTTGGATGAAACATGGTTTTATTAAAAAGGCAAGCAAAAAATCTAATAAATTTTTGTAGCATTGAAAAGTATGAAAATCTTTATAGTATAGTATAGAAAGTCATAAGTGAATCAAGAAGGCATGCTTTGCATGTAATGAAATGCATCATTTGTGAAATTGTAGTTACTTCAGTGAGTGTAATGACTTATGAGTGTCATGAATATTGTGTGTCTTTTGAAGCACCATCATAGTGGTTTAATATGATTTTATTTTGTTACATCATCTTTAGTAATTGTTTTTAATAATCTATCCTTTAGGTTACGCCTCTAGGTCATGGCAAGATAAAAGTAAGAAGAGCTGCTGTAGCAAAAATTTAGATGAAGGTAAAAGGTATATAGTATTACATGCAGGAGGTGCAAATGGTTTCATTCAGGATGCAGAACTATTGTTTCCCTCAAAGACAAAAGAAGTAGATGAGTACCATGGAACTATGACAACTATTTTTGAATAAAATTGAAATAAACATCCTTTTGTCATTTCTAATTTTCTAGAAAGTGAAAAGGCCATCATCCAAGAGGAGGAAGAGTGAACTGCAGAGTTTCTTCATCAGCACAAAATACCATTTATACCTGAGCGTACTTTTAAGAGTCTTCTTTTTAAGGCTTCTGAAGTTAGTGTTCAGAAAAGGTACTCTTGAAATAAGCATAAGTTTTGTTGAATTAAACATACAATAAGGCAGTTTTATTTTTTGCATGATGATGTGATTGCCAATGTTGTCATTAGTTGAAAAATCATATCAGTGGATGTGGGTGCAGATATGTTGTGGATGAAATTATTGAAGAAGCTGGTCATCAAGTTCTGAGGCTACCCCCGTACCATTGCCACTACAATCCCATTGAGTTGGTATGGAGCCAATGCAAAAGATACTACCAGAGACATTGTGGTACCACTTTTGACCACCAAGCAGTGACAAGAAAATGGAAGCAAGCATTAAACCAGGTTTCTGTGGAGAAGTAAGTGACTATTAAAATGAAAAGCAAAATATTGCCTTGATTTTTTTTTTTTTTGCAGAAAGTTGTTAATATAAAGTACTCCTTTATTCTGCTTTAGCTGGAAAAATTATGTGGCACACACAGAGAAAATTATAGAAGAAGATTGGAGAGTAGAAGTTAGGCACGATGCTTCAGAGATTTCTGTCATTGTAAATATCCAGAATGACTTTGATGATGATGATGATGACGACAATATTCCCCTCGCTGTTCCCATTCCTGGGCCCTCTGGTGTCTCTACTTAAGAGAGTTATGGTCAGTATCATTACATCTTCAATGCAGTATATTTCATTGGTTTGAAAAAAGATTTGACAAATTTTTTATTCTTCTCAGGTGCAGAGTTGCAAAAAAGTTGAATCTTAATTGTTTTTAAGCTGATCTTGGCCTTTTGAAATATATTTTTTACCATTATTACTTTTAGTCAAAGCAATAATGTAATCCGCCAGGCCAAAACAAAACCTTATGAACAACAAAGACGGGACAGTGGTCACGTAGGCACGCTGGAACATGGCAACAGGAACAGTTGAAAAAAACTGATAGTCACCGGGGAACCTTCAAAGAGGATTCTTCGTCCGACACCACATCGCCACTGAGGATGTCTGCCGTAGTTGCGGATGAAACATCTGAGAATATGTTTTCCAATGGACCACGGCCCTTCAGCCCGGAAGAACACTTGACCCGGAAGAATCTTTGACTACATTGTTTTATTATTACTTTTGTTGTTATTTGTACTTTACAGGTGTCTCAGTCTTCTATGTACATCAATATTGGTAAAAACTTTAATAAATTTTATATCAGAATTTAATTTTCAGCAAACGTTTATGAAATAAGATGTATGTACATTTTTATACTTCAGATCTTTAACATCAACAAGGACACAACTTCTCTTTCAACATCCAGATGAATTTCAAATAGTGACAAATAATGACCAATAGTGAATACTTTGTATATATATGACGTTCAGAAAGGAACATAATGTGCTGCATTAGAACTGAAAAAACTGCTAAAAACTCAAAACATATGTTTGTGTGTGTGGGTGTAGTTTTTTTTGTTGGGGGGAGAGGGTCTGTGGTACCACTTAATGTTTACAAAATATTTTTATTTATATTTACTTTTCCTTGTGACTAGCTGTTTATATGTATTAGTGGAACTGAATGTACTCTTAATTCTCTCTGGAAATAAATATAATGTACTTGAAGTAGTTAGAAAGCATGTGGGACTGTAATGGTTTGTTGGTGATGGGAGTTGTAGTGTAACAAATGTTAGTCTTATGATTGAAAGTGTAAAGGGGGGGGGGGGGGGGAGAAATAAGTTTATCTTCTTATCAGTAGGTTTTTTTAGGTATACTTCTCAGAAGATATAACCAGTCACATCATTATGTCTGCACATGTTAACTTCCTGTGTAAATTCTTTTTAGTAATTATTATATAATTCTAATTTTTTTATTAAAAGGAAGAAACTTTTCAGTTATTTGAAGTTAATTTTTGATGTGTATGAACCAGGTATGTAAAATGATGTGTGAATGAAAGTATGTGAAGTAGTGTTGATTTTGAATGAATGGGTTGAAAATCTATTCTAATAACATTCTTTCAGTCTCATCAAATATTAACTTCAAGTAGTAGAAAATATCTTCCTTTTAATAAAAAGGAGTTAGAAATGCAGACTTAATGAAAAGTTTCATCTTTTGAGCAGTATTTTAGTTTCTTGTGTTGTAAGACATCTTAATGAAATACAATATTAGAAATTATCAAATTAGGCTGTTAGGTCTAGTTTGATAACAAATAAAGTGTTATTGTATAAGATGTTACAATACAAACATCATTCATTGTTTTATCCACTTTGTAAAAATTCAAATGTATAATTTTTTTTCCAAATCGACAGAATTTACTCCTCACTCAGGCAGATGTAGGCTGTAGTGTAAATAGTTAACAGTAGGCCATGAACTTTTAGGATTTTTAGTATGTTCTAAAAGGACTTGGGTAACTCATTTTGATTTTGTACAATTTGACTTTAAATTATCGAAGTGGACAAAATTTATTGAACTTCAAATAGGTTTCGTGGAAATGTTATATCCTTCAAATAAATAACAATACAAATAAAGGGAATTATTTTTCACTTATACGTTTGCTTTTTTATGTTACCTTTATACCCATCTTCTAAATGACTTTTGTTTATAGATAATAAAGTTATTGAAGGTATGAAATGTTTCAATTTTCATTTCTTAGGTTAAAATTTGCAAAGTGATTATAAAAATCAATTTATCTTTCATTAATTTGATTATATTAACATTCTATAATATCCTTTTAATGACAAGACTTCAGTAATTCATAGCACTTGTTAATCTTAATTTTAAGAACCGACTATTGGTTTCCACATTTAAGAAATTTACCCAATGTTATTGATCAATTGTATTACCTGAGAATTCTGCCAAATAGTACTCTGAGAATATTTACTAACTTGTACCCTTTTTCCTACAGAAATCTTTGAATGTAGAGTGAATATTTTTTAAAGTTGTATAATCAGGAGAACCCAGTATTGTGAAAAGAAATCAGCAAATGAATAGTAGTTTCATGTTAATTATACATAACTAACATGACAATTAAGCATTGTTTTACCACTCAAGAATCACTGAACAAATTATTATAGTATTAAAGTACTATTACACCAAATTCACAATTAACTAACCATATCTATAAGTTAATGTTCAATAACTGCCACAGGCTATGTCATATCATGTCATAAGAACAACATGAGAATGAAATAGCTATTATAAATATCTGAAATCATAATGCAAAACATTGTACAGTACATAAATTAATTTGAAAAATCTGAACACACGAGATCGAAAGTACCAACAGAATTCCGATAGTTTTTACAAGGCCTACGTGGAAGTTTTGCAGCATTATTCCCTATCATACTCCTGTCAGATCGTTTAATTCACTCAATCACACATGTCCTCAACAGCATTTCGAAATGTTTTGTAGCACTTCGTACAATTTTTCACCATTATTGATAGCGGAATTAAATGAATCTTTCGTGAAAACTGTTTCTAACCTCCATGCACTGAAATTACATTTAACACAACTCGGCCAGCGAGTGGGCCAGCTGTTAAAGCTACTCAGCTGACTGGCGGAAGAATATTTTTCGCAATGCGATGCAGTCCTCGGCAATGCTCATTTGTCATACAATCTGTCATTAAAATCGCTTACTGGCCTGAACCAAGTGAAACTCATCATGCCCGTTTTGGATGTTTTTTTAATTATCTCCAATACTAATTCATTATTTGTCAATTCTTTTGATTAGCAACATAATTGGAGCCCAGGAATTTGGATGTACTAAATTACTGTGAAAATGTAAACAAAAAACAAACAAACCAAGAGGTTTAAAGATGAATTATTCATCTTTAAACAAACCTCTTTTTTTTCTTTTTTCTTTCTTTACAAAAGCAATATTGGATATTAAAGCATATTACAAGAAACAAGTGTAATCTCCTATTTGGCAAAAGGCAATGAGTTAAAAAAACAAAAAATTTACTGAATCTATTTCAACTTAAATTATTTCAGAACACAGTTTTTGGTAGTAGGTTTCACTTGTATTCACGTATTTCAGATGATATATTGATGTCCACAAGCACAGCAAGTTACGAGATGAATGGCAGATGAAAACCCAAAGATAGATCATATACCCAGATTTACTTAATATTTGTAACAGGTATTGAATAAGTCTTCAATTTTTAAGAAAATATTTTCATTTTTGCATGTTCAGTCATGAGAGTAATTTTTTGATACACATTGATCCCAAACTAAATTGAGGAACCTTATCAGCGATTAACATATACAAATGATTCCCATTTCTCAAACATTGGCTAATTTGTTCTGGTGAAGTGATACTCCCTATTATTCTTGTCATTCCCCCAAATGGATAATGTTCGCACATGAATGTAATTACGTTGATAAAATGCAAGAAAACTCCACTTTAGAACTTCCTTTTCAAAAAATATTTATATGCATAACTTTGTGACAATTTGGCCTGTTGCAGGCTTAAAGAACATAATGAAAGAAAACAGCACAGGCTCTATGAAATTCAGAATTTTTGGCATGACGATTTATGTACACGACTTAATTCACACACATATTTATTCTCATCTTTTTCACATGATTTTGTGTCAATTCTTATAACTTTCCTTTTAGTGACAGTATTGGAACAATGTAAATCATTCTTGAAAACTGCCCCAGCCTCCAATTACATGCACTGAACTCTCACTTTGACACTCCCACAAGTGCTCACACGCTCAATTGGTTGGTTGAAGAATTTGCTGTCAGCAAATTTTACTGAGGACCACACTCCACACAGTTTTTTCGCAGCCAACATTTCAGGCAAGTTGTGGTCTATACACACCTTGTTAATGTCCTCCATGGACAAGAAGCTACTGTTCAGTCCTAATTGCCATCAGCCATTTCATAAACCTATAATAAAATTTGAAATATATAAATTGCTAAGTAAAACAAATATTTAATTTAATGTTATTGCAAACAAACTAATATGACTATATAAATATAAGGGGAATACCATTACAGTAACTATATCAATATTATAGTAAATAATTATCATATAATTAATACGCACTCATACATAGAGCGATCACTCCCATGTTAAGGGGATGGCCGAACAAACGATTCATTCACCGGGTGCAGCACCATCGAGTAGAAAGGCGTCTCCCCACTCTTAACCTAAGTTCCACCAATCCAAGACGTCTCCCTTCCACTTTTGTGTGCCAATTACGAGTACTGTCAACTCGTAAGCGGGAGTTCAAAATTAAATTATTTTTCGCGGCCTTCCTGGCAGCCAAATTACAAATTAACTCCATTTATTTAACTCTAAATGCGTAATTAACTGCTTTATAAGGTCTACCTCCTTATTCGAGCCTTTTTTTACTTAAACCCAAAGTGCAGGAATTTGTAGGAATAGGTACCTAGAGGGCTCTTGGTCATAAATGAGCTAGGAATGTGGGACAAACAAATACATGACACAATTATTAGTAAAACATTTATTCACCTCTTAAAAACAAGTGTAAATAGGTCAACAGCAAAACAACCGAATGAAAGGAATTAGATAATGTTTAATTACATAAATAGCATTGTGTGCATTGATTAAAAGTATTTGCAATAATATATTTGCTTTACACATTAAGTCATTTAATTAATTACTATGAAGAATTTAACCAAAGCAAAATTTTGGCACTTTGTCATATACAAGAATTTTCAAATTCAGTGGTAGAATGCTCAAGTAGAATGCTTCAAGTTCAGTGGTAGAATGCTCACAAATATTAATAGTGACATCTAACTTTAAAAAGTTGATTACCACAAGCCATCAATGTAAAACTGAATTACTTCTCTTTACAATACAAATATAAAACTGAATTACTTCTCTTTACAATACAAATAACCATCACACAACAATCCAACAAATGATACTGAATATTATTGAAGTAATAATTAATTGAATATCACATGAACAATCAATCCACAATCAGAATAAATTTTAATTTTCTCACACGGTTATACGAATTACTGGTTCAATTTTTATAATATTCTTATCAGATATGAGGTTAGCAACATCAATACAGAAACTTAAGACACAGTAGCAATGACTAGGAAGTTACAAGCAGACTTTCAGAAGCCATATATAAAATACTAAGTAAATCTAAAGTTACAAATGATTACTCTTTTGAAAACTAAAGCGAGAACAAGGACAAACCAAACAATTGAAAATTAATGTGGCCAAGTATTTTACCAAATTAATACAAATAATAATAGGTTGATTTTAGGAATTCATACTCAATTGAATTGCATCTAATTACTGAATAGAAAAATTGTTGAATTAGTTATCAACAGGAAACGGATGTATGTAAATACATATTTACTAAAAGCAAACTCTGTCTTGCAACTTTCTTTAGGGTACTGTACAATCCAGCCCCTATTGAAAAGAAACAAAGTAACATATCAATAGTTTTACAAATCCTTAACACTTATTGTATCAGGTGAAAATATTCACAATTAAATAAATGTAAACATACCTGATTTGGGCGTTTCAGTAGGAGAGACAATTCCAGTAGGAGAGATATCAATACCTTTAACAAAACATGTTATTTCCAACAACAGTAAGAAACATTTATGACAGTTAAAAAGTCTAAGGCTTTACCTGGCAACTCATCAGTTGATTCAGTGATGTTACAAGGTTGCACTGGCGAGTCACACACACCTTCATCTATTTAAGTAAAAAACTGTTATTACACCAAAATCAAGAGAAATAAAATTCAACTCATAAAATTTCAACAAACCTCCAAATGCCTCCTCAGCATTTCTTTAATTCGATAACTCACACAGGCCATTTTCTTTAGAAGTGGATGGAATTTCTGGAGCTAAAGAAAATTGACTTATAAGAGATTGTATTCTAAATAAGCTAAAATAAACTACATAAAAATACCACCAATATTTAACTTACATTCAAAATTCTCTCCATCTTGGTTTGAAGCCCCTTCATGTACTGGACACTGTGGAACTACTGAAAATTTATACACATTATAATGCAAATTACCGATTTGAGTTTGTAATACGAATATGTTACACCTAGCACGTGATTTAACATTAACTATCCACAATTCAGAGCAATAGCGTGAAACCGCTCAATATTCAACCTTTCTTACCAGGCAGAAAAAGCGTAGGAACAGCATTTCTTTTTAGTCCTCGCTTTAATTCTGCGCATTTACTTTCCTCGGAGAAATGCCGATCACAAATAAATGTGTTCCTGAAACTCCCTTGCGGTGTTATCTCAGAAATCAATGGATTACCGCAAGCATTAACCCATTTCGCTAGCAATTCTTCGTCACTTCGAGGAAAGCGATGTCTCTTGCTAAAATAATCACCGCAATTCAATACGGAACATTTATTTCCCTTTCGTACCATTTCATCCATGTTTTAGATATAATTCACGAACGTAGCACAACAAACACCTGTATAACCGTTGAACACGACAAACCACTAACACACATACACACGCGTTCGCCGGAAAAACTAAAGGCCCGTTTTCACGATGGAATATGTCATGGAATATTCCACGACATTTGAAAGGCGCGACTTTCACAGTCGTGACTTTTCTTGAAAGTCGAGAGTGAGCGTTTACACGTTGACATCTACTTCCACGACATTTTTAGTCACGTGACACCAAAGCAAAATGTATTTAAAATACGTATTTCAAGTCGAAGTATTTAAATAGATCTTAAATGTTATTCAATTTGGGCCAACAACTGGAGAATGAAAATCAATATGAATAAATGCCAAGCCAAAATATGTACGTTATGTAAGCCAATAAGTCCTCCCCTTCTCATTCATAAAACTCCTATTCCTCTTCATATGTTAAATATTTAGGTCTCCATTTACACACAAAACTGAACTGGAAAATTTCGTATTAAAAATGTGATACAAAAAACTACTATTAAAATACACAAAGTAAATTCCCTTATAATAACTAAACTCTTCGTGTTAAAACTGCTAAATTAATATACACTTCAATTAATAGGCCTACTTTAACATATGCATGTCCAATTTTGTCAAATGAAGCTAAATCAAAAATACAAAAAGCTCAAAATACCCAAAACAAATTCTTTAGAAAAATTCAACATACACCTTGGTTTATTCCCAATACACAAATTCATAGTGAATTAAATCTCCCTACAATACATGACTGATTAAAAATTATAGTCTCAAATTTTTGAACTCTCTTCCTTCATTACATCATGCACAATGTTTTCATCTTGGTAAATCTTATCCCTTTCCTCATGGAATTAATTCTAAATTTTCTAAAGACAAATTTCATCTTCTGTAGTTTTATTTTCTCATATTTCCAATCCAATTTTATCTTTACAACATTTTTTTTTCTCAAATTTTACCTTAATAAATCCTTTTAAAGAGGTTACTGTTTAGTGTCCATGACGTCTGTCCTTTGTAAATTTCAAAGCTCTGAAAGACATATCGTTGAACAGAAAGTAATAATAAAAAATAAATAAATAATAATAATAATTTTAAAAAAATAATACTAATTTGAAACTTAAGAATTATGTTTCCATAGCCTAAAGAATCGATTTGAAACATGTGGGTTTGTTTACTTGAATAAATAGATATGGAAAAATACATTATGAGTAGATAGGAAGTGATGAGCACAGAAGGTTCTTTTACTTGTAAAATAAGAGCATAGAACATTCATTTTATTATTAAGACTATTAGATTTATTTATGAATCTGGATATTTTATTTCAAATTTGGGTAGAAATGCCCATGGTTTCTGGGTAAACAAGGGTTGTTAACATTAATTTTCAATCTTCATCCCTGAGTCTTGTAATAATATTATTGATACACATACAATACATTCATGTCTTGATATGCCCTACACTTCAAAGACTCACCATTTCTACATAATGCAAGAATCTTACATAAAATGAAGATATGTCCTATGAATTAACTTCATGTGAATTTTGTAAATTTTTGACAGTGAATCGTGAATTAGTTTGGGGTATGAAGCAGCAAATATTATTGATTGGGGAATTATTGAAAAGTATAATGCTTACACACCAAATACTATCTGGCATATTTTACTAAAAAAATAACAATTATATCTATAACATAGCCAATGTAGAATTTTTGTTATTATTTAATTTTGACCATCTTTACATTTCAATTCGATTTTAAAATTTTTCGTTAGGAAATCGATCTTCAAACAACTTTTCATTTACACAAAAATGAAGCCTATTTAGGTTACACAGGTAAACATATTAGTTTCGACTGAAAACAATACACTAAAACATTTTTAATTCGAAGATACGTGACATTACACGCAATTTGAAGATGAAAATTCACGAAGATTTTCCACACAAACATAAACGCTAGAAACTAATCACGATTACGATTTTTTATAAGTAATGTACAAGCCACTGTTTCATGTCACCCTAACCTAAAAACAAATATTTCTCTATTCATATTCGTATGCCAATGCTATCAGGACTATGGTGTTACTATTAAAATTGTGAAATAAGTTTCCTCCGACGCAAGTAGTTATTAACTTTACTCGCAACTTCTATTCGAGACAAGCCATAGCTATAGGTCACGCCAGTCGGCAAGTCCTATTCACTTCCGCCCAGCCCGCCCGATTCCGCTCAACTTGGACCCCGGCTTCAGCCCGTGCCCCGCGTCCTGCTTCGAGCTGGCGAAGTTGCTCCTACCGTGACTGCTTGCAGTCTGATATGTTTACAAATTCTATCGCGAGGTGTCTCTGCTATCGCAAAAGCCACACCAGAATCAAGCAGAGCTTGATAAAATGTCGCGATCATGCGACACCTAGCGGCACTACCGAGAAACACGCAAAATGTCGTGACATATTCCAACGTGAAAACGGGCCTTAAGGTAAATAAAACAACTGTCCGCGTGGAATTCCTCGTTTGAAAATATTTCCACAGACTTCCTATCTTTCAAGGAGTGTACGATGAACGCGATTGCACCGCGCCCGGCGGATGTGTGCATCGTTTGCTCGGCCACTCCTGCCTATACAAGTGATCCATCTATGTATTATTTGTCTATGACCGAGACGGTTATTCAACGAAAATTCAAAATTCGGAGCCGCTTGGGGGGCAGGTTTCGAGAATTCGCGCGGAACTATCGACAGTTGGCAGCACATTTGGACGGTAGACTTCTTTTTTTCTATTAGTTTGCAAAAGTCGCTATAAAGCGCTGCACTAGGGGGTGGCAGAATGTCGGGCCTACCCATAATTCTCTGTTTCCCCACAACGCATCTGTGCTTACGTACCTCCCTGACCCCCCAATCTTTACCTGAAATAAGGAAACTTATCCGCCTATTAAGTGACAGAGCCCTGCTCTGGGGTGGGTCGGCCGACCCAGCTGGTCCCGCTACCTGCCCCCCTCCCTCCACGCTCCGAGCTTCCCCGGCGACTGCGGCTTCCTGACGAACGAAGACCAGCATTTGCCTCCAGTCCAGTCGAATGGTACAAAATAAGAGAAAGTTTTGGTGTAGTTTTGATATTTGGTTCCTAAATTTTTTGGGGTTGCTGAACACGAATATCAGGTTTGCCAAGAAAAGTTTTGTCTAGAAATACGTTTTTTAAGCAAAAAATACGTAAATACCACACCTTTTGTCAGTTTTTTCAAAGTAACTCGAAAGCCATTGATTTTTCGTAATTAATGCTCCTATACAAAATGAAAGAATATAAAATTACCTACATTTAATGTCCGTAAGAATTTTTTCTCAGATTAACGATTTAGCCGTGAGAACACCAAGAAATTTGGTGATGTAAGCGAAACACATAAAAAACGGGAATTATCCTATTTTATCTCAATATAACTTAAAAACTATCAATTTTTCGTAAGTATTAACCGGATATGAAATGAAGGAGGATAAAATTGCCTCCAATGTTTTCTTCTAGGATCAATGGTATTGCCGTTAGTGTGCAAAATATCCCTGAATATTACTTTGAAAATGGAACTTCACTTAACCTCCCTCACTACATTTATATCCAATGAAATGGTATGCAAATAAATACAGCGCCGTGTGAATCTGTTTACATTTTAATTGGAAAAAGGAAAGTAGGTAATTAATAAAGCGCAAGAGAAAATTAATAGTATTTTGGACGTAGAACGTGCCTTCAAGATGCGTAGATTCTGAAGGCCCTAGTGTTTATAGACACACACAGGGGTCCAAGGGGATGTGATGCGATTACAAGTCTCTCGGAAGAGAGTCTCCTAGCCTCTCCATCCCAATTCCGCTCTCACCTTCAAGAGGTGGACCCTGTCGAGTCGAGTAACCCATGCCAAGGTTGTGGTAACCAATCCCATCGACGGTACGGGTCGACCAACAGACGAGAGAAGGGAGTTCTGACAAGTCACCCTGTCGGAATGGCAGGTAACCGCCGTACTAGAGCGCCCCGAAAGTATGCCGGGATACGGTCTAGTTGGTTACAACCCTGACCCAGGGTAAAGGGTGAAGCCGGGGGAGCCTGTAACCCATAAGCGACGTGTCCCCAGGTGGCCAACAGGGGAGGAATTTCTAGATATAGAGGTCAAGAGGCAATTAAAATACCTCTCACGGACCAACAGGCGGGGAAGGACACCTCAGTCAAAAAAACAATATGGAAGGTCTTTTGGGATCTCAGTTTACGGTGCAGGGGCCCGGATCCCCAGTACCAGCGTCCGGGAGTGAGCAAGCGGGCTCCCAGGTGTCGTCAACCAGTGACCGCAGTACTTCAGCAGTGGACCACTGGACTGCTGTAGTATGCGTTGCTACTAGTGATGATCATGCGAAACAACAGGCATTAAGTAGCCTTGAGAAGAAAATAACCGAGCTTCTATATTTTGTTAAGCCTCGTCATAATGTGAGATCAAAAAATTGTGGCGTATTCGATCCAGACGCACTTTAACGAGGTGGTAGCACTGCAAAAAGGAGGATCACTCAGATCGGTTCCTCAGTGCAACAAACCCACTGGGAAAGAAGAGTGTACTCAGACGTTCCCTGAGAAGGTAGCTGCGGGAGTACTCGTAACGAGAAGCGATCCTTCGCGAAGCCGGAACTCCCAGGTGCCTAAGGTAAGGAAGGAGACTGCGAAAAACGCAGATAAAATCCGGGCAGAAATACCCTCTCCGGAAATACCACGAGAACAGCCCGAAGTGGCACGAGAAGAGCCCGAGTGGCAAGTGGTCACTCGTAAGAGAACGCGTAAGCGTTCTAAAACACGGAAAAGGCCACCCAGACCAGATGCCCTGATGATTAAGAAGAAGGACGACGCCCTGACGTACGCGAACATCCTTAAAAAAATGAAAACTGACCCTGAGCTTAAGGATCTGGGCGATAATGTCACGCACATCCGGAAGACAGCTGGCGGCGATCTCCTTCTGCAACTGAAGCGGTCTGCCGGAGGCCAAACAACAGATTTTCAGTCCTCTGTAAAGATGTTTGGATCGGACGCTGATGTGAGGGCTCTCACTCACACCGTGACTATTCAGGTGAAGGACCTGGATGAGGTCACAACTAAAGAGGAAGTGCATAGGGCTCTGGTGGACAAACTTCCCGAGGCCAGTGATCTCCCAGCTATTGTGGTCAAATCCCTAAGACCATCCTATGGTGGAACACAGGTAGCAATAGTCAGCGTTCCTGTTGCGGTGGCAAACAAATTATTGGCCATTCGTAAAATAAGAACAGGATGGGTGTACTGCACTCTGCGTGAGAAGACGGTCCCCCTGAGGTGTTACAAATGTTTGGATTTTGGACACCTCAGAAAAGCATGTAAAAACTCACATGACCGGTCCAACTTGTGCAGGAATTGTGGTGGTGATGATCACCTTCCTAACGGCGGGTTGCATGAACGTATTTAAAGAATCGTTAAACGCTATTGGTCCTGTAAGTGTTGTCGTAACAGAAGAAAGCGTTGCAAGAACGTTCTTTAAGTTTAACGATTCGTTAAAGTACTCTTTAAGTTACAGATTGAAAATCGGACCTGCAAACAGTTAACCATCCGTTAACCTTACGAACGCGTACATACAACTAATCTACAGCGTTTTGCTGTTAGCTGTATACTTAAAACATCGTGTATTTTATCTTATTTTTTAAAATGTCATCTTCTGGTAAGTGAAATCCTGTATTAATTAACAATATGTTAGCAATGGGAAATTGCCTGGTATTTGAAACTATTGTGATATTATTCATTACAGAATCATCTGACGAAGAGGTTATATTGGACTTGTTGCAACATCTTCCGAGGCCAAGAACATTCCGGGATAGATCAAATCCTCTCGAAGATTTCGGCGAAGTTGATTTTAAGTGTAGATTTAGGTTATCAAAAGATACATTCATGGCTGTCTTGGAAATAATAGGGCCTCGCATTGAGAAGCAGACTTCAGAAGTATGGCTGTGTCATCGAGCACTCAATTACTCATTACATTGCGCTATTACGCAACAGAAGCGTTTCAGACTGTGCTGGGAGACCACATTCGTATTCATAAGAGCACAGTGTGTAGAATTATAAAATCTGTGACCATAAGTATAGCACGTTTGAGAGAAATATTAATTTATATGCCTGAAGAAAAGACGCAACAAAAAGAGGATTTCTTTGAAATTAGAGGCTTTCCTAACGTGCTTGGTGCTATAGACTGTAGCCATATAAAAATAGAAAGTCCTGGTGAACGCTTGAGTGAGTTGTACAGGAATAGAAAGGGTTATTTTTCTATTAATGTTCAGGCTGTGTGAACAGCAGACCTAAGGAAAATAGATGTTGTAGCACGTTGGCCTGGATCTGTTCATGACAGTACTATATTTGATGCATGTCTGTTACGTGCAAAATTTGAAAACAATGAATATCCTAACTCATTTCTTTTGGGAGATAAGGGCTACCCCTGTAGGAATTATTTAATGACACCACTTCTTCATCTCGCTACAGAAGCTGAACGAAACTACCAAGACAGTCACATAGCCACAAGAAATTCTGTAGAAAGGTTATTTGGTGTTTGGAAAAGGAGATTTCCTGTCTTGGCATTGGGAATGAGAACAAAGATCAGTACCACATTGGCAACCATTGTAGCAACAGCTGTACTCCATAACATAGCTGATGATCACGATGACAATGAACCTGGTTGTGACATTGATATTGAAGATGATGATGTGCCTGTGGATCCTATTCCTTACAATGGAAATGCAACAAGAACAGCACTAATTAATACTGTGTTTGCCAGACGGTAATTTGGAACATGGATAATAATGACATATGTATGTAAATTAAAATAAATGTTTTTAGAAGTATTAAGAATATCTGTTTGATTCATTCATATTAATATTTTTATTCTTCTTATTATTACAACATGTATAGGGGAAAGGACTCCTGCTTTAGCAGGGTTACAGTAGGTTGATGCTTGTAAAATCAATATAATCAAATCATAAAAATCGACAATAAATATGCCAAACAAAATAGTAGCTATACAAAACTGTATAATAAAACAATTCACAATAAAGCTTCAATAACCATTTTCATTGTATTATTCAAATTTTATAAAACATAACATCTAGTACCTTATTTTATTGAAAAACTTTCATTTTGAATTTGTTCTTCTATGAAATCTTAAAATACCATTTGCAGACACTAATTGTAGCTACCTAAAGTTTTATTACAATTGAAACTCGATTATTATTCTGCCAATTTGCAATCTCTTTCAATTCTCCTTCAGGTATTGTGAATACCTTGTCCCAAGTACCACCTGTTACAACTTCACTCGTAACAGAAAACTGGCCAAAAACATTTTTAAAAGCTTAAAATATGAGGTATAAAATACAGGAGAGAAATCAGTCATGGTGTATTTTTAGAAAATATTTCAAAGTTAACTGGAAAATTAATGTCAGACGGTTACGAATTTAATGGTAATATTTTTAATATTCAACAAACATGCTTGAGTTAAGTTAAAACACATTTATTTATTAAAAAGCAAAATATTATTTATATTAAAAAGCATTTGATATATCTTTTAAAACAAGATGAAACAATGGATAAGAGTATGTGGGAAACACTGAATATTCAAACACTGGATGGAATATACAAAAATATTAAAAATTTATTCAAGGTTAAATGTAAGTACAAAATTAGGATATCATTTATTATTAATCTCACGTAATTTTGCCCGTGCTATTTCCAATTCCACTTTCAAGATTTCGTTTTTCAAAAAAATTTCTTCTTCGTCAGTTTTATATTTTTTCCTTTTTGCTTCCAGTTCTTCTTCTTTTATTTTCAATTCTGTCTGGTGTATTTTCAATTTCATTTCACTTACTTTTGTCATGTGAAGTCCTTTTATTTTATTTTTAGTGGTCTGAGACGTTGCCATTAGTTCAACTTTATCATACACACCACTTAAAGTTTTTCTCTGGCGTTTGCTTCCAGAACTGCGTGGTGTGTATGCTGTTAGATCTGGATTGTGGAGATACATTTGACTCCTGAAGACTCCTACGTTCGCTTTCACCACTCATACTTTGCCTGTGAGTGTTTTGCTCATTAATTTGTTGAACTTCAATTATGATTGGCTTAATATCACAATTGAATTCCAGTGTTTTGGGCACATTTATCTCGCGCACTGGTATATCCACTGCTTGAGGCACATCCATCTCACACACTGGTAACTCGTAATTATTTACTATATCGTAGCTTGCATCACTATCAAATTGGTTTGTCAACGGAGTGAATTGTTCTCTGATTAGGCCTACAACCCTCTCATGTAGAGGATCTACAGCCTCACTGCTAGCACCACCACCAGTTTTGTACATATTAACCTGAAAATTAAGGTTAGATGAGACACATGGAAATTAATTCAGCATTTAAACATATTTTTCCTATTGTAATAACTTACTTTTTGTATACTCTGGTATTTTCTTGCCTTCCCCTTCATGCCCTCATATAGGGTTTTCAATTGTTCCATCGTGCGCGAACCGCTATCTATTTGCGCATTAAAAGTTTGACAATTTTTTTTCAGGCAATCAGCTTTCGCTTTATTCGTTACTATGTTGGTAACCTTACTTTCTATTATGCCCAAATGCTGGTTCACAATGTCTAGTAAAAACATTTTCTCTCTTTCGGAAAAATTCTTCCCTCTTAACGCGTTTCACTTTCTCCATTGTAGTATTTTCATGAGATTCCATAATCTTCGCAAAAACGCGTGTACAAGGACAGAACAACACAGGATAACAAAACCACGAGACTAGCACGAGGTAAACAATCTGACGAGAGGAGAGCGTTCGAATTCAAAAGAAGTTTATACAAAGACAGTCCAGCGGAAGAAGGAGGAGGCTTTGGACTTCTTCAAAGAACTTCTACGAACCTTGAAAACTATAGTCCATTTCATGTTTTTCTTTTTACAGAAGGAATAGTAAACGGTTCGTTAAATGTCACTCTTGCAACGACCTACTCTTTAAAGGACCCAGTAGTTTTAAAGATCCGTTTGCTAACGACAGAATAAAATGTTACAGGACGCTTTTCTTGCAACCCGCCGTAAGTCATACACAAATGCCGCAAAGTGCTTGCTCTGTGAAGACAAGGGGAAACAAGGAAGACATGCTATTGGGTGCAGCAGGTGTCCATCGTACCAAAAAGCGCAGAAAGCAATAACGGAAAGAAAATGAGAATTATACAACTCAATCTCAACCATTGCGTAGTCGCCTAGGATACCCTGGCACAGTCGGTTAGGGAATGGGAGACAGATTTAGCAATAGTATGCGAGCAGTATACTAACCGTGAAGATACAGCGTGGGTATCTGACCTCCACAACCAGGCGGCAATGTGGGCCTGTGGAAAACACACATTCCAGCAAGTTATGAGGAGCTGGATTTGCCTGGGTAAAAATTAACGGCTTTTACATCTACAGCTGTTATGCCTCACCAAACGCGACAATGGACGAGTTTGAGCTTAGTGTACGACGCAAGAGGACGAACCCCCTTGGTGATAGCTGGAGACTTCAACGCCTGGGCGGTTGAGTGGGGTAGTTCGTCCACTAATGAGCGAGGTCGAGCAGTTCTGGCATCCCTCTCCCTTCTGAATGTAGAACTCGCCAATACAGGAGACATACACACCTTCCGAAGAGAGGGCGTGGGATCTGTTGTGGATCTGACGTTCATGTCAGATAATCTTTTGAGAATGGGAGTGTCCTGGAGAGTTAGTGAACACTATACCCATAGACACTTTTGCATGAGGTGAAAAATCAGCGGAGGGATAATTTTGCACCGAAATATCAGCCAGCTGGGTGGAAAGCAAAAACGTTCGACGAAGAACTTTTCCGACAATGTTTGGAGACGATAGTGCCAACAGGTACAACAGATGACAAAGCTGGGCAGGTGATGAAATGGGTAACCAAAGCTTGTGATGCGACTATGTCTAGACGGGGCGCAATCTCTCGACGTTCACCAGTTTACTGGTGGAATGAGGAAATCGCCCAATTACGACGGAGGTGCCTTCGAGCCAGAAGACAGTACCAGAGAGCTCGTAGCAGAGACAACTTTCCTCAATTGCAAGAGCAATACAAACTCGCTCGAAGCCAGTTGAAGATAGAAATCCGCAAGAGCAAACGCTTATGCGTCAAAAGTCTGTGTGACGAGGTGGAAAAGGATCCATGGGGTAGGCCGTACAAGACGGTCATGAGTAGGTTAAGACAGCGGCACCTACGTTGTCCAACTTACCCCAATATGCTGCTCAGAGTTGTGACAGCCCTATTCCCGAACCACCCCCGTAAACCAGTTAATGTAGCGTTATCTGAGCTAGAAATAATTCCTCCAGTCACGTAAGAAGAAATTCTGCACGCAATCAGCAGAATCGGCAACACAAAGGCTCACGGACCGGATAACATTCCCAATATTGCCCTCAAGACTGCGATACTCGCTCACACCGACATCTTTGTGGATCTTTATTATTCTTGCTTGAGGGAAGGGATGTACCCAGAAAGATGGAAAAAACAGCGCCTGGTGCTCCTCCCTAAGGGGAATAAATCTCCCGAAGATCCACCATCATACCGGCCATTGTGTATGCTTGACACAGCTGGCAAGGTTCTGGAGAGAATTATTAGTACCAGACTGGAGAAAGCTGTGGAGGAGGGAGGAGGCCTTTCGGAAAATCAGTATGGTTTCCGCTGAGCCCGCTCGACTGTTGACGCAGTCCAGCTTGTCATTAACACCGCCCGACAAGCAATTGGAGGAAATAGATGGAAGAGAGGCCCAAAACAGTACTGTGCTGTCGTTACGTTGGATATTAAAAATGCATTCAACTCGGCCAGGTGGAGTAATATTCACCAAGCTCTCCGCAGATTTAATGTGCCAACGTACTTGAGGAAGATTGTGGCCGATTATCTGAGTAATAGAGCCCTGATTTGCAATACAAATAATGGGCCGAAGGTACATAATATCACGGCTGGTGTCCCGCAAGGGTTGGTATTGGGTCCACCATTATGGAATGTGATGTATGACGAGGTCCTTCGGCTCCCCCTTCCAGAAAGCACCAGTATTATTGGTTTCGCGGATGACATTGCTATCGTCGCCGTTGCGAAATACATTGAGGAAATTGTGTATATTTGCAACGAAGCGATCGCTATTGTTAGTCAGTGTTTGAAGTCCTCAGGGCTGCAGTTAGCTGAGCACAAGCCTGAGGTTATCCTAGTCACTAGCAGGAAAAAGAGAGAAACCATCACTCTGAAAGTTGGAGACCACCGTATTGCATCACAGCCGTCGATCAAATATCTTGGTCTCATGATTGACGCCCGTCTGACATTTGCTGACCACCTGAAGTACGCCAGCAATAAAGCTGCGGTAATTAATGCAGCACTGTCGAGACTAATGCCCAACGTAGGGCCCTGTCAGGAGAAACGGAAGCTTCTGGCCTTGGTTGTAAGGTCCGTCTTGCTCTATGTAGCCCCACTATGGGCCAACTCCACGTCGACAAATAGTTACGTCCGCGGGATGACGTCAATGTACAGGTTATCAGCATTGCGGGTAGCTTGTGCATTCCACACTGTGTCAAACGCAGTGTGCGTCATCGCGGGAATGCCTCCTGTCGATATCTTGGCGCAGAAGAGAAAGAGGCGATATCAAAAAGAAGAGGAGAACCCACACTGCTCGACAACACTGCTCGAATGGCAGGATCGATGGGACAAGTCCATTAAAGGAAGATGGACGTACCGCATGATTCCCTCCATTGCATCGTGGATCAACCGTAAACACGGCGAAGTAAATTTTTTTTGACTCAGCTGTTGTCTGGATATGGATGCTTTTAGGTATATCTCCACAGGTTCAAGCTGGAGGATACCCCATTCCGTCCACTATGTGAACCTGCTGTCGAAGACGCCGAGCATGTGTTCTTCCAGTGCCCGCGATACCATGTGCAGCGATGGCACGTTATGAGTATACTCGGGATCGACCCGCTGACACCCGAAGCAATGGTTGGGTGCATGCTCGCCTCAGAAACCAACTGGGATGCGGTGAGCGCATATGCGCAGACCATAATAGCTGAGCACAGGAGAATAGAAAGGGAAAGAAGGGAAGTCGATTGATCCTCGTTTGATCCTTTCTACGTTTTGGCGAAGAGAAGTGGTTTGTGACTAAGCCACTCTAATCCACTCCCCGTGATGTAATGCCTAACGGCGGTTCCGCGGGGAGGATGAAGGAGAAGGGAGGTTGGTTTTAGTGGGTTATCTCACACTATCATGTGGTATGGGCCACACGGTGCCTTTTGAAGATTTCCACCTACCCTCGTAAAACACACACACACACATACATGTATATATATATATATATATATATATATATATATATATATATATATATGGCATTAGCGTTTTTTTACCGGATAACTTTTAAGTTATTTTGAAAAATCTTAAATAAAAGTGCTGTTTTGTTCATATTTTTGACTTTAAAAACTTGTTTCCGCGCAAAGTTATTGATGACAAACCTGAACACTCGTTAAAGCATTCTAACTACTAACATAAAAGCAATTCAGTGTCCAAGTTCAATACTTCATCAATGGTGGGTTTTTATCTCATTCAAGAAACATGGGTGTATCCGTGACAATTACTTTTATTATGTGTCAAAATATCTATCACAAGCATATCTCCTTAGATATTTTTATGGTTACTCTGAAGTGCTAAGCGAATGAAAATGTCTAAAAAATGTGCGTACATAGTGTTAGACAACACAATGATTCATATGACGTGGAAAGAAAATTTTCTTGCTACCACGAATAATGAAAGTCGGTTAATAGCAATGTTGATTACAATAATTTGATCAGCAGAAATGGCTTGCAAACAAGCGAAGGAAGACGCGGACACTCTGATAATGAACACATTTTTGTGCTTAGATCCCACTAATGATTGAAGTTGGTGAGGATGTAAGAGATCTGTTGGTAATATGATGAGATCTCTGCCAGCATGCAAAATGGCTCCTTTTTGAAACAGAATAACGACAAAGTTTCTTCACCCGATTGCTGCTATAAGTGAAACATTTACCGATAACTGTTTCTCCTAACCAATGAGTGATTACGAAATCTCGGTGTAGGCCAAGTACGAAATAATGCATTTCTGACAAACAAACTGTCAATGAATTGCTATAAAATTATTCAAACTATTGAGATGGTTGCTGATAGTGGTGAACTTTTTCGGGTTTCACTAATCGGTTGAAATGTAAAGAACAGCCAGTTAAGATGGATTTGCTATTGCTATTTACTATTTACGGTTGATCCACGATGCAATGGAGGGAATCATGCGGTACGTCCATCTTCCTTTAATGGACTTGTCCCATCGATCCTGCCATTCGAGCAGTGTTGTCGAGCAGTGTGGGTTCTCCTCTTCTTTTTGATATCGCCTCTTTCTCTCCTGCGCCAAGATATCGACAGGAGGCATTCCCGCGATGACGCACACTGCGTTTGACACAGTGTGGAATGCTATTATATGGCATTGCTATTGCTATTGAAGCTGTTTTCAACTGAAAACAAACTGTAAACTGTAAGGCAAACTGTAAGGTAAGGTAAGGTAAGGTAAACTGTAAGGTAAGGTAAACTGTAAACAAACTGTAAGGCAAACATAGCGGCACGACCACCACCTACAGCAGCACAGTAACGTTTTTTAAGAGTTTATTCTCAAGTTCAGCAACGTCTATATTTAGAAAAAATACAGAAGAATAGAGAGGAAAAGTACGAAAAATAGCCTTGCACCTTTGACCACTACTTGTTGGTACCATCTGTTCTTCCAGTTTTATTGAAATTTGGTTTGTGTAAGAGCTGCAAAAACTGTCAAAAAATTAACTTCAAGAAGGCAGGGGATATTGATCTAACTTGTATCTCAAAGTGTTGCGACAATATGACAGTCGTTTCTGAAAATGATCTGAAAGGTGAGTTACGAGTTGGAACGAGGACAATAAGATGAAGCCATTGAATCTGACGAACCAATGGAAGACGACTTGTATATTCTTCAAAATATTAAATAATGCCAATTATTATAAACAATACAATACATTAGAGTAATAACAATAAAAGACACACTAATTCCATTATTTTGTACTTAGCAGATGTCAATGAAAACCAGGGTCTTTGAATCCTGACCGTCTCGGGGAAGATGCAGTCCATCGTTTCCCAAAACATTAATTTTCTTTTTCACATTATTAATTACCAACTTTTCGTTTTCCAAATAAAATGTAAACAGATTCACAAGATAAACAATTTTTATATAAATTCATTGGATGTAAATTACACATAGGAGTTTGTGAGAGAGGGAGTGGCGTGCCGTTTCTGTAAAAATATCCATGCATATTTTACGCACTATCGGCAATATCATTGATCCCTGAAGAAAACCTAGTCCACATAAAATGTGGATAATTTTATTCTCTTTATTTTCATATCAGGTTAATATCGAAAAAATGGCAGTTTTTCAGTTACAATGAGATAAAGTGGGATAATTCCCTTTTTCCATGTGTTTTCGCATATATCATCAAATTTCGTGGTGCTTTTACGGCTAAACGATTTTTGGAGAAAAAATCGTAATAACATTAAATTTAGGTAATTTTACCTTCTTTTATTTCATATAGGACCATTAATTACGAACAATGGATAGCTTTTGAGTTATTTTGAAAAAAAAAACAGAAAAAAGGTGTAATTTTTACACTTTTTTGCTTAAAAAAGGTATGTGTGGCAACATTTTTGTTGAGAAACCTGATATTTATGCTCAGCGACCCAAAAACACATAGGAACCAAATATCAAAACTACACCAAAACTTTCCGCTATTTGGCCTTTGTGAGCACCATTTGACTGGACTACTCTACTCAGCTACGAATGGGTTTCCAGTGTGATCGCCGCTCAGGACAAGCGGCACTGGCAAAGTCTCTGGCTTGTTTTCAAAAGACAAAGACTTTTTCCTTAGATGTAAAGAAGAATTGTACCAGAAGTGATTAAATAATCGAAATATTAAAAAATATTTCGATTATTTAATCAGTTAATTCAAGCCAGTATTGCACCGATGGGGGGAGGGACCCCTCATGGAGCTTACTCCCTTCAGAATACGTAATCGGCTAGAGATGCCATTCATCATAAAAACAGTTTTTACTCATTTTCAATAGAAACGAAAGTCGTTCAATATTCCAATTGAAAATTTTTCCAATAGAAAGTTTTTGTAAGAAAACATCAAGTCGGCTGCATAATATACCTCCCCTCACGTTCACACACACACACAGAAAACGCTGTTTGTGCTACTTGTTGATGTCGATGCAAAAATGTATTACATTGTTACAGACCAAATCAATTAACTAATTTTATTTATTTATATATTTTGTTTATTTATTTAACGTTAAAAACTCTGTGTGTCGTGCTATGGGGAGCGTGTATGTGTGTGCAAGTGTTTTGAAATTCTGGGATACCTATCCTAAGCCATATAGAACTTGAATTTTGCATACAAATGAAACGTGCATTTTTGGCTAGAATTAATAAGAAAATTCACTGCAGTGTAATAAAAGAACTATTTGCAACGGCAAATCAGCTACACATTTTCACTGTTATCCCTCTTCGTGATGAAATCTTGGAAGACTTCCTCCTGTAAGCACATGGAGAACGATACTTTGAATATTTCCGGATATCAGGAACACTGTTCGCAACAGCGATAGTCATGAAGCTATTGTAAATTTATCGTATTTTGAAAATTGAGTTTATATCCGGCGATTTTATTTTGTGTTCTTGTTTAATGTTTCGACTTTTCTTGTCGGTACTCCCCGGTGCCCTCCCTATATGAAATTAACGAAGCGTTTAATTCACGGGATTTTGTACTTATAAAGAGTGTTCATAATGATTTATAACTGATATCTTGTAAATAATGCGAACTTTCAGAACTAAATGCTGAAGATTGAGGATATATAAACACGTTCTTCTAGGTGAGTGTATCTCGTATCCTGCATTAGAAACGTTTTTGTTTAAAAGTGTTTGTTTGTAAAAAAAAAGCGTTTGTTTACCGAACTTTAGTACTACCAGACTACATTTCTTGTGGCAGTGGTGGTATACTTCATTTCCTGTGGCAGTTGTAATGCGCAATTATTGGCCAGAATGGAAGATCCTTTAAACAAAAAATCAAAGAACACGTACAAGCTCATACTCACAAAAGAACACAATCACACTTTGCCAGCCACCTCTTGGAACAAGAACACTCATTTAATGCAGACAGTGAAGTCAAAATTTTGGAAATTGAAAACAGGTATACTGACAGACTTACATTAGAAGCCATACACATCATAATTTATTAAACAATCCCCAGCACACTATTGTGAATGAACAAATTCCTTCTCTCTCACCCCTCCGGAAGCTGGCGTAAACGTAGACGTAAGACGTAAACTTAAGAGCTCGCAAGCTCCAAGCTTCTACGTTTACGTCGAAATTCTACCGAAGACCAATCAGAGAGCAGCATGAAAAAACAAATGCACAACAAAATTCGCGAGAAGGAAGGTCGACTCCAGATCGATTTTTGTTTATGCGGGTGTATTGGTGTGTATAGTCGAAAGGTAGAGCAGATAAGTTTGTGGAGTTTGCGGTACACAATTTAGAGCTCACTGCTCGCATATAACCTCAATAGGTAGGGGTGCAACAGCTGCTCGCAAATGCAAAAGGCGAAATCGATAGGAGAGTCGAAAAAAATGCTAGCAACGAATCGATCAATATGTTGAATTCTGATTGGTTCAGGCCAAACCTACGTTCCAGCTTACGTTTGCCATTGTGAATGCTCGTTTTTACGTGAAAAGTTTACTGCATAAGTTTACGGCTTACGTTACGTTTAAGTTTGCATTGTGAATGAGGCATAAGGAGGCCGTGACAGCATGTGCGCCGTAAACTCGGGATTAACCGTATTTGATACTCAATTGCTCACATTTGTGATAAATTGTGGTCACAGTGATGGGGTCCATTCGATGGGTATTTGCATTGAAAATTTCGTTACGTATTAATGTGTAACATGTTAAGTGCCCAGTGAGTGTTGATGCATCACTGAAAATGTTTATGATAAGCAAATAAACCTTAACTTGTGGTCACTTGGAACAGAGGTGTATTAATGCGATCCATTCAATGCGTGAGGGTAGTGAAACGTTGAAACGTTTGTAACATTAATGTGCAGCCTGTTATGTGGTCACTTCGAAAAGAAGTGTTATGATGTATTCCATTCATTGTGTAAAGGTGTTGAAAATTTTGTTAAGTATTAATGGGTAGCTTGTTATGGGTCCTAGTTTTTTTTCTATTTGAATTGTGTCACCACCAGGTTGAAGTCTCACACTGTCCGTGAGTACCACCTGGGAGTCTATTAAGATTTCCACAATTCCCATGAAAAACTTTTCAAAAAATTCTTGCAAGTTTTTCCTCTCATTTGTTATTTCAGAAATAGATGCGAGAGCATGTTCATGGGAGTGAAGCCCCAAATATTACCCAGGACCACTGAGTTTCCTTGCAGTGGCTATTTTATATCAGGAAATTTCACTTTGTTGTGTTGATATTTTATATCGAAGGTAAATGTGTTGATGTGATTGTAATTGTTGAATGTGTATTTTATAGAGAATGTAAATTGCAATGTATAATGTTCCGAAGTTAACTGTATAATGTTCCGAAGTATATAACTATGAATTTCATAATACTTTATTTTGTTTTCATTTGTTTTAATCCAGGCCCATGACAATTGGAAGTGGAATAGACAAATACTGACAATACAAAGAATTGGTTTGTTTTCATTTGCTGTTTGTGTTTAAAAAGTTAGTAATGGATTGCTTTCTAGAATTTTTGACTTTTTTATTAACTTTTCTTACTAATACACATTATAAAAGATTATTAATCATTAATAAGCAAACCAATTTGTTAAATTTAATTTTGTAACAAAAACAATTGTATTAGCTGTATTTCCTTTCAAATATCCCCAGCTACTCTCAGTAATAAGTATTTGGCGGGTACCTCAGTAATTCGAATTTGTGCCGGGCTTGTGACGGTTGAGGCCACCGAAGTGCTACCATCGCACGACAGTGAAGCGCTAGCAAGAACGTGGAAGCTGGACATCTTGGTGTTAATTATGGTGGATATACATAGGTGGGTTCTTCCGGTGCACCGATTTAGCTGGTTCTGTGCATCACCAGTTTGCGTCACATACCTAGAGACCACAGAACAGGCACTTCGTTTGAAAAGCCAGACTAGACGCTGGCCGCCATGTTGCATGGAGAGGGAAGGGTTGAGAAACATTTTGAAAGTGGTACAAAATGGCTATTTTCAACGGAACCAACCAAAAATAATGCGATGAAGGTGTGGAAGATGCAATATTTAAAGAAGTGCTTCAGAAATCTGTTTCAATGTCTTATAATGATGTGAAAATTTTCGTATCTGTACGTATTTAAAATTCCCGCTAATATTGTGACACAAACTGGTTCTGAAGCTCATTGGCTGAAGTCGGATACGATGCGCAAGTGCCCCCCCCCCCCCGGTGTTAGTCTATGGTTCGAGGGTGCACAAACTCCTTCAACATCCATAATTAAACGTTAAGAGACGCGAATGCGCAGTATTTGAAAATACCAAAAAAAACTGACTGAACGATTCAATTCCAAGCTTAAAAAATCGATTCAACAAAAAGAATGGAATCGATTCAAAAGATCGATCTTTTTGGTTTAAAATATCGATCTTCTTAGAATCGATTCAGAATCGCACAACCCTACATCACCCTTAGAATACGTATGTAACTATGGTAGTAGCTCAGTGGGTGCTAGTGTTCGTGAATGTGTGTATAGGGATATGATGTAAAGTGATCATTCTTTGTTATTGATTGTCATTTGTGATAGTCTTTCAAGTCGTGAAACGGCTAGTCTGGTGTATCAAGAACATCCTTATGTAAAATTAATCGCTTGAAGTTGTGAAAGTATACCGTAGTAATGGTGCATTCGTCGAACAGTAAAGATGCAGTTATTGGACTTCCACCTCATTATCTCCATGAATTACCCCTGGAAGACGAAGAGAGATTGGAAAATTTATTCAGATCTCTTGATATCGATGGAAACGGGAAAATAGATATCCATGATTTGTCAATGGCATTATGCGAATCAGGAGTACATCACAAATATGCTCAGGTGAGAGAACAGAATTGTAGTTTGTGTAATAGTCAATATTGTCTGTATTCAGTTCTTTTGTCAGACGAACTGATGCAAGTTCACCTTGAATAGATGTGATTGTGTTTCTTACAAAGGATGTTGGGGTACATCACGGGGTGCGATGTATTATGCTAATTGAAATTTTTGGTCCTGGAGAATGACCACAAACTTGCACTTTCTAATTAGTGGGAGGTAAAGTTATTCCTAGTGATATGCTGGAAGTGCTTAGCCAGCACCATGTTTAAAGAAACTAATGATGCTATATGTGCAAATCTGTTCGAATAACCCCAAATACAGTTAGCTGTTTATTTTGCCAACTTCGAAATTTGAATGTAGACAATTAGTAAATATTGTGTCTGGTTTTTGTTACCTAAGATATTGTGTGATGTGTTTTGTTTGCCATGTTTTTGTTGACTAAAAGTTGTATAAAGGATTTGGGACACATCAGAACTGTTGATGCAAGTGTATCAATGTGACCTCTTGTACTATTGCTTTACTAAGGATAGTGCATGCCAGTTTAGAGATCCAAATGATGTAGGTAAACATTGAAAAGGTATGATGTTGCTCTTCTTCACCTCTCGATTTTCATTTAGGTTTAATTATATTGCAAGATCAATGCTAAACTCGAGGCCTTAGAGAAGGCTCTCTTAACAAGAGAGTTTCTATGTGTTTCAATGTATGTATGATGGTGTTTTTGCAGGACAGTTGTTTTTCTAAAACATGTCATACAAAATAATACATTTCAAAACACAGCTGAATTAACTGTTATGACATAACCAAATATATATATTCATATCAAATGATTTTGTAAATTGTAGACAATTGAAACTTCAATGTTCTTGCTTCACTGATACTACAGCCTTTTTTTGTATACAATGTGAATGTTTTATGAATGTATACAATGTGAATGAATACAATGTGCCATCAAAAATTAAAAATAGTTCAGCATAAAAAGCTTAACTTTGTTAACTAATAAGGTAACAGCACTGAATGTTCACAGGTTTCCCAAATCTGACATGCAAGGAAAAATGTTTCTGAAATGAGCATTCTAGTCATTAGGGTGGTTCACAAAGAAGTGGCAATAATTGAGTGATTGAGGTGAGAAGTCTAATAAAATTCCAATCAAATGATTCATCTCCAGTGTGATGGATGTGATTTGGCATGTGTACTTGAGCAAGTACTCCATGTTAATCCTTCTGAATTTCTTAAAAAATTTGCTTTTGTTAATTAGGAAATGTGTGTCATGTCAATACATGTATGTGTATATAACCTTACTTGAGTGTAGATCATCAATATTTGGGGGTTGTTATGTATAGGTTCTTGAAAATTTGATAGCACCTATGGATGACAGATGTCAACTTCAGGTTCTGATTATAATTGTGTACTCATTGTATTGTGTTCACCAGCTGAAAATGTCATAACAGGGTCTTAATTTTAATAGTCCAATTGGTCCAGAACCTAATATTGATGTGGTGTGTCAACCTTAGGTTTCTAGTAAGTCAGCAATAGGAAACAGACAAAATAATGTGCCGTTCCTGCAAATTTAGCTGATATGGCACCCCCCAAAAATTTTCAAGTACACCAAGGACTCGCTGATGAAAGCAATGGGTACTGTAAATAGAAGAAGAAATTATAATGAAGCAGGAAAGGAGTGTGGTCTGATATGTATTTAGTAAAGCACTTGATGTATAAGAGAAGTAATTAATTTTTGATAGCCTAACAACTTTGCATAACTGAACTTTTTTCATGTACTCTGTTTAACATTACTATTAATCATAAATATTAAAAAATAATCATTACTAAAATTAATTAGTGTTTATTATTCTGGACATGTTTAAGTTCTTTACATGAAATAGTAAAAATTAACCTGTCAGGTTTAGGTGACATAGCACAGTGTTAGTTTCTCTTTTCTAAAAAGAAAATCTGTGGAAAAATTAAATTATTTATAACAGAGGAAGATATTTAAATTCGTATAGAATCCAACTATATCTGAAAAGAAAGGTTGTAAATATTTTGAAAGTATTGAAAGTATTTCTTTCTCTTAGCCTGTGAGCTTTTGGTGCCATTACCTTAGGTTCTTAAACACTGTGTTGTTTATGGAATTTTTTTATATGTAATATTTATTTCGAGAATACTCTGTAATTTAAAAACATTCCTTTTCTTTATAGAAATATGTTAATTTTGATATTGTTTGTTATGTTTGGATTATTTCTCCCTCAAAATGCATAAAGTCTTGAGCTTGGCTGGTTTTGAAAATATAATAATGGACTTAAGTAGTTTATGAAACTTGGTGATAGGTCACGGTCAGATTTTGAAACTGATTTCAGGAGAGATGGCTCAGGGCATCAACTGATGTCACTGCAGTCCCTCTGACCGGGAGGTCGTAGGTTCAAGTCTCAATTGTGGCAGGATTTTCGACACTAGCATGTCAGCTAGGTGGAATTGAGCCACTGTCTGGAGGAGAATTCTAGCGGCCAACTGCCCTGATTTCTTGTTTTCCTTGGTTTCTCCAATCAACACCAGACAAATGCTGGAGCAGTACCCTAACAAACGTGCGACAGACCACTTGTGATCTTTCCTACCTCTTCCTTGTCCTATCCTCTCTCCTTACACTCACTTTCACTAACATACATGCCGGGAGACTGGTCGGGAGCTTAGAGCATGTCCCAGGTGGGGGCGGTCCCACTGGTTGGAGATACCTGGTTGGGAAAAACCCTGCTAGCCGAATCTCGCTATCCAGTGGGGGATGAACACTGCCATCTCCCAAGAGAGAAAAAACATGCACTACACTTGTGGAACTAATGACCCTAGTAGTTGACGTGTCTGGAATCTCTAACAATCAATCAATCATTGAAACTGATGAATTGAACTTGGCCAATTTAGAAACTAGGGGATGGGGGTTCATCACTTTTGAAAACGTTTGTTGCCACTTTCTAGAATAAGTTAGTTAGTTAAAGACTTGTGAATCGTGTCTTCCCATTACAAATGGAAACACATAAAGTCAAAATTTTTCAGTTTTGAGTTACTTGTTTTTCTGCTTCAAGTTATATTGAACTTCCGACTGGGGACTATCCACTACATCATATTGTCAAAAATACATTTTATGTTTTTTTGTGAAATACATTAAGTAAATATCTCATGATTTTCTGAAGAAGTGAAATCCATTAAGGGACTTAGTGGGTTCATCATGTTTTGAAATTTTTTTTTTTTTTTAAGAAAAATGGAGAAGAGCTTTGTGTCAGCAATTATTTTGTAAAACTCTTGCAGCTTTGAACATACCAAATTTTACTGCTCATTGTGTACATATCGCAATGTTCATTCCTGCCTGAGATAATGCATAATATTCTGGAGAAATATATTTTATAGCTCCCAGACTTACAACTTACTACTAGATTACAAACAAGAATTGTACGAATAATAACCAAATCCCACCCACATGATTCTTGTAAGCCTTTCTTTTATTAATCTAGGAATTTTACCATTACCTTGTCTGTTGATTTACGAATCAGTAGTTTCTGTCAAAAAGGACTTAAGGGTGGGAATTTATTTTCAGAAAACGCTGATGTCCGTAACAATAACACTCAAAGTAGTAATCATATTCATCAAGTGGCTGTATCAACAGCTCGTTACAAAAAATTCACATACAATACATGTACATTATTTTACATTACTTTGCCAGATGACATTAAACAATTAAATTCGATAGTAAAAAGTTTAAATCCCAAGTAAAATAGTTTCTGTTGCGTAAACTGTTTTTATACGATTAAGAGACTATACTGAGCATCAAAAGGAAAGTAACATTAATTTTAACAATGATACATAATGCATTATTTACCATTTGGACTGTATAAATGTGTATAAACATCCTGTAACAACTATTGTACTACAGCCTCCGGGTCAATGATCCAGCTTGGTCAGGTCTTTCGTGCAGGTTCTCTGATCCTTTGAGCAAATGCTGAGATGGCCCCTTGTTTTGCTTCTGGACATAAATGTAACTTCATTATCTGTGCACATCTTCTAGAATTCAGTAGGAAATATAGTTATTCAAATTATCGTTCTCCATGTTGTCTTGGCAGGAAGTAGTATTCCTTGACGAAGGACATGATGAGGGATAAGAGCCCAAATTTATCGCTGATTTACCCTTGAAAATAGATTTTATTACATCGGAGCGAATATTTTATTAATAATCCTTGCAAAAAACGCTCATTTTCTTTCTGTATTCAGAATTCAAGTAGTATATGGCTTAGGTTAGGGATCTCAGAATTTTGAAATCGTGCACAGAATTCACTTCTCCCATGTCACACAGTTTTTAACTGTTTTTCATATAAAATAAATATAAATAAATAAAATAAGTAAATAAATAAAACCAAAATTAGGGAACATGTTCAGGGCTTTCCTGTAAATGAGTCATTATACCAGACAAATGTCAAAGAGACTTTTCTTAGATTCAGAGCTGAAAATGAGAAATGTGCCTGCTTTATTTGATGAAGAATGTAAAATTAACATTAGACCTTCTGTAAACCTGATTACTAGGGGGGCGGATATTGATGATCTAAAACATCACCAAAAATAATCAATAAAATGCTTTCAAAATGCCCTACAACTAAAGAAAAATGACGTTAAAAAATCTTATCAAAACCAGTTTGGATGAACATCCCAAGCTGTTGGATACGTTACTAAAGTAATCGAGGCTTCTTCCATTCCTTCGAGTGAACTGACCTCGCAAACTTTTGATTTGAACTGTTCTTTACCAGGAAATATCTGCCTTCAGTTATCCCGAAATAGGATAACTGGCAATGTCACTGATATACGTTACAAGAATTACATACATTACGGCTGTCAAAACAATTTCCAAACGAACAAATTGAATAGACGGTAATTCTGCGAAGAATGTTTGTTGCATCTCGTAAATATTATTTGAAGCAAGTACCATTAAAAATAACATTAAAATCGAGGATATCAGCAAAAAGTGCATTAAAAATTATGGAAAAGGGTAAAAAATGACTTATTAGTTGTAATTGACAAAAAATGCAAAATAATGATGTATAAAAATGAATTATTTCTTTTTGTCATAACATAAAATGTATTTCTATACTAAACGGCATTGTTCTAAAGTGAAAAGAAAAAAATGACATTTCATTAAAATCAGCCCCTTACAGGAGAGTGTTCTGTAAAGAACTTAATATACCTTTTTTCCAGCAAAAAAGAACCACTGTTTGGTATGCTCTACCTCCATGAAAGACATGTGATTCAGAGAAAATTGCTTTACAGGACAACCACAACAGTCATGTTATGAGGATAATGCGGCACTAGAGATGAAAGCCTTGGATAACAAAAGAGCAATTGAAAATTTCTCTTCAATAACATTTGATTTAAACATGTGCTTCAAATTGCATATTCAGATATTAGTGTAACATACTGTAATAGAACCTTAACAATTTAGGCAATGCTTGCTATTGTTTTTGAACCAAAAACAAGGGAAAGCATGGAAGTTGTGAAATTGAAACGTGTTTGGGACAATACATAAATTCTCTTCAAACAGACATAAAACATGACATGTTTTCTGATACCTACAGAAGGCAGAATATATTATATTCAAGCCTGAACCTTCTTATTAGATTTGCTAAAAAGCACAAAACAAAAGGGATGGAAAATTTCTTGCAAGTGGGCACTCCTTGGAAATTGATTCCATGCATGGTGCCGTAGAATGTGTGAAAAGAAATATGGATATTGTCAGTGTCAGTTTTGGGGAAAATGTTTTCAAAGCTGCTAGAAAAAGGAGCCCATGCAAAACAAATGAATTGACTCGCTAGTAGGGCTGTAATGTTTATGACCTAAAATGTTAGAAATATATAAGCATTTATGACCAAAAGCACATGAAAATATGACTTGAAAACTTTTTGTTTGCATTTTCAAAATCTTCTAAATCTTGCAACTGTTTAAATAACCGTTATAATGAAAATATACTTTTAAAATCTTGCTGATTCACAATTCACCCCTTCTTCTATGGCACCCCATGAAGACAATTCTACCTGCTGAAGTTATTTATAGAAGCAGTTTTATAAACCTTTGCACAAAACATGAGAAAACTAAACTAGCACTTCCTTTGCATTTGGTGCTTTCTACACTTTTTTTTTTTTTCTTCTATATATAGTTACCCTCCTAATTCACACACGTATAGAGATACACACACACATATAACTATATAAAGTAGATATATAAATATAGAAGACAGACAACAATTGAATTGGTGATATCAAAAGGGAAGTCTGTGCACCTTTGTTGTAAAAAGAGTTGAGTTGTACATTTTCTTTGTCATTCTTCAAGATGTAGATCTCTAAAAACGAAACATGTCCAGCTTAAAGCATTTGTTCTGTTGCCAACTAAAAATTCCAAGGCCTGGAAAAGAGAAAGAAGTCCAGAATTAGTTTCTGATCCTCACACAGAACTAGTATTATCAGCTAGGAAACGCCTAAATGCTTCATGACAACAGTAATAGATCCTGAGGACATCATAGACTTTAAAACCTGGTGGCTGAACTATTTTAAGAAGACAACCAAGTCTCTACTTATTAGCAGTCCTCGTTGTGAGCTTGCTGTGACTCTTTCCAAGTAAAGCAGCTAACATATCATAGAGAATATTTTGGTTACCTCGTGGCATGTGAGTACATATACTATTAATGGGATTATCATTCAAGTACTCATCATGTTGGCAACTGGGAAGTCAAGTCCAGATTTGCTTTTCAAGAAAGTTTCTGTCTTAATTGCTCTTCCAATCAACAGAAAGGAAATAACCAATGTTCAAAACTTAGAAAAATTCATCCCACGTGAATTTCTCCATTTCTACCAGAGAGTTTTGACAAAGTCTCAGGCAAAAGTGGAAATTGATGATGAATAGTTGCTGATAGATTTTGTAAGAGTGTTTTTTATGTCCATGTAGCGACTCGCATAGTTATATATGTATTCCATGATTATATTGTATCATAAGCCAAAAAATAAAGAAACAAGAAAATTGCTTTTTAAATATTTCTTAATTATTGTAAGAGAAAATAAATTCAATGTATATAAACAGTTCTGTATATCACAAAAATGCAAATTTGAAGTTGCAGAGAAGCCCAATCAATCAATAATGTAGTCATTATTGATTTTTACTTTTTACATTACAACTTTTGTCGAGTACATAAATGTCCCAGACGCCAACTGTGAATGTTAAGTTTTTGTTTTGTTTTTCTTAGAACTATGGAACAAGGACTTTAAATCACAGATTCAGTTATAAGTATATAATAGATTACTTAGATAATAATAATAATAATGATGATGATAGTGATAATAATAATAATTGAATTGAATTGAATTGGTTTCTTTATTTACCATCAGTTTAGGGTCCTGATAAGTCTTGCGACTTAACATCAGGTGCCCAGTTTGTTACAAGTATTGTTTGTTACAAATGTACTTATGATATGATAGTTTTCACATGTTAGGAGTTATCAGGTATAACATTATATGCTACACATAATTTGCAGGATTGTTTGTTGTATGTTACATAATGTTACAGGTTTAAAGAGTTACATAAATATGAAAGTTACATTCCAGTCTTTACAGATTGTTCATAGATTACAATTGCTCATAGTTTACATCAGGTTACAATTTGTTAATTGTTCCATTCATATATTCAATTGAAAAATATGATTAATACATACTTAACATTTTAGAAAAACGTGTGTATTGTAATGAACTATTCAGTGGTGTTATCACTTGTAAGTTTGAATTTGATTGTAGTACATTCAGTGATATACCAGTCTTTATAAGATACCTGTATATTGATGAATGTTTGTGGTAAGTACAGAGTGTTACTCCGATTCTATATTTTGTAGCCATTGTTTGATGTTCTTTATATTCTTTGCATTGGGATTTATATCTTCTGGGATGCTATTGAAGATTGTAGGTATAACATTTGAGTCTTTTTTTCTTTCTAGTTTTGTAAATGTGATCTGTTATTTCTTTGTATTTTCTTGTGTAAAGGTTTTTTGTTATGTGTATATATTTGTAGAAACTTCTGGGAGTCAGTGTATCACAATTGATGAGGAGTTGGTTTTTTGGGTCTTTGTCATTCCCTGATACAATTTTTAAGATTTTTTGTTGCAGCATATTTAATTTTCTGAGTTGGTTATGGCTACAACCCCACACTTCCACTCCATATCAGATGATGGATTCAACCAGTGAATTCTTCTTGTCTTTTGGTTAACCAAATTTTTTGTAGCATACATACATCCTGAAACTCTTTTTAGCTTGTTGAACAGCAAATCAGTATGTTTAGAGAATTTCATTTGTGTGTCTAGAATTATTCCTAAATAGTGAATGTCTGTTACAAAGTCAATATTTTCACATTTACAGTAGTATTGTTAACTACTATTCACGCATCGTTCATTGTGCAAGAGGATTTTTCCCTGTGTGAAGTTAGCCATATGTGAGGTCCTGAAGTACATAGCCTTGGTTTTGTTTACATTTATATATAGATTATTTTCATAAGACCATTTCATTATGGAACTGAGTTCATTTTGCATTGTTTGTTGACAAATTTGGTTATTTTTGTGGACATATAGTAAGACAGCATCATTTGCATACATGAGGAGTTTGGTTTTGTTTATAGAATTATGAATGTCATTTACATATATTAGGTACAGGAGAGGCCCCAAGCAACTTCCTTGCGGAACACCATAATCCATAGCATACAGCTGGCTATTTGTGTCTTTCACTTTGACAATGAATTTTCTGTTTTTTAGATAACTGAAGTAATTTTAAGTAATTACCTTCTATTCCAATTTTGAATAATTTATCAAGTAGTATTTCATGATGTCTCAAAAGGTTTTGAATAATTGATAAAGATACCAATGACTCCATTTCCTTTGTTTAGTTGTTTGTATATGTAGTCTGAGACTTCCACCAGAGCTGATTCAGTGTTTTTTCCTTTTTGAAAGCCATGTTTATTTGGATTAATGATGCTATTGTCTGTCAAATATTTGCTTAATTTTGCCACAATGTATTTTTCCAGGATTTTTTCAATAGTTGGTAGAATTGATATAGGGCGATAATTGGATAGGTCTGTGCTTTCTCCTTTTTTGAATATTGGTTTTAAATTTGAGATTTTTAAATCTTCAGGAAATATGACAGTTCTTATTGTTATTTAAGAGGGTTGATATTATTTCACTAAAAATATTTACATTTTTTCGTATATCAGTAGCCCTAATTCCATCTATACCAGGAGTTTTTCTATTATCGATCTGCTTCAATTTAATGTTTTTAATGGTATTTGGGTTTGAGTATGCTAGATAAAACCTGCAATTGAGATTACAGGCGCCAATTGTATCCTCAAACTTCTTGACATTTCTGTTGCTTATTATAGTTTTTTAACTTGGTTGACAAAATTTTGGGCAAATTTATTAACTAATTTATGTAAGTTTTCTTGTCCAAAGGAATCAATAATATTTTTGTCAGTATTTTTGTTTGTTTTTCTGCCTAAAAGGGTATTTAGTTGAATCCATAGATTTTTGGTATTACCAGCATTTTTTTTCGAAGTTATTGACATAGTATTGCTGTTTTGCTTTTTTAATTTTGTTGTTGAGCCTATTTCTGAATTTTTTATAGTTTTCTTTATAATTTGTATTGCTTGGATTTGATTTCCATTTTCTGAAGAGCCTATCTTTTTCTATTATATACATATATAATTCATCAGTAATCCATGTTTTGTCTCTCTTGGAATTATAAATGGTATTATTTTTACTGCTGTTGAAAGTCATTACAGTATTGTTTCTATATATGGTGGAAAATTGCTTTTTAATGTTGCCCATGAATATGTTGGGGTCTTTATTGGTGCATTCTTGCCCGTTATAGTTTTATATATTTTTCTGTATATTTTCATTATTTTGTT